>LR738711.1:294987155-295068363 GCA_902687465.1 Secale cereale
CGCGCCCGCGCGCACCCGGGCACGCCCCGGCCGCGGCGCTCACCCCGTTGGCCGCGCCGACCACGTCCGCCCCCTGCCGCCGGCGCGTCCTCCGCCCTCCCCTCCGACCGCGCCTGCCCGCCACTGCGGCTGGCTCGGGCCGCCGGGGCCCTTCGCCCGCTCGCCGGCGCGTCGTCCGCCCTCCCTGCTCTGCCGCCCCGCGACCCCCCCTTTGCCCGCCGCCGCCGACAGTTGTGGCCGGCTCGCCGCGGCTGCCGCCCACCGGCGCCCCACCATGGCCTCGGGTGTGGGCGCGCACCCACACCCGCAACCGCAACCCGTGCCCGTTTAGGCCCCCTAGGCCACTTGTTACTGTTAGATTAATTAAAAAAAAGGAGTTTAAAAAAAATTTGTTAAAAAATAATATTAATTAATTAATTAATTAATTAATCTTAATTAACCTAATTACTGTTAGATTAATTAATCTGTTTAAATTAGTCTTAGTGTATGACAGTAGGCCCCACGTGTCAGTTTGACTCAGTCAACAGACAGTTGACCGCTGACATCATGGTGACGTCATGATGACGTCAGCAGGCACTATTCTGGATAATGTTAGATTTAGATAAATAATTAATTCTAGAAAATGTTATAAACTTTAGAAAATCATATAAAATAATCCGTAACTCGGATGAAAATAATTTATATATGAAAGTTTCTCAGAACGACGAGACGAATCAGAATACGCGGTCCGTTCGCCCGCCACACATCTCTATCTTACCGAACATGCAACATTCCCCTCCGTTTCATCTGCCCGGAAATGCCTAACACCGGGAATACTTTCCCGGATGTTATTCCTCTTCGCCTGTATCACCGAGCACCGCGTTAGGTCACACGTAGCACCGCGTTTTGCCATGTTATGCTTGGTGTTCCAATTGTTTGCTTTATATTTATTGTTTCTTCCCCCTCTTCTCTCCGATATACATTGGGTCCGAGACCGTTGATGCTTTGGTGTTCGACTACGGCTATGCTTCCGAAGATTCCTTTCGTCTGCAGAGCTTCCAGGCAAGCCCCCGCTTTGATCACCAGATATCGCCTATTCTTCTTTCTACTGCTTGCATTAGAGTAGTGTAGCATGTTACTGTTCGGTTACTCCTATTCTGTTGCATAGCTTGTCATTGCTGCTACAACTGTTGATACATGTACCTGCCATCCTTATGCTTAGTATAGGATGCTAGTATTCCATCAGTGGCCCTTCATTCTTGTCCGTCTGCCATGCTATACCTTTGGGCCGTGATCACTCGGGTGGTGATCACGGGTATATACTATATACATACTTTACATACACTTGATGATGATTCGGAGATGGGGGCTGAAGGGGCAGGTGGTTCCACCCAGGTAGTGGTGGGCCTGGGTTCCCGACAGCCCCCTGATGGTTACTTTGTGGCGGAGCGACAGGGCGGGTTGCGACCACCTAGGAGACAGGTGGGCCTGGCCCTGGTCGTTGTCCGCGGTTATTTCATAATAACACAATTAACGGGATCTTGGTATTTGATCTGAGTCTGGCCATTTGGTCTATACGCACTAACTAGCTGCGTGGGAACAGTTATGGGCACTCGACGTCGTGGTATCAGCCGAAGCCTTCTTGACGTCAGCGACTTAGCGGCGCGCGCCGGATTGGACTGGAAAGCCTACTCTGGTATTAGGAGAGGCTAGGTCTGCATACCAGCCGCCCTCGCAACGTGCAGGTGTGCATTGGGCGATGGGCCCAGACCCCCGTGCGCTTAGGGTTTAGACCGGCGTGCTAACCTCTCTATTGTGCTTAGGTAGGGCTGCGATGTGTTGATCTTCCGAGGCCGGGCATGACCTTGGAAAGTGTGTCCGGCCAAATGGGATCAAGCGTGCTGGGTTATGTGGTGCACCCCTGCAGGGAAGTTAATCTATTCGAATAGCCGTGTCCCTCGGTAAAAGGACGACCCGGAGTTGTACTCTGACCTCATGACAACTAGAACTGGATACTTAATAAAACACACCCAGACAAGTTCCAGATACAACCCGGTGACCGCTTTCCCACAGGGCGACGAGGGGAGGATCACCGGGTAGGATTATGCTATACGATGTTACTTGGTGAACTCTTCAGCTACTCAAGACGGAGGCTGCCAGAAGCTTTGACGCTTGTTACTTCCAGCTACTCTCTTCTTCTGCTGCAAGATGGAGGTGGCCAGAAGCGTAGTCTTCGTTTGGATTAGCTATCCCCCTCTTATTCTGGCATTCTACAGTTTAACCCACATATATTACCCCTTTACATAGATACCATTGCATTTGTAGTATAGATCCTTGCTTGCGAGTACTTTGGATGAGTACTCACGGTTGCTTTTCTCCCCATTTCCCCCTCTTGTTTCTTCTTCTCAGATGATGCAACCAGATTGATGGAGTCCAGGAGCCAGAAGATCCCAATGATGTTTCTACATGGAGTTCGGCTTCGAGGAGTAGTTAGGAGGTCCCAGGCAGGAGGCCTTGCCTCTTCGATCGTAGTTACTTTTGTGCTAGCCTTCTTAAGGCAACCTTGCTTAACTTATGTCTGTACTCAGATATTATTGCTTCCGCTGACTCTTGTGTATTCGAGCTTATGTATTCGAGCCCTCGAGGCCCCTGGCTTGTAATATAAAGCTTGTATTATTTTAATTTGTGTCTAGAGTTGTGTTGTTATATCTTGTAGTGAGTCCTTGATCTTGGCCGTACACATTTGCGTGCATGATTAGTGTACGGTCAAATCGGGGGCGTCACATATTGTGAATGTGTTTAGTTCATAATCTTTAATGAAAGCTTGAATGATGGCTTTACATATTTGTAACAACAAGAGCAAACAGAGTTTGTCATAGTTTTTCTTTATCACTTTCAGTCTATCAACTGAATTGCTTGAGGATAAGCAAAAATTTAAGCTTGGGGGAGTTGATACGTCTCCAACGTATCTACTTTTCCAAACACTTTTGCCCTTGTTTTGGACTCTAACTTGCATCATTTGAATGGAACTAACCCGGACTGACGCTATTTTCAGCAGAACTGCCGTGGTGTTATTTTTGTGCAGAAATAAAAGTTCTCAGAATGACCTGAAAATCAATGGGAGATTATTTTTAGAATATATAAATAATACAAAGAATCAAGACCAGGGGGCCCACACCCTGTCCACGAGGGTGGGGGCGCACCCCCCCTGGGCGCGCCCTCCTGTCTCGTGGGCCCCCTGACGCTCCACCAACCTCAGCTCCGATTCCATATATTCACTTTTGGGAAAAAATCGAAGAGAGGGATTCAGTGTGTTTTTACGATACGGAGCCGCCGCCAAGCCCTAATCTCTCTCGGGAGGGCTGTTCTGAAGTCTGTTCGGGGCTCCGGAGAGTGGAGATTGTCACTGTCGTCATCATCAACCTTCCTCCATCACCAATTCCATGATGCTCACCGCCGTGCGTGAGGGATCCCATCGTAGGCTTGCTGGAAGGTGATGGGTTGGATGAGGTTTACCATGTAATCGAGTTAGTTTTGTTAGGGTTTGATCTCTAGTAGCCATTATGTTCTAAGATTGATGTTGCTATGACTTTGCCATGCTTAATGCTTGTCACTAAGGCCCGAGTGCCATGATTTCAGATCTAAACCTATTATGTTTTCATGAATATATGTGAGGTCTTGATCCTATCTTGCAAGTCCATAATCACCTACCATGTGTTATGATCCGGCAACCCCGAAGTGACAATAATCGGGACCACTCCCGGTGATGACCGTAGTTTGATGAGTTCATGTATTCACTAAGTGTTAATGCTTTGGTCCGGTGCTCTATTAAAAGGAGGCCTTAATATGCCTCAGTTTCCAATAGGACCCCGCTGTCACGGGAAGGTAGAATAAAAGATGTAATGCATGTTCTTTTCCATAAGCACGTATGACTATATTCGAAATACATGCCTACATCACATTGATGAGATGGAGCTAGTTTTGTGTCACCCTAGGTTATAACTATTACATGTGGAATCGCATACGACATAATTATCCATCACTGATCCAATGCCTATGAGCTTTTCACATATTGCTTGTTACTTAGTTACTTTTCCGGTGCCACTGTTACAATCACTACAAAACTGCTACCGTTACTTTTGCCACCGTTACTGCTATTTCCATATTACGTTTCTACTACATACTTTGTTGCATATATTAAGTCTACCAGGTGTGGTTGAATTGACAACTCAACTGCTAATACTTAAGAGTATTCTTTGGCTCCCCTTGTGTCGAATCAATAAATTTGGGTTGAATACTTTACCCTCAAAAATTGTTGTGATCCCCTACACTTGTGGGTAATCAGCCCCAGCCCCATCATCTTGGTGGTGGTTGTCATTCCTTCTTGGTGGTGGTGGTAGAGGAGGAAGGACAACGTTGCCCTGAGGGCGGTCCTCACGAGGCTGATCCCTCCAAGGGCCCTTGCAAGGTTGATCCCTCGAGTGGCCCTCATGAGGCTGATCCCTCCAGTGGTCCTCATGAGGCTGATCGCACCAGCCTTGGCGAGAGTCGCAGTTCTCCCAGTGTCCTCCACCACGGCCACCTGCGCAGCCATAGCCTCAGTCGCCATGCTCGAGGCGACGACCGAGGCACCCATCACGGATGGCCCTGAGCTTCTAGCAATCATTGGTGTTGTGGCTGTGAATGTTGTGGAAGACGCCGAATGAGCGGCTGCCCTTGGAGGACTCAGGGTGGTCGCAACCATGCTTCATATCTGGCTCAGGTGCGAGCATAACAGGTCCCTTGGGCTTCACATCCTTGGCCTTGGCCTTCTTGTCTTCTGGATTGGCCTCGAGGAGCTCGTTGAGCGAGAGGCGACCCTCCTTATCCCTTGCGCACTTGTTTCCCATGTTGAACATCTCCATAGCTGAGCACATGTCTTCATGGATGGCGAGCTCTTCCTTCATCCCGACATCCCGAGAACCATCAATGAACACAGAGATGATGGCCTCGTCTGGCACCTTGGGAATCTTGATGCGGACGTTGATAAACGCTAGATGTATTTGCGCAGGGTCTTCCCCGGCTGCTGCTTGATACGCCACAGGTTGCCTACCATAGGGGCACGGTCGCGAGTCCCTTCGAAGTTGGAGATGAACAATTAGAACAACTCTTCCGAGGAGGAAATAGTCTCCGCTGGGAGGTTCACGAGCCATGAACGTGTAACGTCCTTGAGATCCATGGGGAACCAATTGTCCATAACCTTCTCGTCGCCGCAGGCCACCTAGATCCTCAGCTCATAGAGCTGAAGGAACTCAACGGGGTCGGGGGTTCCATCGTAGCATGGAGGCATGTTTGGCTTGAACCCGCCGGGCCAAACGACGCGCCGCAGCTCCAGGGTGAACGCTCGGCAGCCCACCGTGCTCACGGATGCCCGCTGTGGAGGTGGAGCCTAGTCAGGGTGTTCACGTGCCGCCACGTGAGGTGGCCCGTGAACATGACGAGGTGGCGCTAGGAGTGCATGCGCCTCACCTTGGGGCCGGTGCACCACCTGACAGCTTTCATCATCGCGCGTGGGTGCCCTGCGGGGCGGGTCGCGCTGGGGAGCCTCACGCCTTGGTTCGGAGACGACATCACACCGGAGAGGAGGAGGAGGTGCACCATGGGCAGCGAGCGGGACCATGCTGGAGCTTCTCCCGCGGCGCTGACGAGTTCGGCGATGCGGTCCAGCCAGTCCTCGTAGAGGTCATCAGCCGGGCGGTAGCGTAGGAGCCCACGCGCCATGAGTAGCGCGGCCTGCGACTTCGCTGGCCCATGACGGGCGTGGGAGAATGAAGCAGCCGCGGGAGTCAGTGACGGGGTAGTAGTGCGGCCATCACGCCGCGCGGAAAGCGGCAGCGACTTTTCTTGTTGCTCATGGGCTGCGGGGCCGGTGGCGGCGTCTGCTACTAATGATGGGGAACGGCGGGGAATGCCATTGCCGGGAGGTCCTGCCTAGGCCACGCGGGCGACGAGGGCAGCCCGACACTCAGCATGAACTCGACGAGCATCCGCCATCAGGACGGCGAGGCGATGGCGAACCGACTGGAAGAAGAGAGACTCCGACGCACCACTACATGGCGCGCCAAATGTCGGATTCTGGGCTCCGCAGACCCTTGTTAGATTCAAACACTAGGGTGCGTACAAATAACTCAACTTCCCCTGTCTGCCTTCTCGTTGTCCCCACGACCATGCTCGATGAACAGGGAGGAAATGGGACAAGGCAGTTTACCCAGCTTCGGGCCACCTCGTGGTGTAATACCCTACTCCTTCTTTGTGGTGGATTGCCTCGAGGTGGGATGAGGATGAAGTAGTACAGTGGTGGAACAACCTCAGGAGGTGTGTGCTTGCTTGTCTGGTGGTGAGGATGATTTGAATGATTTGTCCTTTGCTACGGTGGTGGCTATGCTATATTTATAGTGTCCATGGTCCTCTTCCCAAAATGAAGGCAGGAAGGGATCCCACAACGGCCAAATTCGAAGGGAGACAACTAGTACATCTTATCCTGGCGAAATGTGGTCTTTGCCTGCAAAGCTTCTGGTCATGACGCCATGGTAGGCTCGGTGATGACCTCCGTCCTGTGGTCCTGGCGATCTTGGTCTTGTTGCTCGGAAATGGAAACCTTTGGCTGATTCATCGGGACATTGAGCCTGCGCTTGCTTCATGGCTTGCGTCATCTAAACCTCAGGAGGTGGGGGCTTGCATAGATATCCCCGCTCCTTAGGAGCCAGCCTAGTGAGACTGCTCCTTCCGGAGGCCTTGGTGGCATCCGCCTCACGAGGCTTGGCCCCTCGTGAGGGTCTTGGGTGTTGATGCTAAAGATGGGTCGTACCAGGCTAGTGAAGGGGGCCACGTCATGGGCCGCAGGCAGGCAAGTCTGGGTACCCCGGTTCCCAAGACGCTGACATGCACCCTTGCAGGTAAGGTGTTTGGCAGCTGGTTCTATTGGCCCACGGCACTCCGTGATGCCACTGAGCTATTCAGGTCCTGCGAGGCTTGCCAGTTCCAAGTCAAGCAAATTCACTAGCCTCCACAAGGACTCCAAACAATCCTGCTTTCTAGGCCCTTCGTGGTCTAGGGGTCGGACATTCTGGCCACTTTCCCCCGTGTGGCAGGCTACCATCGCTACCTCTATGTCGCCATCGACTAGTTCACAAAGTGAGCAGAGGTGGAGGCCGTGCGCACCATTCCGATGGGCTCCGCCGCCAAGTTCATCAAGGGTAATGTTAGCCGATTCGGTGTCCCCAACCGCATCATTACTGACAATGTCTCCCAGTTTACGTGTGGCCTCTTCTGGTCATATTGTGCTAACATTGATGTCGCATTCAGGGCTCCGCAAAACGCGTTAAGTTCGAACACAGGGGCGTGAACGAAGATCTCTCCCACTCACGTCTACCTAGCGCCTCGCTCTCGTCTCGGTGGAAGAATTCAAGCAAACAACGAACAAACACACAAGAATTTATCCAGGTTCGGGCCACCGTGAGGTGTAATACCCTAGTTCCTGCTTTGGTGGATTGGCTCCAGGTGAGCTAGAGTATGAACTGGTACAAGGGTTCCTGTGCTCAGGAGGCGAGCTCAAGAGGGTCAGGAGGCTAGTGTTCTTGCACCTTGTGCGGTGGTCGAGTGTGTGTGAGTCGATCTCCCCCTTCTCAGTGGGGATCCTAGCTACTTATATAGGCGGCCACGGTCCTCTTCCCCCGAAATGTTTAGGCGGGAAGGGATTCCACAACGGCCATTTTTGAGCAGGAACACAAGGATGTTCCTTCCCTGACAAAAGCAGTCTTCGCCTGCAAAAGGATCAGGCGGTGACATGGTGGTGGGCTCGACGGTGACATCCTCATCGTCCTTGCGGTCTTCGGTCTTGTTGCACCAAAGAGGAAACCTTTGCCCCGCTCCTTGGGAACCAACGGCTGCGCTGTCCCCTTTGCACCGAAATGGCAACATCGCTGCTGGCGAACGCTGGCACTCGCTGGTGTGGTGCGTCACTGCTAACCTCACTGCCTCCTCCTGAGGCAGGCTTGACCTTGGATTCTCCGCCCCTCCGGAATGCTTTGCCGAGGCCGCTCCCGAGGGGGTCCTGGCGTCGTTCTCCTCGTGAGGCCTGGCCCCTCGCGAGGGTCTTGAGCAGCTGGTCGATTAGCTGGGCCGTACCAGGCCTCTTGTAGGAGCGCGTCGCGGCCCGCAGATAGGCAAGTCTGGGTACCCTGTTTCCCAGGACGCCAACAGTAGCCCCCAGGCCCAAGGCGCGTGTGGAGTTGGCTTCGGGGCGAAGCCTTAGTCGAGGACGAAGCGCCGCGGGCCCCAAAAAGGCTGCGGGCCAGGCTGATGCGTGACGGTTAGATGGGACGCGAGCGACTCCACTTCCGACACAATCTTGGCAACCGTGTGACTTGACAACTCCTTGGCGCGGGCAGCGGGGCCATTATGGCTGCGCGCGAGTGGCCGCCGGTTGGTCTTCTTGGCCTATAAACAGGGGTGAGGCTCCACGCCTCTCACTTGACCGTTGCAGGCCGATCCCCATGTTTTCCTTGCTCCCAGGGTTCCATGGCGCCGATTCGCAGATTCTCGGCCGCAGAGAAAGGGAAGAGCCCGATGGTGGAGCCCGAACAGCTCCCCCCGAAGAAGAGGCGCCGTGATTCCCGGGTGCGCCCCTGAGGCCGGCGGACGCTTGCACATGGTGCACGCGGGCTCCACCAGGATTTCCGCCTCCCTTGCACATCTCATCGGCAAGCAGATTGAGCGGGGGCGGCGATAGGGGTGGCGCCGCCAGTCGCCCGGAGAGACGGCCGTCTCCTCCCACCCTGCTACCGTCCCATTCGGAGGATGATGCCCGCGAGTTCATCGTATGGGCGGGGGCCCCTCCACATTCCTGGTTCCTTCTTCCTCCATTCCCGAGGGAGGTATTCCCGGCTCGTGGCCGGGTGACGATGGAACTGAGGCATTAAGGGTGTCGCCTTCCTCCTTCGCAAGACGACATGGAGGAGGTTTCTTCTGGCCAGGTCTTCATGACCTGGGACTGGGGTGTGGTGCATCGCGCCTACGCCCCCACCGGGAGGCACATTCTTCACTTCGCGCTGAACACGACGGACGCGATAACCTTCAAAGTCTTCGGGGCGGACGGCCTTCGACTGCCGTGTGGCGCAGGGAATGGGCTCGCCGGCGACCATTCCCCGTGTCATCAGGGCGACGAAGCGCTCTCTATCGGCTAGATCTCCGACTCTCCTGATAGCAGCTATCCTACCCCTGATATGGCCTCGAGCTCTGACGAGAGCTACGAGCCGCCAAGCCGCGTCCCCTATCGCCGGAGGGAAACGGTGTCCTCCCGGCGTCGTCGTTGTTGAGGGAGTTCAAGCCGAGTTCCTTGGGAGCGTCTTCGTTAGCTTAGTTCCCGCGGGACATCACGGAGGGCTTCACAAGGAAATGTAAATTCTCGAAGTACTTTTTCTGTTATCTAGCGTTATAAACTTGTGTCCTGCATGATTCCCTTGTTAAAGCACGATTTCCCCTTCCTTTCGTTCCCGTGGTAGCATAAGGCCCTACGCCTGTGAGACCCAATCCTGGAACCAGCCTCGGCCCATGCTAGTATGCCCAATCGCGGCATCATGGCCAAGGCCAGGAGGCGAGGGGTCCAGGATCTGGTAAGAGCCCCCGAGGCGCAACGCTTGAGAGGTCCCTCTTGGCGTCCAGGCAGCTGCCCACTGGTCCATCAGGAAGGGCTTCGTAACCATAGTAAGTGGTGGTGTATGAATGCAAGCGGGTGCGGTGTTGAAAACTTATCTTTAGCGATTCCTGAGGTCAGATGGTGTTTGATTCCTGTCGCCTTTCCCTTGAGGCAAGGTTTGGCATCCGAGCGCCCTCGTCAGGCGGCGGCAATGATCGCTCCCGAGGCCCTGGAATAGAGGCCACATGGTCTGTGGAGACGTTTCTCTAGGCTGCCGGCATCGCAACCTAAAAAGGTGTAGACTGGTGATACTATGCTTGTCGATGCTTGATCCGTCCTGTTTAGTGAGAGAGGTGCCTCGGGGAGGCGTAAGGGCTTGGTTGAATTTGAAAAAACTTGGCGTTATTGTAATAGCTAGATGATTCCATGCTTGCTTCCTTTCATGTTTGCTTTGGGTGCTCTGCGTCGGCAGGGCCCAACCCCGTGCATACCTCGACCGCCGCTGAGCCCTCTGGGCACCGGGGTTACCGTAGTAACTAGACTCGTTGTTGAGCCATCGGACGCTAGGGTTACTGCAGTAACTAGACTCAAGGGGTGAGGGGCTACATGGCCAGTGAGGCCCTTGGGTCGCGATGCCCAAAGGGTCCCCCCTTGACGTTCAAGCGATCCCATTTTCGTTCTGTGTCAGCAGGGCCCAACCCCGCGCATACGTCGATCGCAATTGAGCCCTCCGGAGGACCAGGGTTATCGTCATAACTAGGCTCAAGGGATGAGGGGCTACGTGGCCAGTTAGGCCCCTGGGTCGTGATGCCCATAGGTCCCCCTTGACGTATGAACGGCTCTTCATGAAGGAGAACAAGCACCATACCTTGCCCACGAGCCTTCGCCTGGGATAGGGGCACGAGAAGGCCAGGTGTCTGGGCACCTGGTAGGGTGGCGTCTGCTAGGCATGACCTAAGCATAGCCCCCGTGCCTAGCCCCCCTCGTGACACCCATCCAAGGAGAAGTTGTGAGCGTCGTGAGCTGAAAAGCTCCCCGAGGTTGGTGCGACCGCTGGGGGCCACCCTCAGTTGTTTATAACTAGCGCGGAGCATAGAGCTACCACACTTGCATGGAGTGTGGGCATAACCGCACCTCGGTCGTATTGGCCAGCGCGGAGCTTGGTGGTTCCACTGGTTCGTGGGCATAACCGCTCCTCGGTTGGATCTGCCAACATGGAGCTTGGTACTTCCACTGGACCGTGGGTGGGAGCCTCCCACCGGGAGAAACTCTGGGGCGTGTACAGCCCCGTCCTGACGCGTGGCTAGCATGGTACGACAGCCAAGGTGTATATGGGACCTCCTCAGGACGAGCTGAATGACTCTAAGGAAGTTATCGTGAGCTTACGCATCACTCACGAGACCCTACCCTGACGTGGGTTGCGCCTGAGTTTTCTTTGGAAAAATGTGAAAAGAGAGGTGTTGTGTCGACGTGCGCCAAGTGCATTTCCAGGGGATATTGCATGAGAAGGCCGCAGCACCAGCGACCCTAGGAAGTGACGTTAGCGGGACCGGCCCGTAAGACAGAGTTCAGCCGCTGGATTTATCGACGCTGCAGGGACGGACCCGAGCACAGACGCCATGCCCAGTCTTCTCATGCCACGATCCATAAGAAAAACAGCTGGCGCGCGGTTCCCGCATGAGCGAGACACCTGCCACGGGCCCCTACTTACCCATCCACGATTATCCCATGCAAGAACAAGGCACCAAGGACCATGGGAGGTGCCGTCACGGAAATGGCTCGATAGGCACAGCTCAGCCCTTGGGTTTATCGATGTTGCAGGGACGGACCCAAGCACAGATGTCGTGCCAGTCCTTAATCATGGGGCGATCATGAGTGGGCTTGCAAGGGCTCAAGACCTTAGTGACAGTGAGGACGCCAAGCATATAGATAATGCGAATGGAAAGAAATATCTGGCCTTGATCATGCAAAAAGGGAGACAGCCGCGGGGGAACAGTCCCCAGCGGCCCAAGGATGATGCAGCCCGAGAGGCGCCCTCGTTTAGATACCTGAAGTGTCACCTCATACTTGCCGAAGGAGAGCTAGGGTAGCTGAAGACGCGAGCTGTGTGGGCTGCTCCCGAGGATCGTCGGTCTCCTGAGGCTCAGGGGCTTCTGAGGCTCTCAGTGGTCGCGCGGGTCCGGCTCCCACTCCGTCCGGACCGCCGGCCACTGAGCCTCCCGAGCCCCAAGACCTGCTGCGCGAGATGCTAGAACATGGTAGCTGCGTTGCGGAAGCCGAAGAGTGTGCAGACGTAGCTGTAGGGGAGGGCCCTCCTCCGGCCGACCGCCGTCGGCCAGAAGGGCTCCTGAGAAGCGGCTCGGTTGAGACCCGCGATGCCGATGCAGACGCGGAAGCAGTCGCTCTGGCTGTGAGCAGGTGTACTTGGGGTTGTGCGGTTACGCCCACCGCGGATGAGTCATGCATACTGAAGTTCCTCTGTAACTTGGTCAATGAAGTCCTGAGCCCCTAGCGCTGGACGGCTCGCGCTGGGCTCACAAAAACACGGATCAAGATATGCTTGCAGGTGGTGCTCGAACACCTCCCTCGGGGCACGGGTCAGCTCAGGGACACTCCAGAGGAGAGCCCCCAAGCCCATCACGAGAGGGGCGCCGAGCACGCCTCCCTATGCGAGTGTGGAAGGCGCCTCGTCAGCATGCATGAGTCCTGATGCGAGGTCGTTGGGAGCCCTCGTGTCCTAAGGTCCATTGACGGGTAGGTTCTTCTTCTTCTTGGGGGCGATCTGCAGGGCGAGGACAGCCTCATCCTCATCGGGGTATTCAACCACCGCGGTCTGGTAGGCACGCTCCAGGGAACGCACCGCTTCCTTTTCGTCGGAGGCAATCGTGATGACTCCGCCACTTCCGGGCATCTTGAGGACGTTGTAGCCGTGATTGGTAGCCGCCATGAACTTGGCAAGGGCAGGATACCCCAAGATGGTGTTTACGGGAGGTGGATGTTGGCGACGTCGAAGTCGATGAGCTCGGTGTGGTAGTTGTCGCGGTCTCCAAAGGTGATGGGGAGGCAGACTTGCCCCATCGGGAGCGTGGAGCAATCCATGACTCCGTAGAATGCCTTGGTGGGGTGGAGCTCATCGTAGGGGACCTGGAGTGTCTCTAAGGTCTGGACAGAGAGGACGTCGAGCCCTGCCCCACCGTCGATGAGGGTCTTGGTCACAAGGACGTTGCTGATGGTCGGGGTGCAGAGCATCGGGAGTGCGCCTGGGGCCGTAGTACACTTGAGTTGGTCTTTGGGGTCGAATGCAATGACTTGCTTGATCCACCTGAGGTTGTGCGCGGCGTCAGGCCTGGGAAGCGCCGCGTTCACCTCACGGGCGAACTGCTTGAAGATGCGGTGAGAAGCCGGGGCATGAGCTCCTCCTAGAATGCACGCGACTGCACGCGGTTCCTGGAAGCCCCATGCCCCGTCTCCCTGGCGGTCGTCGTCGTTCCTTCTTGGCAGTGTGGCAGCGGAGGCAGGCCTCCGTGGCTCTGAGGGCGACCCTCAAGAGGCTGGTCACGCCACGGGGCGTCACGAGGCTGCTCCTGCCAGTGGTCTTCGCGAGGCTGCTCACGCCACCCTTGGCGCGAGTTCCTGCCGTCCCAACGTCCTCCTCCACGGCCGTAGCCACGGTTGTCGTGCTCAGGGCGCTGCCCGACGCACCCGCCCTGCATCGCCCTGAGCTCCTGGCAATCGTTGGTGTTGTGGTTGTGGACGTTGTGGAAGACGCAGTACGGTCGGTTGTCTCTGGGAGGTCATCATAGCCGCAGCCACGCTTCACTTCTGGCTTGGCAGCCAGCACGACGGGTCCCTTGCGCTTCGACTCCTTGGCCTTGGTATTCTTCTTCTGCCTCCCCCTCAGGCAGCTCCTGAAGGGAGAGGCGGCCTTCCTCCACCCTGGCGCACTTTGCCGTGAGCTTGAACATCTCAAGGGTTGTGCACATGTCTTCGTGGATGGCGAGCTCCTCCCTCATCCTGACATCACGGACGCCACCGGAAAACGCAAAGATGATGGCCTCGTCTGAGACCCTGGGGATACGGAGGCGCATGGTGTTGAAGCATTGGATGTACCTTTGCAGGGTTTCTCCTAGCTGCTGCTTCACATGACACAGGTTAGCAGCTGCCGGGGCTCGATCGCGGGTGCCTTGGAAGTTGGCGACGAAGCGCTCGCGAAGCTCTCCCCAGGAGGATATGGATCCCACCGGGAGGTTCAGGAGCCAGGAGCGCGCGCCGTCCTTCAGAGCCATGGGGAACCAGTTCGCCATGACCTGCTCAGTGCCGTTGGCCGCCTCGATGCTCAGCTCGTAGAGTTGCAGGAACTCCGTGGGGTCGGTGGTGCCATCGTAGCGCGGAGGCAGGTCCGGCTTGAACTTGCCGGGCCAGACGAGGCACCGTAGCTCAGGAGCTAGGGCGCCACACCCGCGTACGCTCATGATCATAGGCGCCCCGTGCACCTGCGACGCTGGTTCTTGAGGTGCTAGCGCCACCACCTCCTGTGGCTCGCGGTCTGGGCGTTGTTGGCCATGAGGCCCACGAGCCCCTGCATGTGGGTGCGGGATCACCTGGCAACTCTCCTCGTCACGAGAGTGGGCTCTACGGGGTTGTTCACGTCGAGGGGCCTCGCGCCGGCCCTCCTGGCCGTCAGGGTGTGGGTGAGGCGGAGCCGGGACCCCACGGCCCTCGTTCGCCGCCGGTGGCGACGGAGGACGCAAAGAATGCGTTGGTGCAGGCGCTTCCCCAGCTGGGTTGACGAGCTCGGTGATGCGGTGGAGCCACTCGTCGTAGAGATCTTCTGCCGGGCGGTAGCGCAAGAGCTCTCGCGCCATCAGTAGCACGGGCTGCTGGTAGACCGGCCCGCGGCGGACCAGCGAGGACGACGCTGCGGCCGGCGAGGGTGAAGGTGTTGCCGTGCGGCCGTCCCGCCGCACGGACAGCGGCAACGAGGAGTCCTGCTTCTCGTGGACAGTCGGGTCGGTGGCGGTGTTGGCGACCGGCGAGTTGGTGCGGAGTGACGTTCGTAGCGCGGCGGGCGGCACGAGCTCGGCGTGTGTCCACCATGGCTGTGGAGCAGGGTCGGTGACGAGAACGCGACGAGGTCGTCGGAGAGGCGAGATTTCGACACGCCCCCTACCTGGAGTGCCAAATGTCGGATTCAGGGCTCCGCAAAAGCAGTTAAGTTCGAACACATGGGCGTGAACGAAGATCTCTCGCACTCACGTCTACCTAGCGCCTCGCTTTCGTCTCGGTGGAAGAATTCAAGTAAACAATGAACAAACACACAAGAGTTTATCCAGGTTCGGGCCACCGCGAGGTGTAATACCCTACTTCCTGCTTTGGTGGATTGGCTCCAGGTGAGCTAGAGTATGAACTGGTACAAGGGTTCCTGAGCTCAGGAGGCGAGCTCAGGAGGGTCAGGAGGCTAGTGTTCTTGCTCCTTGTGCGGTGGTTGAGTGTGTGTGAGTCGATCTCCCCCTTCTCACTGGGGATCCTAGCTACTTATATAGGCGGCCACGGTCCTCTTCCCCCGAAATGTTTAGGCGGGAAGGGATTCCACAACGGCCATTTTTAAGCGGGAACACAAGGACGTTCCTACCCTGACAAAAGCAGTCTTCGCCTGCAAAAGGATCAGGCGGTGACATGGTGGTGGGCTCGATGGTGACATCCTCCTTATTGTACTTGTAGTCTTAGGTCTCGTTGCACCAAAGAGGAAACCTTTGCCCCGCTCCTTGGGAACCAACGGCTACGCTGTCTCCTTTGCACCGAAATGGCAACTGTGCCGCTGGCACTCGCTGGCGCGGTGCGTCACTGCTGACCTCACACGCCTCCTCCTAAGGCAGGCTTGACTTGGATTCTCCGCCCCTCCAGAATGCCTTGGCAAGGCCGTTCCCGAGGGGGTCTTGGCGTCATTCTCCTCGCGAGGCATGGCCCCTCGCGAGGGTCTTGAGCAGCTGGTCGATCAGCTGGGCCGTACCAGGCCGCTTGTAGGAGCGCGTCGCGGCCCGCAGACAGGCAAGTCTGGGTACCCTGGTTCCTAGGACACCGACAATTGGAACGCAGGTTTGCTATGCTTTAGTGGCCCACCCGTGAAGCAATGGTCAGGTAGAGCGTGCCAACACTGAAGTCCTCAAGGGCCTCAAGAGTAGGAGCTTCAAGAAAAAGCTGAAGGCCCGCGGCAAGGGCTGGTTGGACGAGTTGCAGTCCGTGCTGTGGTCGATCTGTACCACCGCCACCAAGTCCACTGGCGGCACCCCATTCTTCCTTATCTATGGGGCTGAGGCTATCCTCCCCATAGAGCTGAAGCATGGCTCACCGCGGGTCCTGGCTTTCAGTGAGGCAAGCCAGGATGACTCGCCGTCAGGCCTGTCGGCGTTCCGCGAACCAGGGTACCCAGACTTGCCTGCCTGCGGCCCGCGACGTGGCTCCTTTCCAGGCTTGGTATGGCCCATCTTCAGCATCGGCACTCAAGACCCCGCGAGGGGCCAATCCTCGCGGGGCGGACGACATCAAGACTTTCGGAAGGGGCAGCCTCGTCTGGCTGGCTCCTGAGGAGCGGAGAACTCTATGCAACCCCCACCTCACGAGGTTTGCATGATGTAAGCCATGACGGCCAAGGCCAGACGGGCGCCAACGGGAACAGTACAACAATTTCCTCTTTGGTGCTAAGGAAGCGGGCTCAGATGCAGAGTCCCGAGGGATCTGCCAAAGGTTTCCATTCCAGTGCAATAAGACCAAGACCGCCAGGGTGGCAGGGCGGAGGTCATCACCGAGCCCACCATGGCATCAAGATCAGAGGCTTTGCAGGCGAAGACCACCTTTAGTCAGGATAAGATGTACTTGTTGCCCCCCTTCAAAATTGGCCGTTGTGGGATCCCTTCCCACCAAACATTTCGGGGAAGATGGCACCCCCCGGTGATAACATCCCCCGTCGCTCTCCATCACCGGCGGCAAATGCTGCCACCGGCACCGCTGCCCATGAGCAGCAGGATTCATCTTTCCCGCTCTCCGCGTGACGCGACGGACGCACTACAACCCCGTCACTGACTCCAGCGGCTAATTCATCCTCCCACACCCGTCGTGGCCCGGCGAACTCGTAGGCCGCACTGCTCATGGCGCATGAGCTCCTGCGCTACTGCCCGGCCGACGACCTCTATGAAGAATGGTTGGACCACATCGCCGAGCTCGTCAGCACCGTGGGAGAAGCTCCAGCATCGTGTCGTTCGCTGCCTCTTCCACAAGCTCAGGCAGGCGACGAGGCCCGCGGCGCACCCCCCCCCCCACCGCTCCAGGGAGACGTCTTCCCCGAGCCATGGCACGAACCCCCCAATGTGACCAGCTGCGCGGGGTGGCCGCGCGAGATGAAGAAAGCATTCAAGTGGTGCAGTAGCCACAAGGCGAGGCGCGCACACTTCATGCTCCGCCTCGTCAAGGTCACGCGTCTATTTGTGCAGTGGCACATGAACACCCATACCAGGCTCCACCTTAGCAACAAGAACCATTTAGCACGACGGGTTGCGAGGTGTCCACCCCGGAGCTCCGCCGTGTCATCTAGCTCAGCATGTTCAAGCCGGATTTACCCCCGCATTATGATGAAACACCCGACCCACCAGAATTCCTGCAGCCCTACGAGCTGTGCATCGAAGTGGCTAGTGGCGACACGAAGGTCATGGCCAACTGGTTTCCCATGGCTCTCAAAGACGTCACTCGTTCGTGGCTCCGGAACCTCCCGAAGGACTCGATCTCCACCTCGGGTGAGATGCGCGAACGCTTCATCTCCAACTTTGAAGGGACTCGCTACCGTGCCCCGGCAGTGGGCGACCTGCGGCGCATCAAGCAGCAGCCAGGAGAGACCCTACGCAAGTACATGCAGCGTTTCACCAACATCCGTATCAAGATCCCTAAGATATCTGATGAAGCCATCTTCTCAGCGTTCACTGATGGTGTCCAAGACGTCAGGATGAAGGAGGAACTCGCCATTCAGGAGGACCTGTGCTCGTCTCTAGAGATGTTCAAGCTTCCGATCATGTGCACAAAGGCAGAAGAGGGTCGCCTATCAATCGACGAGCTTCCTGAGGCTGATCCAGAAGACAAGAAGGGCAAGACCAAGGAGGCCAAGCGCAAAGGACAGGCAGTACTCGCGGCTGAGCCTGAGATGAAATGCGGGTGCGATTACCCCGATTCCTCTAAGGGTAGCCGCCCATTCTACGCCTTGCACAATGTGCACAGCCACAACACCAACAACTGCCAGGAACTCAGGGCCATCCATGACAGACGCTTAGGACACCGCCCCGAGTGCGGTGAACGAGGCTACAGTCACGGAGGTGGCCGTGGATGAGGACGTTGGGAGAACCGTGACTCTCGACAAGGCTGGCATGAGCGGCCTCACGTGGATCACTGGTAGGGCCAGCCTCGTGAGGGCCCATGGAGAGACCAACCTCGCGAGGATCATTGGAGGGACCAACCGCGTGAAGATTGCCCCCGAGACAACGCAGCCCTTCCTCCGCTGCCACCACCGCCGATAAGGAATGACGATCACCATCACGATGAAGGGGTTGGGGGCTTACAGGAGCCGCGCGCATTAGCATACATCCTAGGAGGCGCTCAGGCCCCTGCATCTCATCGCACCTTCAAGCAGTTTGCCCGAGAAGTGAATGCAGTCCATCCCAAGCTCGAGATAACGCGTTGTAATGCCTAGGATGGGACTATATCTCCTACGTGTCGAGGCACGACTTAAAGACATAATCCCATGCTGGAGTGATCGCAAGTTTGGTATCTTTGCACAACTCATGTAAAAAAGGGGATGGAAAACAAAAAATAGTTGGCTTACACTCGCCACGTCACACAAATTCATTACATGTTTCAATCATCATACAAATGAACATCACAGCCCATCTAAGGGTAAAATCCAAATGTCAAGATACCAAACATAACTTAAACCACATGTCTGAATCGAATCCTAGTAGAAGAACCACTACTGATCATCGGGATAACGAACATAGTAACGGCTACGCTCCTCGTCGTACTCCCAGTCTAGCTCGGTGCCATCACCTGGATAGCTCACCATCGGACCTGCATCTGGTGTGGTGAAGTAACTGTGAGCCACAGAGGACTCAGCAATCCCGTTCCCGGGTAACACGACTATTTAAGCCTTGGGTGTGGAACAAGGCTGAAGAAATAATAAGAGTCTGCAGCAGCAACTAGCACTAGCTTACGTATAAGAGAGCGAGAAGAGAAGGTGCCTCGGTCGGGAGATGATCACTAAGTGATCCTAAACTAGTCAAGTCAAACATAACCCCACCGTCTTCATCTCCCGAATCCCTTTCGGAAAATGACAGTCACGGTACTCACGCTGGTAGTGTATTGGAACATGGTGTCAATTTTTCTACAATCGGATATTAACAAGCTCCCATCTGCCACAAAACCGCAGGCACGGCTTTCGAAAGTTCATAACCCTGCAGGGGTGTTCCAACTTGGCCCATGACAAGCCCACGATCCGCGGAGTCGCAACTCCAAAGGTGGGAAGACCCGAGTATTCTCGGAATCCCGTGCTCAAGATACTCCGAACTAAGGTAAGGCTAATCCAGCAAATCCTCCAGGCATGCCGACACCCTGACAGTAGCCGCGCGTATCTAGTCTCAGGCCACGACCGGATGGGTGATGCTACAGGTTTATATCAATCCTCGAGTTTCCTCGTGGTGACCCCGCAGGACCCCCAGTTCGGACCAACACTCATGTGGAGCACTGGCCTAGGGTTGTTGATTAAGAACTCGGGTTTGCAAGACCCTATGCAAGTTTTATTAGTTATTAGGTGAATAGTACCAATGTTGGGACTTGCTGGAAAAGAATTAGCACTTAGCGGTTTATCGAGGGGGCCCCATAACCCCAACCGTGTGAGGAACACATAATCAAGGGACATAACACCGGTTTATACGGTTCCTAGCGGCATGAGTGGAACAAATCACCAAGCAAAAGGCTTAGCCTTCCACCCATTGCCAATATGTAGATGATTTCATTTTAAGCATTTATATAGTGTGATATAACCCAACAAAACTTCAACTTGAAGCAAGCATCTTCAACTTCACCTGCAACTAACAATGCTATAAGAGGGGCTGAGCGAAGCGTACTTAGCCATTCAATGGTTTGCATAGGTAGGGTGGTTAGACATGATCATGGTTACAATAGGAGGCTGACAGGTAAACATGGGCATCGAGGCAAAACTATAGATCGAGACTTCTAGCAATAGGCCAAGATAGTAATGTTATCGGGGTTCGGTCATCTTGCCTGAATAGTTGTCGAAACGATCGTAAGAGGGGTCCTCGTGCTCAACCTCGGTAGTAACCTCGTGCTCGTACTCGTACTCGGTCTCAGCTTCCGGCTCTAATCAACACAACCACACAAGGCACGAATCAACAAGATGCAATGCGCACACGAAAAATATGCAGGATGCATGACTGATGCACTATGGGAGCACAAGGAGCATGGAAAATTGCACTCAAGCAAAATGCTTCAAAACATGATAACAATAGGATATTATGAATCTACACGAAAAATCAATCAAATTTCATATAAGACTTGCTCAAAACGGAGCTACGGGCTAAAAGTTATGCCCGAAACAATAAACATGCACAAGCTGAAAATTACAGCAACATAGCAACTTCGGAGCACTAGATAAATAAGCTACAGCACTCAAACATCATGGCAAAGAGCATGAACATAAACTAGATATAACCTACAACAGATAAGTCCATTGGTGCACCCCCAAAGGATCCACGGATCAATAGTAACAAGCTATGACATATTGAACTTGATAACAAAATCCTGACAGCAGTATTTTTTTGCAACTTGGGAGCAAAAGTTAAATATGCTACAGCCACTCAAATAAGCATGTGAGAGCATGAATGGATAGCAAACAATATATACTACAAGGAACCATCAAGAGTCACCCAAAAACTATCATGGATTGGCCTAGAACAACAAGCAAACATGGCATCTGGAAATTACAGATTCCAGACTTAGTGAAATTTCACTAAGTGTTAAAACAGCAGTTTCATCATGGCATCTTTGAGAGCAAGTTTAAGTCACCTCAAAACTAAACATGGAAAGGGGTAAGCACCACAGCAAAGTACACATGATGGTGAAACCAAAACACCTGAGCATGCATCATGGGAACAATCACAATGATAGCAATGAGCTCCTCAAAATGACATCTCATAACAAGCTTGGCAACTTAACAGCCACATAGCACTTTGCAACGAAGATAAACATGGCAAGATTAATCCTATCATGCAAGCCTAGGCAATCAACACGTAGAGCATGACAAGACGAACACGTGGACATCTCATTTGCATCACTTGGATAAACATGCTAAAAGTTATCACATTGCAAAGATGGCATAAAAATAACAACTAGCAGCCGTTTTTATCATGATGCACTCTTGCAACAGAAATTTAGGCACCTAGATGATCTCAAACATGCATGGCACAATGCAATGAAATGTAGTACATGTCTCCGCGAACAATTTGACATATCATTCACTCAAATCGGAGCTACGAACAAAAAGTTATCACCATTTGAAAATAACATCAGACAACAAAACGTCACGGGGACTTGGTGGATTTAGAGGGCAACCTTAGGCAAACGGGTCAATGGGCCCGGATCTGTGGAGTGGGCTTCGAAGTGGAAGCGGGCCGGGCGGTGCACCGGTCGGATCGGATCTGGAGACGAGCCCGCGCGCGCTAGGCCGGCGGATCGGGAGACGGGAGACGGCCCCGCGCGGCTGGGCCTCACGGCGCGGCGGACGGGAGACGGGCCGGCGCGTTGACTCGGCCCAGGAGGGTCGAGTGGATCTGGATCGCGGGGGAAGTCGGGCGCCTCCCGAGTGGTTGTTGCGGCGATCTTGGCAACGGGAGGAGGCGGCGCTAGGTGGGCTTAGGGCGTCGGCCCACCCAGCAGATCGGCGCCTGGCTTGGGGAAGGCTGGGCTGGCGCGGGCGCTAGGTGCGATCAACGGCCCATCTAGTCGGGGCTCTGGATCCTGGCGGCTGCTCGGGGCCTCGAGCGCCCCTGAGCGCTGACGGCGGCTGGCCTCGATGGCTTGAGAGCGGCGGCGTCGGAGGGAGATGGTCCTGCGGCCTGAGGTGATGGGGGATGGTGCGGCTGGGGCCGGCGGAACAAGGCCCCGCGGCGGTGGCGGCGAGGAGAGGCGGCCGGTAGGTGGTGGGGTGGCGGCGCGGTGAGGATGAGGTGGCGGCGGTGGAGCTTCGGCGAAGGTCCGACGAGATTCCGGCGAACTCTCCGGCGAGGTGGGGGTGGCTGGAGGAAGAAGAAGATGGGGGCTAGGGTTTCCTTGATTTGGGGCAAAAATTGGGGAAGGTTGGACAAATATATAGGCACAAGGAGCTAGGGTTGTCCAAATGGGGTGTGGTTTTCGGCCACGCGATCAGAATTGGATGGCCTAGATGAAGGGAGGTGTTTGGGCTGGTTTGGTGGGCTGTTGGAGGGGTGTCTTGGGCCTCAAAGTGGAGGCACTTTGAGCCCACGAGAATAACTGTTGGGGTAGCAAACGGACTCCAAACGCGACGAGATTTGACAGGCGGGTTACACACACCAAAACAACAACACACGACAAGTCTCGCGCCAAACCAGTAACATTACACGGCCAAACACCGAAGTAGGCCTCGGGGACGCCACGGACACGTGAAGGAGCTCCGGAACGCGAAACGGGCAACGGGAAGGAACGCGTGGAATCGGATGCAAATGACAACACAAATGCAATGCGATGCACATGACTACATGATATGAATGAATGCCACACACACACACAACAAAACGACGAAAATACGAAATGGAATTGATGAAGCCGGAGATATATTATATTGCCCAAAAGGGAAAGTATTACATCCGGGGCATTACAAACTCTCCTCTACTACAAAAAGATCTCGTCCCGAGATCTAGGACTGGAAAAACGAACGGTACTCGGAACGAAGATGATCTTCTCGTTCCCACCTAGCTTCTCGGTCGGTATGGTGTGACCACTTGACTTTCAAGAATTTGATGGACTTGTTGCGGGTCTTGCGCTCGGTTTCTTCGAGAATAGCAACTGGATGCTCTCGGTAAGACAAATCTTGTTGAAGATCAATCTCTTCAAACGGAATCATGCGTTCAGGAGTCTTGAAGCATTTGCGGAGTTGAGACACATGAAACGCATCATGAACATTGGCGAAGTTGGAAGGGAGCTCAAGTTGATAGGCTAGGTCGCCTCTTTTGCCAAGGATCTTGAAAGGCCCGACGTATCTAGGAGCAAGCTTTCCTTTGATACCGAATCTTTGGGTGCCTTTCATCGGAGAAACACGGAGATAGACATGATCACCAATGTTGAAAGCCAAATCACGATGCTTGCCGTCATAGTAGCTCTTCTGACGCGACTGAGCGGCCTTGAAATTCTCACGTATGACTTTGCACATCTCTTCGGCTTCTGAGATCAAGTCATTGCCAAGAAGTTGACGTTCTCCTGTTTCGGACCAGTTGAGAGGGGTACGACACTTTCTGCCATAGAGGATTTCAAACGGAGCTTTGCCGGCACTTGCTTGAAAGCTGTTGTTGTAAGAGAACTCGGCAAATGGAAGGCAATCTTCCCATTTCATGCCAAAAGATATGACACAGGCTCTGAGCATGTCTTCTAGAATCTGATTCACTCTCTCGACTTGACCACTTGTCTGAGGGTGAAATGCAGTGCTGAAACGAATCTTAGTGCCCATGGCAGACTGAAAGGAGTCCCAGAACTTTGAAGTGAACAAACTTCCACGGTCTGAGGAGATAACTTGAGGGATGCCATGTAAGGACACAATTCTGGAAGTGTACAACTCTACCAATTGAGCTGCATTGATGGATTCTTTGACTGGAAGGAAGTGAGCGACTTTGGTAAGCTTGTCAGTCACCACAAAGATAGAATCATTCCCTCTCTTGGACTTTGGAAAGCCAGTGACGAAATCCATTTCAATGTGGTCGAATTTCCACTCAGGAATAGGAAGAGGTTGGAGAAGACCGGCCGGACGTTGATGCTCTGCCTTCACTCTTCTGCAGACATCACATTCATTCACGAATTGGGTAATCTCCCTTTTCATGCGTGTCCACCAGTAAGACTGCTTGAGGTCTTGGTACATCTTGGAACTGCCAGGATGAATAGAAAGGAGGGAATCATGTGATTCTTTCATTATGAGCTTCCTGAGATCACCTTTGGGAACCACGAGTCTGTCCTCAAAGAAAAAGGTATCTCTCTCATCAACGCGATAGCACTTGTATTTAGGAGTGCCCTTTGCAATACCATGTTTCACCTTCTGCACCATGGCATCACTGAGTTGGGCCTCACGGACCTGATCTTCCAAGGTAGGAGCAACTTGAAGATTTGCAAGAAAACCCTGCAGAACAACTTGGAGGTTGAGCTTCCTGAATGCTTCACAAAGCTCAGGCTGGAACGGCTTGATAAGAAGGCTGTTGCAATATGCCTTTCTGCTCAAAGCATCTGCAATCACATTCGCCTTGCCAGGAGTGTATTCAATGCTGTGATCATACTCTTGGATCATTTCAACCCAACGAGTCTGGCGGAGGTTCAGATTCGGCTGTGTGAAGATGTACTTCAAGCTCTTGTGATCGGTGAAGATGTCGACTTTTCTGCCCAACAACAGATGTCTCCACGTACTCAAAGCATGTACCACAGCTGCTAGTTCAAGATCATGTGTGGGATAGTTCTTCTCACTTGGCTTCAGCTGACGAGAAGTGTATACCACAATTCTCTTGTCTTGCATAAGCACACCACCAAGTCCTTGAAGAGAAGCATCACAGAATACTTCGTAGGGCTCGGACTCATCTAGAGGAGTTAGAACTAGAGCAGAGACGAGCTTTTCTTTGAGAGTTTTGAATGCCACTTCACACTCTGGAGACCAGTAGTACTTGACATTCTTCTGCAGCAAGTTGGAGAGAGGCTTGTCAATCTTGGAGAAGTTCTCAATGAACCTTCTGCAATAGCTGGCAAGACAAAGAAAGCTTCGGAGTTGCTTAACGTTCTGAGGAGCTTCCCAGTTGACAATTGCTTCAACTTTCTTGGGGTTTACCGCAATACCGTAAGCAGAGATGATATGGCCCAGGTACAAAACCTTATCGAGCCAAAATTCGCACTTGGAGAACTTGGCATAGAACTTATGTTCACGAAGTCTGTCGAGAACGAGACGGAGGTGCTTTTCGTGATCTTCTTCATTCTTGGAAAATACCAAAATGTCATCCAGATACACAAGCACAAACTCGCCGGTGTAGGGGTTGAAAATGTAGTGCATCATTCTCGAGAAGGTAGGTGGAGCATTAGCGAGACCAAAGGACATGACTGTATATTCATATGAACCGTAGCTCGTTCTGAAAGCAGTCTTGGGAATGTCTTCCTCGCGAATGCGAATTTGGTGATAGCCCATTCGGAGATCGAGCTTAGAGAACACTTTAGCTCCTTTGAGCTGCTCGAACAACTCGTTTATGTTGGGGAGCGGATACTTGTTCTTAATTGTCTTCTTGTTCAATGGCTGGTAATCGACGCAGAGACGCTCCATGCCATCCTTCTTCTTGACAAATAAGACACCACAGCCCCAAGGAGACGTACTAGGCCTGATCAGACCCAAACGTTCCTGTTCATCAAGCTGCTTCTTCAACTCCTTCAATTCTCCAGGAGAGAGCTTGTACGGACGCCGGCATGCTGGCTCAGTACCCGGCTCGAGTTCAATCACGAATTCCACCTTACGGTGTGGAGGCATGCCTGGAAGTTCTTCAGGAAAGACGTCTTGGTATTCGTTAACCACCGGAATTTGAGAGATGGCATTAATTTCGCCCTTGTCATTGAGAGAGAAAAGCCTGATTGTGTTATCCCTGGAGGCGAAGATAATCACATCATCATCGGAATGAGTAATCTTGACTTCCTTCTGTGCATAGTCAATCTGAGCATCATGCTGAGAAAGCCAGTCCATTCCGAGGATAAGGTCAATGTCAGAATTGCCGAGAACCACCGGAGAGGCTAGAAATCGATAATCACCCATGCGAATAGAAACATCCGGAGCATATATACTGGAATGCATTCGTCTCCCCGGAGAAATAACTGATAACTCCCTTGGCAGACTTTTGATGTCAAAATTGTACTTGGATGCAAATGGTTGAGATATGAAAGAACATGAAGCACCCGAATCAAACAACACTTTTGCAGGAAAAGAGTTAACTGGAAGGTTACCCAAAATCACATCAGAAGAATTCTCCGCTTGAGATGCATTCATCAGATTGACCCTTGCTTGCTTGGGAATGTGCTTGACAAGAGCTGTACTGACAGGTGGAGGAGGTGGAAGTCGCTTCGGGTTGGGGCACTTGTTAGCATAGTGACCTTTCTGAGTGCCCTTGTTGCAAGTCACTTCTGAGAGAGGACGGAAATGGGAACCACTTGACTTGGAACCTTGAGACTGAAACTGATTCTTCGACTGGTTGCTCGGGTTGGGTGGGTGGGAGAAACCACGACCACCTGAGTTCTTGTTGCTGTCGGAGTTGTTGTAGGGAGCTCGAATCACTGGAGGAGGAGGAAGCCAAAATTTCTGTTGCTTCGTGACGACTTGAGAAGATGAGGAGGAGTGAACGGCATCTCGAATCCTCTTTTTGGAAGCCTCCATCTTGAGCTGGGCTGCCTCTTGCTTGAGCGCCATGTTATATAATTTGTCAAACTCATCAGGCTCGAACAAGGTGAGAGCAAGTTGAAGTTCATCTTTCAGGCCTCCACGGAACTGAAAGATCTTGCTCTTGGCATCTGGTATGTCTTGCTTAGAATAGCGGGCAATATTTTGGAACTTGACATTATACTGGTAGACAGTCATAGAGCCTTGCTTCAGGTTGCGGAATTGCTCACGCATACTCTCGATGACACTTGTTGGAATGTGGTGAGAGCGAAAGTCCTTGCAGAAATCCTCCCAAGAGATCACACGACCTGGCCTGGAGTCTTTGTACTGCTGCCACCAGTCAGCTGCTTGGTCTTTGAGTTGGAAGGCTGCAAACTTCACATAGTCCTCTTCTCTTACGTTACTGCACTCAAAATGCTTCTTGATATCGGTTAACCAATCTTCAGCATCAAGAGGGTCGACACAGTAACTGAAAGCTTTTGGTTGATTGGCCAAGAACTGGTTGAGAGTAGCATGGTGCTGTTGGTTGAAGAAATTGCCTTGGTTCCCTGGAGCACCCTGATTAGCTTGATTAGCTTGCATCTGCTGCATCATCTGCATCAACATCTGGGTGTTCTGATTTGTAGTCTGCATAATCGCTCTCCAAGCCTCAGACGGAGGAGGAGGGGAAGGAGGACGGTCTGGGACCTCTTCACCCTCTGGGTTAGCGTTGAGAACTCGTTTCGGAGCCATCCTGAAAGAGATGACCACGAATCAGCAATTGATTGACAGAAGGTATAAGCTGAAACAACGGATTGAAATGCAACATAGTCTTCAGAAGAATCATCCGAACAAGAGGAACGAATGAAATCATTCGAACAAGAGGAACGAATGAAATTCTCAGTTAAATGATAACATCAATCTTCACGAGAAGCCACATAGGGGACAAAAGGTAAATAAGAAAAAACAACAAGGTACAGATGGAAACAAACACAAGATAGGAGCTTCGTTCTAACATCTTTGTGCTGTAAGCTTATGAACGCGTTACGAAAGGGTTTTGCAATCCCCGGATCAGCATAGCCAAGGACCCTTTAAGATGCAACTCCCGATCGGAACATCGGTCATAAAACCACTTCACTCAATGTAGAACCCCGAACTCGCTAACCTGCATTCGTTGGAAGAATGCCTACGATCTACTAGATACACCCACCTATTAATTTCCGAAAGTTTCCAGTTATGCAATCAGGTGTTGGGGATACAGGGGAAGCACCGCGCAATCAACTCTAAACCTACATAAAGCTGTATCCATCCTTCAACACATAACCAGTCTTTCTCGGAAACCGTCTACCTTGGACCTTCGAAAAGCATCCACTATACCAAGCTATGGCAATACTCCCGAACTACCTCCCCAGTACTGGGTGATGTCGGGGTTATCTTGCCACTAACCGTATAGGAGAGATTTTCGATGTCGGTCGTCTTAAGTATTTAGTACTGCCGCGATATGCTTGCGACGACAATACCCCGAAGCTCAACTCCACGGGACACTGCCACAACCCCTAATGTCAGGAGGCATCGAGAACAATATTCTTGTCACAAGAACATCGAAACAATCCAACAATACTCGCGAGATTCCTAAAAAAAATTTGGTGAAATTTTTGAAGATAGAAGAGACAAGAGTAGT
Organism: Secale cereale; assembly: GCA_902687465.1. Taxonomy (NCBI): domain Eukaryota; kingdom Viridiplantae; phylum Streptophyta; class Magnoliopsida; order Poales; family Poaceae; genus Secale; species Secale cereale. The sequence goes on from LR738711.1 coordinate 295,015,197, forward strand.
CGTCAGGAGTCCTCACCAGAGAGAAAAGAAAAGAGAAGCAAAGAAATCCTACTCTCCGATATAATATAGGACTCAAAATATTTTCAGTGTGTGCCTAGACTCGACCGTCAACGATTCGATCAATCAGTGGGGGCTTCTAGGTCGGAGAAGGCTCTGATACCAACTTGTAATGCCCAGGATGGGAGTATATCTCCTACGTGTCGAGGCACGACTTAAAGACATAATCCCATGCTGGAGTGATCGCAAGTTTGGTATCTTTGCACAACTCATGTAAAAAAGGGGATGGAAAACATAAAATAGTTGGCTTACACTCGCCACGTCACACAAATTCATTACATGTTTCAATCATCATACAAATGAACATCACAGCCCATCTAAGGGTAAAATCCAAATGTCAAGATACCAAACATAACTTAAACCACAGGTCTGAATCGAATCCTAGTAGAAGAACCACTACTGATCATCGGGATAACAAACATAGTAACGGCTACGCTCCTCGTCGTACTCCCAGTCTAGCTCGGTGCCATCACCTGGATAGCTCACCATCGGACCTGCATCTGGTGTGGTGAATTAACTGTGAGCCACAGAGGACTCAGCAATCCCGTTCCCGGGTAACACGACTATTTAAGCCTTGGTTGTGGAACAAGGTTGAAGAAAGAATAAGAGTCTGCAGCAGCAACTAGCACTAGTGATGCGGAGCATCCTATGGACATCACCATGTCAAGAGTCTACTTGGCAAGTGACACGTGCGACCTCTACTTCTCATACATAAACGTGAATCATCTTCTTTACACATGTCCACTTGACCCCTTCGAGGATGGTATACTACTTGACACTCCACTCGTGTGCATGCATAGGTATCGTCGGAGCTTCACAGACGACGAGGAGGAGTGCAAGCGCCAAGGAACACCTACGCCATCAGCGAGGGAAGCATGGAAGCGAAGGCGGAAAAATACGGAGCGGCTGAAGTTACAGCTGCCGGACATCCGGCGCCAGCCCGGACATCCGGCGCCAGCCCGGACATCCGGCCTTCAACCCGGAAATCCGGCGTCGGCAACAGAACCGCACCCGAGGTTTGGCCCCGCTAGCCCGGACATCCGGCCGACCGCCCCGGACATCCGGCGTCTCTTGAGAGCCCGGACATCCGGCCCCGAGCCGGACATCCGGCGCCTGCCTGCGCGTATGGACAGGGCCCGAGGCCCGTGTATCCCCCCATCTACTTACCCCTTCGTGTACTAGACTATATATACTCCTCCACCTCCACCATTTTAGGGTTAGCAAATGATTTAGCTCATACGTGAGATAGAGCTTTGCTCATCCATCCCGGATCTACTCCACGAGAGAGACCGTGGCCCCTCTACGGAGAAGATCCACCTTGGATTCAAGACCCCTAAACGGGAAGATCCTTCACGGATTCAAGGCCTCCTCTTGGAGATGAACTCCACCCATGTATCTTTCCCTTTGTTGTTCATGTATCTTGTGATCTTGTGTGTTTGATTGTCTAGTGGATGTGTGATTGGACTTGTTCTTGAGTGTTTCTCTCGTGATTTCCCTTTATGTTCTTCGTGTTCATCGTGGGATCCCCTCCATTTCGTGAAAGATCGGCCACATAGGGTTCCACCCTACATCATATGGTATCAAGAGCCACGGTTTCTCACGAATTTGGAGCCCCCTCCACCGTTTTCTACCCTTGTTTTGTGTGATTTCGTCCAAAAAATTCGAAAATCCCCACAAAAAATAGCCCCAATTTTTTTTTGTGATCTGTTGCTTTGATGAGATTTTGTTGATTTTGATCCGTGGATTTGCTTGGTTTCAAGTGGATCTATCATTTCCCCAAGTTTCCCAATCTTTCCTCCACAAAATCCGCCAAATTTTGCCCCCAAAATCATCAAATTCCGCCCCCAATTCGAAAAGTTCGTCCCGATTCAGATCTGAAATCTTCGGGCCGGACATCCGGGCCATCGGGCCGGACATCTGGGCCATCGGGCCGGACATCCGGCTCCTGGAGGGAAAAATCCCGCGCGGTTCTGGACATCAGGTCCCGGAAATCCAGACCCGGCCCCGGATGTCCGACCCCTGGGAATTCAGACTTCTCTGTTTCACCGTTTTGTCCATAACTAATTCATCCGAACTCCGATTTCGACGTTCTTGAGCTTGTTTTGAAGCTCTTGACATCTCCCATAACACAAAAATACTACCATAATCATTTGACTCCATCATATTTTTGGGATTTTGGCATCTTTGCCTAGGGCTTCCACCACATCATCCGCTATAACACCACCGACTTCCGCAACCTAACCATTTTGTCCCCCATAGCATTTGTGGTTGTTTGAGTAGTGATTTGAGTCTCCTAAGGTGTTTAGGCTACTTAGGGACCATTGCTGCTTCATCAACCACCACCACCATTTCCGCATAGCCTAGACCACCATACATAGCCAACCAAACTTAACCCAATTTTGTTCGAGCTTGTTTGAGTTGTGGCTTGTGTCTCCTAAGGTGTTTCGGCTACTTAGGGACCGTGACTTCAACTCCGACACCGTGTATAGCCCATCTTACACTTCCACCACCATAACCCATTTTGACCGGGTTTCCACCAACAATTCCGCAACCACCACCGCTTGTCCGCTACCACCATTTGACATTTGTCCTTGAGATTTTGAGTTGTGGTTTTTCCGTTTCCTAAGGTGTTTCGGCTAATTAGGAACGGTTCTACATCAAGAGCACCACCTCTCATCATCGACACGGACGGTAACTTCGACGACATCATTGTATATTCCTTTGCAATTGCATTATTAACCCCTAGCCCATTTTGCGTCACTTGCCTATCGAGACTAGCCTTTGAGTATTGCCGGCAACGTTACTTGTGCACATTAGTGATCATCGATCCGCCCTTCCATTGCATACATACCATATCATCTTGGTATCATCATATCATCCCTTGTGTCACAAGATTGTTCCCGCATATACACAATTGCTATCTTGGTTTGTGCATTTCGCATCGTGGCCATACAAAAAAAAGAGAGATAAAGAATAAGATTTTAAGCAAAAGGAGACAGACAAAGAAGCTTGTAAGCAAGAGCCATAGCATCGCATCATATCATATCATACTTGATCATCTTGTGCTAAAAGCACCAGAACATCATACACATAGCATACTCGTGATAGGAAGTCGCTACATTTTGTCTCATATAGGTAGTGCACAAGTTCGTATCCGCCTATTGAGCAATCGGCTAGCGTCTCTCCAGTGTTGTGCGACAAGAGCATTTTCCGTGGATTCCACATTTTCCGCTCAACCCTTGGTTGCACAACCACATTTATCTATCCGTGCGTGTGTTTCCGTGTGCCACATATTGCTATTGGTCTACTTGTGTCACTTGCAAATTTGTGAATCTCTTTCAACTTTATTGACTCTTGCTAACATTTTGCATCAATTTTTTTTGTGCCACTATCCTCACCGAGCTACACCGTAAGCTTTACTTGATAGGTGTGAGTGAACAAGTCCGGTACCAATTCCACTATTCTTTCATTTCACATTGAGTGAAACGGGATACATCCTCAACATTCGGAAAAGGTAACTTGGTATTGTTTATCTCATCTCCTACTCACCTTTGCTCGAGTCTTGTGATGGATAGGAAAAGCATTTCATCTACTTCGGTCTACAACAACAATGACAAGTTCGATGCCATGACGAACAACTTGTGCACCAACATGAATACTCAAATGGAGAAGCTCAAAGCCCTCATCAAGAACCGCAAGAGGTATCCCTCATCTTCGAGAAGATGCTCAAGTGCACATCCTTCCGAGCTACCATCTCCGGCAAGATCTCATCGGCATCGACACCATCAACGACAAGAACGTGAAGGTCATGAGCTCAACACCAACAACCGCTCAACGACTTCACCATGTACCTTGGCATCTTCGCCAAGCGACTTCAAGGCATCTTCGCCTTTGGACATACGGCATCTTCGCCAACAAGCACCCCAAGCTTATGCTCAAGAGAAGCTCCCCAAGCTCAAGTCCGCGACTACCACGAGCTACTACGACCTCGACAACGACCACGGGATTCCTTTCTATGGGACTCAAGACCCCGAGGAGTATCTCGAGTGGGAGCGCAAGATGGACGACTACCTCAAGCTACATCAAGTTCCCTACGAAGATCAAGTGAAGTACGCCACAAGAAACTTCCACGACAACGCGTCAACATGGTAGCTTCGCACACCTTCGACGAGCTTCAACGTGAATTGGCCCAAGACGAAGAGAGCTTTGCAGCGAGAGTTCGTGCCTCCCACCTACGCGGAACATCTTCTACGCCAATTGGAGAACACCATACAAGGATCCAAGTCCATCGACGAGTACTTCAAGGACATGAAGATTGCCTTGCGACGAGCCGGCGTGGACGACCCCATTTCTATGAAGCTCCACTTCATGATGGGATTGCACAACGACATCTACAAGACTATCTTCCTTGAGAACTACAAGTCCCTCGACGACAACTACATAGGTGCTCTCAAGGCGGAACAAGAACTAATGAAGGCCAAGGCTTCTCCACCGCAAACACACTTCTCGAAGACCAAGCTCCAAGATGGCGAGCATGAGGCTAGTACCACCACGATGAACAAGCCCAACGAGCTCCAAGATGATGCTCCCAAGTTCGACTCCACCGCCATCCTTCTTTGTGGCATTGATGATGCCGAGTCTACTTCGACTCTTTTTCAAGACGGTGCGGTGATGACTACGACTACGGAGCTATTCGAGGACCAAGGTTCGGAGGCGAACGACATTGTGACGAGCGAGGATGATGCTTCCATCTTTAGAGGCGAGAGTGATGATGTGCCATCTTCGGCCTTCATCCATGGTGACAATGACGAGATGGTTGAGCATGGGATTTTCCCTTCGACCACGGCGACGTATGATGACTTGAGTGACTTGTGCCACCATATTGAGAGTGAGAGCGAGTTCACCACTAGCCCCATATATGATGAGCTGCCACAATTCACATGTGAGGAGAGCCACAACCCCCACCACTTGAGTGAATGAGTGACTCCATCATATGTGATCTTGAGTGCACCTACCTTGAGGGAGTGAGTGAGCCACCACATAGAGAGAGTGAGATAGTTGATACGGCATGTGAGGCCAATTTCAACACTAACGACTTAACCTCTACCTCTATTGTGCCTTCTCATTTGGTTCTAGGTCCCACATATGATGACGCGCCGATTCTCGACGACTTCGTCCTTCCATTGGACAAGACGATGGCCATGGTGGAATATTATGCACCCCCCACATGGTTCCATCAAGATGAAGACGATGACCACCATTTGGTATTTCCCACCTCACCTACACCACATGAGTGGAATGAGAAAGGTAAGAAAGGTGAAGGTGATGCTCTCGTCACACTAGTGGACTATGTCGACATTGACTGCTTGCATGATGTTGATCCACCTATTGCCATGCTTCGTGCTAGTATGATTTCCCCATGCGACGATTTACCCATTTATGATGAGTTTGATGATTGCCATGTGGAGTCTATTAGTCGTGATGCCATGTTGCATAGGATTTCATGTGATAATTCTCTCGGTCACATCATGTTTGACAATCCGCTTGACTTTCATATGCTATACATGAGATCAATCATATGTCATATTTGCAATCTCTTCATAGTAACTATGCATATGACATTAAGATAAACCCAATTTGCACATATGGCATAGATGACAAGCCCATGGTTATTGGCATTTGTTTTTCTTGTGATGATATTGACATGCTTCCTTTGCATCATATCCATCATACGCCATGCCATGATTACCTAGCTTCCGACATGCATTGTTTTGGATGTTGTTCCACTTCTCCACATTATGCTTTCAATATTGCTCATGAGGAGACCCCCATAGTTTCCTCATACTTTTTAGGAGATTTTGACCCATCCCATCCATTGCATAATCCCCATGCTTGTGTGCACAATATGCTCCCCATGAATGAACTTGCTATCGATGTGCCATATAATTGTATGCTCAATTTGCATCCACATCATGCTATACACAATAACTATTCATTCATGATGGATGACATGTTCTTATACCATGCATCAAATTTCTTTGAGAGATGCTTATCTTGTGCTAACTCTAACGTGCACATACACATCATGATGGATGATGTGTACATTTACCACGCACACAATTTCTTCGGTTTGTGTCTCTTTTGTGTAGGTCCCCATACTTACTCGTCAACCTCGCAAGAGCATGAGTTGACGAAACGAGCTCTAGAGAGCACCGACGACTTGGGAGTCCATGGATTATCCTTCCAACCGCTCCCTTCGCGCAAAGATTTCGCGCATCTCTTCTACATGGCACTCACATGGTTATGGGTTATTGTCCATTATATCTCTTACGACCATCTTGCCATGTTCACTTTGCATGATATGCTCATTTATATGCATTTCCCATGCATTTGTGACCCATGCTTTGCATTACACATGATGATTGATTCTCATACTTGTATGTGTATTTGCACGCTTGGTGGAGATATCACTTGTTATTGCCATGATTCCTTTGCACACCATGCCTATTATGATTCTTTGACCTTGATTTGTGATCGTGCTTGCGATATGTCATGTGCATTGCCTATATCCACTATTTGCTCACATGACATGATTGCCATGCCTTCTCCTAGTGTGTTGCATCTTCGCTCCACTAGTGTGTACAACTTGATCACCATGCTTGCTTATGTTGCATCATCGATGATTCATACTTGCTCCTTTCATGCAGTTGATGACAACCATTGCCATGCTTTGCACATGATTGATATTGCTTGTTTTAGTCTTGCCAATGAGATTGCCCCCATAGCATTCTCTCATTTATTTGGAGATTATCACATCATTCTTGTGAAGCATGCTTGTCTTACCTCTTTGCACCATATGCCTAGTGCCATGAATATAGCCATTGTTGCATCATCTTATTCATGCACTTTTGCTCCTAATGGTTATGTGCAAGAGAAGAGAACCATCATGATGGATGATGTGTTTATCTACCATGCGCATACATTCTTTGTTTTGTTGTGTGCATGTGTAGGATACTTGGACTTCGTGTCGACTTCCACTTCACGTGAGTTGACCATTCGAGCTCTTGAGAGCGAACCTCCTTCGTTCCCGACGCTTCTACATCTCACTTGCTTGTGCTTCGGCATTGTGAAGGACGCACAAGGACACACTCTCAAGGTGATATCCTTCTCTTCCGGGACACCAAAAACCATGAGCATGGATATTGTGGATCACACTACATGTGTTGCTTGCACCATGAGACTTATTTGTCATCTTGGACCCCTTGATTGCACACATGTTAGAGATCTCACTTCGACTTGCCATTGTCACATTGCCATGCCTCATGTTATATATGCCTTGTGTGTTGCATCCAATTCTTGGATTAGTTCTCCCTATCATATGCTTGGTTGCAACAATGTCATCTCTTCACATATGTCGTGTCCCATTGCTTGTCACATGATTGACTTGTTTGCCTCACACATGATGAACAATTGCTATTTCTATTGTGTTGAGTGCCACTCGATTTTCACTACACCCTATGCGCATTATTCTTGGATTGTCTTGCACTTGACCTTTGTGTTTAGACACTTCATTTCCTATGGTGTTGTGAATGATTCCTATGCCTACCATAGACCTTTCATTGAGCACTTTATGCATGCTTGCTATGACTTTGAGGTAGATGCTTACTCTCTTGACACACATATGTGCATCTCTACCTCACATTTACTTTCTTGTTTCCATGATGACCTTGATTGTGCTCAATTCATATGCTTACATGCCATCTCACAATCCTTTGTCCAACCACATGATATACTTGATGACAACACTTGTTGGGTGAATCACCTCTTGAATGCTTGGTTTTGCACTAATGCTAACCACATTTGTTTTTCCAAGTGTTTGTTGTCTTTGGTCCTTTTGAAGGAATCACTAGATGGTGCGACATTGGAAAGCGCCCATGTTGAGCTTCAAGATGATGAGTACTTTGTGATCGTCCACTTCTACACGGCGACGCTATCTCTTTCCCATGGTGATTTGGTTTCGATCCGAGGTCGGATCTTTCCCAAGGGGGAGGGGATGATGCGGAGCATCCTATGGACATCACCATGTCAAGAGTCTACTTGGCAAGTGACACGTGCGACCTCTACTTCTCATACATAAAGGTGAATCATCTCCTTTACACGTGTCCACTTGACCCCTTCGAGGATGGTATACTACTTGACACTCCACTCGTGTGCATGCATAGGTATCGTCGGAGCTTCACAGACGACGAGGAGGAGTGCAAGCGCCAAGGAACACCTACGCCATCAGCGAGGGAAGCATGGAAGCGAAGGCGGAAGAAGACGGAGCGACTGAAGTTACAGCTGCCGGACATCCGGCGCCAGCCCGGACATCCGGCCTTCAACCCGGAAATCCGGCGTCAGCAACAGAACCGCACCCGAGGTTTGGCCCCGCTAGCCCGGACATCCGGCCGACCGCCCCGTACATCCGGTGTCTCTTGAGAGCCCGGACATCCGGCCCCGAGCCGGACATCCGGCGCCTGCCTGCGCGCATGGACAGGGCCCGAGGCCCGTGTATCCCCCCATCTACTTACCCCTTCGTGTACTAGACTATATATACTCCTCCACCTCCACCATTTTAGGGTTAGCAAATGATTTAGCTCATACATGAGATAGAGCTTTGCTCATCCATCCCGGATCTACTCCACGAGAGAGACCGCGGCCCCTCTACGGAGAAGATCCACCTTGGATTCAAGACCCCTAAACGGGAAGATCCTTCACGGATTCAAGGCCTCCTGTTGGAGATGAACTCCACCCATGTATCTTTCCCTTTGTTGTTCATGTATCTTGTGATCTTGTGTGTTTGATTGTCTAGTGGATGTGTGATTAGACTTGTTCTTGAGTGTTTCCCTCGTGATTTCCCTTTGTGTTCTTCGTGTTCATCGTGGGATCCCCTCCATTTCGTGAAAGATCGGCCACATAGGGTTCCACCCTACATCAACTAGCTTACGTATAAGAGAGCGAGAAGAGAAGGTGCCTCGGTCGAGAGGTGATCACTAAGTGATCCTAAACTAGTCAAGTCAAACATAACCCCACCGTGTTCATCTCCCGAATCCCTTTCGGAAAATGACAGTCACGGTACTCACGCTGGTATTGTATTGGAACATGGTGTCAAGTTTTCTACAACCGGATATTAACAAGCTCCCATCTGCCACATAACCGCGGGCACTGCTTTCGAAAGTTCATAACCCTGCAGGGGTGTTCCAACTTGGCCCATGACAAGCCCACGATCCGCGGAGTCGCAACTCCAAAGGTGGGAAGACCCGAGTATTCTCGGAATCCCGTGCTCAGGATACTCCGAACTAAGGTAAGGCTAATCCAGCAAATCCTCCCGGCGTGCTGACACCCTGACAGTAGCCGCGCGTATCTAGTCTCAGGCCACGACCGGATGGGTGATGCTACAGGTTTATATCAATCCTCGAGTTTCCTCGTGGTGACCCCACAGGACCCCCAGTTCGGACCAACACTCATGTGGAGCACTGGCCCGGGGTTGTTGATTAAGAACTCGGGTTTGCAAGACCCTATGCAAGTTTTATTAGTTATTAGGCGAATAGTACCAATGTTGGGACTTGCTGGAAAAGACTTAGCACTTAGCGGTTTATCGAGGGGGCCCCATAACCCCAACCGTGTGAGGAACGCATAATCAAGGAACATAACACCGGTTTATACGGTTCCTAGCGGCATGAGTGGAACAAATCACCAAGCAAAAGGCTTAGCCTTCCACCCATTGCCAATATAGAGATGATTTCATTTTAAGCATTTATATAGTGTGATATAACCCAAGAAAACTTCAACTTGAAGCAAGCATCTTCAACTTCACCTGCAACTAACAATGCTATAAGAGGGGCTGAGCGAAGCGTACTTAGCCATTTAATGGTTTGCATAGGTAGGGTGGTTAGACATGATCATGGTTACAATAGGAGGCTGACAGGAAAACATGGGCATTGAGGCAAAACTATAGATCAAGACTTCTAGCAATAGGCAAAGATAGTAATGTTATTGGGGTTCGGTCATCTTGCCTGAAGAGTTGTCGAAAGGATCGTAAGAGGGGTCCTCGTGCTCAACCTCGGTAGTAACCTCATGCTCGTACTCGTACTCGGTCTCAGCTTCCGGCTCTAATCAACACAACCACACAAGGCACAAATCAACAAGATGCAATGCGCACACGAAAAATATGCAGGATGCATGACTGATGCACTATGGGAGCACAAGGAGCATGGAAAATTGCACTCAAGCAAAATGCTTCAAAACATGATAACAATAGGATATTATGAATCTACACGAAAAATCAATCAAGTTTCATATAAGACTTGCTCAAAACGAAGCTACGGGCTAAAAGTTATGCCCGAAACAATAAACACGCACATGCTGAAAATTACAGCAACATAGCAACTTCGGAGCACTAGATAAATAAGCTACAACACTCAAACATCATGGAAAAGAGCATGAACATAAACTAGATATACCCTACAGCAAATAAGTCTATTGGTGCACCCCCAAAGGAGCCACGGATCAATAGTAACAAGCTATGACATATTGAACTTGATAACAAAATCCTGACAGCAGTATTTTGTTGCAACTTGGGAGCAAAAGTTAAATATGCTACAGCCACTCAAATAAGCATGTGAGAGCATGAATGGATAGCCAACAATATATACTACAAGGAACCATCAAGAGTCACCCCAAAACTATCATGGATTGGCCTAGAACAGCAAGCAAACATGACATCTGGAAATTACAGATTCCAGACTTGGGGAAATTTCACTAAGTGTTAAAACAGCAGTTTCATCATGGCATCTTTGAGAGCAAGTTTAAGTCACCTCAAAACTAAACATGGCAAGGGGTAAGCACCACAGCAAAGTACACATGATGGTGAAACCAAAACACCTAAGCATGCATCATGGGAACAATCACAATGATAGCAATGAGCTCCTCAAAATGACATCTCATAACAAGCTTAACAGCTTAACAGCTACATAGCACTTTGCAACGAAGATAAACATGGCAAGATTAATCCTATCATGCAAGACTAGGCAATCAACATGTAGAGCATGACAAGACGAACACGTGGACATCTCATTTGCATCACTTGGATAAACATGCTAGAAGTTATCACATTGCAAAGATAGCATAAAAATAACAACTAGCAGCAGTTTTTATCACGATGCACTCTTGCCACAGAAATTTAGGCACCTAGATGATCTCAAACATGCATGGCACAATAGAATGAAATGTAGTACATGTCTCCACGAACAATTTGACATATCATTCACTCAAATCGGAGCTACGCACAAAAAGTTATCACCATTTGAAAATAACATCAGACAACAAAACGTCACAGGGACTTGGTGGATTTAGAGGGCAACCTTAGGCAAACGGGTCAACAGGCCCGGATCTGCAGAGTGGGCTTCGAAGTGGAAGCGGGCCGGGCGGTGCACCGGTCGGATCGGATCTGGAGACGAGCCCGCGCGCGCTGGGCCGGCGGATCGGGAGACGGGAGACGGCCCTGCGCGGCTGGGCCTCACGGCGCGGCGGACGCGAGACGGGCCGGCGCGTTGACTCGGCCCAGGAGGGTCGAGTGGATCTGGGTCGCGGGGGAAGTCGGGCGCCTCCCGAGCGGCTGCTGCGGCGATCTTGGCGACGGGAGGAGGCGGCGCTAGGTGGGCTTAGGGCGTCGGCCCACCCGGCAGATCGGCGCCTGGCTTGGGGAAGGCTGGGCCGGCGCGGGCGCTAGGTGCGGTCAACGACCCATCTAGTCGGGGCTCTGGATCCTGGTGGCTGCTCGGGGCCTCGAGCGCCCCTGAGCGCTGGCGGCGGCTGGCCTCGATGGCTTGAGAGCGGCGGCGTCGGAGGGAGATGGTCCTACGGCCTGAGGTGGTGGGGGATGGTGCGGCTGGGGCTGGCGGAACAAGGCCCCGCGGCGGTGGCGGCGAGGAGAGGCGGCCGGTAGGTGGTGGGGTGGCGGCGCGGTGAGGATGAGGTGGCGGCGGTGGAGCTCCGGCGAAGGTCCGGCGAACTCTCCGGTGAGGTCGGGGTAGCTGGAGGAAGAAGAAGATGGGGGCTAGGGTTTCCTTGATTTGGGGCAAAAATTGGGGAAGGTTGGACAAATATATAGGCACAAGGAGCTAGGGTTGTCCAAATGGGGTGTGGTTTTCGGCCACGCGATCAGAATTGGATGGCCTATATGAAGGGAGGGGTTTGGGCTGGTTTGGTGGGCTGTTGGAGGGGTGTGTTGGGCCTCAAAGTGGAGGCACTTTGAGCCCACGAGAATAACTGTTGGGGTAGCAAACGGACTCCAAACGCGACGAGATTTGACAGGCGTGTTACACACACCAAAACAACAACACACGACAAGTCTCGCGCCAAACCGGTAACGTTACACGGCCAAACACCAAAGTAGGCCTCGGGGACGCCAAGGACACGTGAAGGAGCTCCGGAACGCGAAACGGGCAACGGGAAGGAACGCGTTGAACCGGATGCAAACGACAACACAAATGCAATGCGATGCACATGACTACATGATATGAATGAATGCCACACACGCAAACAACAAAACGACGAAAACCCGAAATGGAATTGATGAAGCCGGAGATATATTATATTGCCCAAAAGGGAAAGTATTACATCCGGGGCATTACACGTGTCCTATCAGATGGTCCAAGTGCGCCATCACCTTCAAATCCGCTGACCAGATCAAGTGCGCGGCCGCGGCCGGCGTCCTCCCTCTGCTCTGCTCGCCTACCATTAGCAATGTGTGTCGGCGTTCTAGGAATGGGGGTACCCAGACTTGCCTGCCTGCGGCCCAGAGCATGGCAAATCCAGTCGCCAGGTACGACCCGTCTTCATTAGCAAACCACTCAAGACCATCGCAATGGGCCAAGCCTCGTGAGGTGGACGATGCAAGACATCCACTGGGGCGACCTCACTTGGCTGGCTCCCGAGGAGCGAAGATATCATGGCAAGGGACACCTCGCGAGGTTTGCGTGAAGTGAGCCATGACGACCAAGGCCAGGCGGGCGCCAGCGGGCGCAGGAGGCCAGTTTCCTCTTTGGTGTGCAAGCGCAGGCGAGGAGTCCCGAGGCGTCAGGCAAAGGTTTCCATATTGGTGCAACGAGACCAAGACCAGAAGGATGGCAGAGCGAAGGTCACCACGGATCTCACGACGCCGTCACCACCAGAGCCTTTGGCATGCGAAGACCACCTTTCGTCAGGATAGCTTATACTAGTTGTCCCGCTTTAAACTTGGCCGTTGTGGGATCCCTTCCCGCTCAATATTTGGGAAGAGGACCCGGGCCTCTATAAATAGGACTAGCCACCACCATATGGGGCATCTCATCTTGAGCTGACCCAACCTAGGACAAGGGGATCATTGAGACCACCCTTACATCCACCAGCTCACCGAGCATAAGAACACCCCTCCTCAGGAGGCTGTTTTTCCCTTGTACTTGTTCATTCCCAGCCTACAAGGCAATCCACCACAGCACACTGGATTAGGGTATTACCCCGCCAGGGTGGCCCGAACCAGTATAAATCCTTGTGTTTCTCGTTCTTCAGGTTTCACGAGCTAGACCTAGGAATCAGTGTGAGAGCGAACTAGGGCGGGAAGGAGAGATCTTCGCGCGCACCCCAGTGTTCGAACCTGAAGGGTTTGCCAAAACCCAAGATCCAACATTTTGCGCGCCAGGTCGGGGTGCGCCGAAGCTTCCCTTTTGTCGATCCACGCTCCATCGCCCCGCCGGTTCCATGGCCGACGCTCACCGTGCTCGTGCTGAGCGACGGGCCGCCCTTGCCGCCCGCGTCGCTCAAACAGCTCCCGTCGGCGGACCTCCTTGCCGTTCTCCATCGCCTGCCGCCAATGCTGCCACCGCCCCGACGTGGCACGAGAAGCAAGCCTCGTCGATGCATCCCTCGGTGCAGTGGGAAGGACGCACAGCCGCCCCATTGCTGACTTCGGCAGGCTTGTCGTCTCAAGCTCGTCGTGGACACGCGGATGCGCAGGCTGGGTTGCTCATGGTACGTGAGCTCCTGTGTTACCACCCCGTCGACGACCTCTATGAAGACTGGCTCGACCGCACCGTCGAGCTCGTCAGCGCCGCTAGGGGCTCTCCTACACCGTCCCTCTCGCTACCTCGCCCGCCTCCCTCTGCAGGCGAAGTAGCCCATGAAGCGCCCCCACCACCTCCGCATCAAGGCGTCGTCCGCGACCCAAGGCACGCGGCCCCGTGGCGCGACCCCCCGCACGGGGCACCCACACATGAAGAAGGAAGCTGCCACGAGATCCAGCGGCCTCGAGGAGGAGTGCCAGCACTCCCTCCACTGCCGCGTTGAGGTCGTGCACCCCCTGCCATGGCGGCGCGCGAGAACCAAGACCAAGCTCTGCCTCCACAACAAGCCCCGGTATCAACAGCAGGTTGCAAGGCCCTCGCCCCCGAGCTACGCAACATCACCCGGGAAGTTCAAGCCCGACCTGCCTCCGCGCTATGACGGCACCCCTGACCCTGTTGAGTTCCTGCAGCTCTATGAGCTGAGCATCGAGGCATCCAACGGCGATGAGAAGATCATGGCGAACTGGTTCCCCATGGCTCTCAAGGACGGCGCACGCTCATGGCTCCTGAACCTGCCCGTAGGATTGATCTCCTCCTGGGTGAGATGCGTGAGTGGTTCATCGCCAATTTCCAGGGCACCCGCGACTGCCCTCCGGCCGTAGGTGACCTGTGGCGTATCAAGCAACCACCAGGAGAAACACTGCAGAAGTTCATCCAGCGCTTCAGCAACGTCCGCGTCAAGATCCCCAAGGTCACGCATGAGGCCATCATCTCAGCATTCTCCGATGGCGCCCGCGATGTCAAGATGAAGGAGGAGCTCGCTATCCACGAAGATCTGTGCACGACCCTGGAGTTGTTCAACCACACGACCAAGTGCGCGAGAGCTGAGGAGGGGCGCCTCTCCCTTGTCGAGCTCCCCACCGTTGACACTGAATACAAGAAGGCCAAGGGCAAGGACAAGAAGCGCAAAGGAGTGGCCGTGCTCGCGGCCGAACCAGAGATGAAACATGGCCGCGACCGCCCGGAGTCATCCAAGAGCGGCCGTCCGTTCTGCGCCTTCCACAACGTGCACATCCACAACACCAACGACTGGCAAGAGCTCAGGGCCATCCGCGAAGGGTGCATCGGCAAATGCCCCGAGCGCAACAACCGGGGCTACGACCGTGGAGGAAGCCAGACCGGGGGACGCTGGGACGACCGTGGCCCCTGTCAGTAGTGGCGTGATCACCTTCCTGAGGACCGCTGGCATGATCAGCCTCGAAATGGTACCTGGAGGGACCAGCCTCAGGAGGGAGCCTAGAGGGACCAGCCTCGCGAGGACCGTCCTCAGGGCAAGGACAGCCTCCCTCCGCTACCACCACTAAGGAGGAAGGACGACCAGGACGAGGGGGCTGGGGGCTTCAAGAGCCTCGCACCATCGCTTGCATCTTGGGCGGTGCGCAGGCCCCAGCCTCTCAGCGCCACTTCAAGCAGTTTGCACGAGAAGTAAATGCGGCTCTCCCCAAGCTCGAAGCCACGCGCCCACTCAGGTGGTCCAAGTGCGCCATCCCCTTCAGCTCAGCCGACCAGCTCAAGTGCGCGGCAACTGCCGGCACCCTCTCGATGCTCTGCTCACCCATCATCAGCAACGTTCAAGTTACCAAGACCCTCATCAACGGCGGCGCATGACTCAATGTCCTGTCCGTCGAGACGTTCGATAGCCTCCAAGTGCCATACGATCAGCTTGTTAACACCAGATTTTGGCACGACCAAGAACTTAATTAAAATGGCTTCAAATGGAGAAGTTCTCAAAGTAAGAAAGTTCTGTATCGTCAAAAGAAGAAACTTTGATGTTTGGGCCATCACCATCCGATCTCATTTCAAAGGACGAAGTTGTGTTCGAAATACCGAGATTTTGTATTCAGAACACTATTCGGCTGATTATGCACCTAAGACTTCCTCGTATGGAAAAATGATCTACACAGATTGTCTTCGTCTCGTCGAAACGATCGATTTTGATATAAAAATCGTTCCAATCCGAGTTCATATGCAAAAGTTAGAGCAATCGGAGTGCAGCCCTGTCATGAGGCGAGAATTGGCGCGTCCTAGCAGACGCATGTCTGATGGGTAGCGCAAGGGAACAGATGTTTTGCGCGAGCGATTTTACCCTCAAGAGGACCTCCAGTCAAAAAATGTTAAACAAAAAAGTTGTTCGTCTCGTCAAAACGGTCAAGATTTCTTTTGCTTTCATTTTCGTCTGAGGTTGTTTACTGCCACAAAAAAGACCCGCAAGGTGCAGCCAGTTTAAACCGAACAGTTTTGGAAAGTTCGGACAAAACCAATGTGAATTTGGCTAGGATTTTGGACGTGAATCCAAGCCTTTTCCTTGCACGGGAAGTCCAGCCGCCTCTTATATACCTAAGGGGTGACGGCCAATTGAACCACACACTATCGATCAATTCATCTACCACTTTTTATCTTTTACATTTTCTCCCTAACCCTAGTTCTTCTTCTGCCTCGTTCTCCGTCTGTTCTTCTTGTTGCAGGGCGGCAAACCTCGAGGCTCTAGGGGCGGGCAGACCGACCTAGGGCAGCCCATAGCCACCGCGCGTCCAGACGTGGTCCCTCCCGGGCGCGTGGGGTTTCGGGTCTTGAAAAGCACCCGCCGGATTGCTTGCGTACCGCGCTTCCGGACAGGTCTTCTTCAACGCGAGCTGCGGTGCATCACCCTCGGTGTTGGAGGTACACTGTGACGTGTTCGTGTGCGAACACACTTTTTGGCGACTCCGCTGGGGACGAAAGATCAAGAATCATTATCAACCATGTCTAATCTCCCCAAGCTCTCAGAAGTTGATGCTGATAACATCATTAAGCCTAGTCTTGATGAACTATCGGAGGAACATCGCCAAGCCTATGAAACGCGCAAGAAGCAGCGTGAACAGGCTTTTGAAGCGCTCAAGAAGAAGCATGAGGAGGAGGATTTGGAGGCTTTTCTTGCAAGTTTCAAGAAGGATCGTCAAGGCAACATCACTCCGGTTGGAAACATCAATTTTTCTCCTCTCATTGACGAACAAGATTTAATCACTATGAGTAAAGTTTTTTCTCCAGAGCAAGTGGCTGTGATTGAAAGTCTTGTTAGTAAGGGTAATGTGATGACATACAATTCTTTTGAGGCAAATACTAATGCTAAGAAAAATATGCCTCCGTCATCTAGTGGTACTGTTGGTGCATCTGAAAACCCTAGTCTAACTATACCTATTTCATCGACACCTCCTATGCAACAACAATATTGTATGCCGTTGAATTTTTACCCTAGTCCAACCAACCAGATTGTGGCTGCACCTACATATCCTAATGCTATTATGAGTGTGCCCAATTCGGCGTCAACGCCGAATCACTTTGTCGCACCATCCATAGGAGCAAGCATGTTTGGTCTTTCACCGAATCATGGTTTGGCGCCCATCCCACAAGTTGCACCACTAGCTAGTACTCAGGTTGCTCCGATGTCATTGCCACAAACATCTTCATATACCTCAGATCCAATTTTAGCTAAATTAAGGGAGGATTTGCATAAGAACTTTCTAGAAACTTTTGGAAACGAGACGAAAGTAAAGAGTTGTGTGTACCAAAAGCCTTATCCTGACCACTTCGATGCAATTTCTTACCCTCAAGGTTATAAGGTTCCTGATTTTGTTAAATTTAGTGGTGAGGGTACGAAAACAACTTGGGAGCATGTTAGTCAGTATCTAGCGCAGTTGGGTGAAGCAGGTTTCATAGAAGAGTTGAAAGTGCGTTTATTTCCCTTGTCTTTAACTG
Source organism: Secale cereale (assembly GCA_902687465.1). Lineage (NCBI taxonomy): Eukaryota > Viridiplantae > Streptophyta > Magnoliopsida > Poales > Poaceae > Secale > Secale cereale. Next base: position 295,033,130 of record LR738711.1, read on the forward strand.
GCACCGCATTTTCTTGGTTTGCTTCTTTGCCACATGGCTCAATTCTCTTATGGTCCCAATAAGAGCAAAAGTTTCATGATCACTTTTATAGCGGCGATAATGAGCTGAAGTTATCACACTTACATCGGTTAGGAAAAAACATGATGAATCGGCCACCGATTATGTCAAGAGATTTAGAGATATAAAAAACCGATTTTAGCTTAGTGATAACTGACAGAGACTTGGCGGATCTTGTTCTTAATGGTTTGAAAACTCACATTAAAGAGAGGCTAGAAAGTTATGAGTTTTTTAGCATTAATCAAGTCTTACAAAAAGCTTTGGCCCAGGAGAGTCGAAGTAAAGAGGTACATAGGTCTACAACTGATCGTCCTAGAATGCATATGGTTGAACACAATGATGATAATTCAGACGATGGGGTTGATGTCTATACTACTGAATTTGTTTGGTCCTCAAAGGCCAAACCCTATGTGTGCAATGCTCTTAAGCCGATTCGCAAGAATCGTGATGAGGAGATGAGGTTTACTTTTCATATATCAAAGTGTGATAAATACTTGATGCTCTCTTGCAGGACAAGGTAATTAGAATATCACACACCATACCGCCATTTGAGGAGCTAAAACGGCGTGCTTATTACAAGTATCATAATTCATTTTCTCATGCTACTAACTTGCAATGTTTTCCGGCGACAGTTACAATCGGCCATTAATGACGGACGATTGAATTTTGCTGAGATGCAAGTTGATAAACAATCCTTCCCAATACACACCATAGACTTGGAAGGGAAGAAAATGTTAATTCAGCCTAACATAGCCGAATCCGCTAATAAAGATAGTGTTGTTATTGGTGAACCCAGGAATAGCAAGGAGGGCGACAAGGTCTTGGGAAGAAAGATTGTGCTTGAGAAGCAACCCGATGGCTAGGAAGTGCTGAAGATCACTATAAAAATGCTACACTTGGGGGGCAACCAAAAGTGCAAGAGGATACTCATGTCAAATTGATCAATCCCAAGACTTCATAAGTTGGCAAGTGGAAAAATAATGATATTAAGCACAAGAAAATCAAGCCAACTTTTGATATGTTGTTATCCAAATATGCAAGTCAAGCGGCCGGTTCTAGCTCTAATTGGCCATCGCATTCAAAGCGTTCAAGACCGCCTCCGAGCAAGAGTTTCGACGCTGTGCAAGGCTATATGGGTCATGGGCACCGACACCTTGGATGTCACAACCCCCCTATGCACCATATTACATGGGAGATTTTAGTGGAGGATGGGGGCAGCCCCCAGTGGCTCCTTATGTTTTTCGTATGGGGTGGGCAGCACCTAGAAGGCTTGCTCGTGAGAGGCTTTATTATCCCACACAAGCTCGTTCGAGCCATGTTGCTAATCGGCCAAAAAAAAATTCTCCAAGCAAGGTCAATAAAAAAGTGTGGCGTGTTAAGTCACCTAATGCGGAAATTTCAGAATGTGAAAAGCAAAAGGAGATCACAAAGCCGATTATTGGTAATCTGGCCAATTCTAATGATGATATTCTTATTGTTCAACAGGGTTCCATGGCTAATGATAATGATGCTAGCACAAGTAGGGCCAAACATAGGGATCCCAAATGTATTCAACCTAGGTGGTGTCCTCCAGGTTTGACTAAAGCCATGAAAAGGAGATTACAACACATGAGGAACCATGAGAAGGTAGAGCGTCAAGATAATAAGCAAAGGGACGAATTGTTCAATAAAATTTGGCCCACGGCACTCAGAAAACAAGTGTGGAGGACTAAACAAAAAGAAAACACACATGCTTCTACATTAGCTACAGCAACACCTTCACCATCAAAAGAGGATGATGCGACCCCTATTACATCGTCCACACCACCTGAAACATCCCTTTCAACTTAGGAAACTTTAAGCCCAATATACACATTGGGAGTTGAAGATGAGATGGTGGATTACGAATCTACGCCGACTCAGGAAGGTATGGATATTATATGGTGTATTACTTACCTGCTGAGTTTTGTGCTATAGGTGAAGAAGAGGAGGTGGCCCAGCTGGATTTTGGTCCTAAGAACACTATCTTTGAGAAGCCAAAAGAACCGGTGAAACACTTGAAGCCATTGTACCTCAAAGGTCATATTAACATATCGCCGGTTGCTAGAATGCTCGTTGATGATGGTGTTGTGGTAAACCTTATGCCCCACTCGGTCTTCAAAAAATTGGGGTTAGATGATGATGCATTGATGAAGACCAATATGGTACTTAATGGATTTGATGGTAAAGAAAAGACAGAGGCCAAAGGTGTGATGTGCATGGAACTCACCGTGGGAAACAAAACTTTGCCCACCACATTCTTCATCGCGGAGGTGCAAGTTAACTGTAATGTTATATTAGGCCGCGATTGGGTTCATGCTAACCAATGTGTGCCATCTACCATGCATCATTTCTTAATACAATGGGTCGATTATGAGGTAGAAGTCATTCTCGCGGATAATTCGGCTTGTGTTGCTTTGGCCGATGCATTAGTGGATTGGAATCATCCCGATGTTACTTGCTTAACAGGGCGTGACCTGTCGGAGTTTGATTTCCTTAGTGCTACAATAAATGGGTTCATTCCCATCTCTTTAAAGCCGATTGGTAGTAATGGTTACAAGGTATGATGTGAACAAGAAGTTCAAATCAATGGCCGATATAAAATTATCGCCTAAGCATAAACATGGCCGATATAGAAATTATCGTCCTAAGCGCATATAAATGGCCGATGGGGTGTTGACATCGTCCTTAGAAAAAGCATCGTGCAAGTTATTTTTCGGCACACAAGTTTGCCGAAAAACAGGGGGGCATGTGTTGACACCAGATTTTCGCACGACCAAGAACTTAATTAAGATGGCTTCAAAAGGAGAAGTGCTCAAACTAAGAAAGTTCCGTATCGTCAAAAGGGGAAACTTTGATGTTTGGGACATCGCCATCCGATCTCATATCGAAGGCCGAAGTTGTGTTCGAAATACCGAGATTTTGTATTCAGAACACTATTCGGCTGATTATGCACCCAACACTTCCTCTTATGGAAAAATGATCTACACGGATTGTCTTCGTCTCGTCGAAACGATCGATTTTGTTATAAAAATCGTTCCAATCCGAGTTCATATGCAAAAGTTAGAGAAATCGGAATGCAGCCCTATCATGAGGCGAGAATTGGTGCGCCCTACCAGACGCATGTCTGATGGGTAGCGCGAGGGAACATATGTTTTGCGCGAGCGATTTGACCCTCAAGATGATCTCCGGTCAAAAAACGTTCAACATGAAAGTTATTCGTCTCGTCGAACGGTCAAAATTTCTTTTGGGCTCATTTTCATCTCAGGTCGTTTACTGCCACAAAAAGAGCCGCAAGGTGCAGCCAGTTTAAAACGAACAGTTTTGGAAAGTTCGGACAAAACCAATCCGAATTTGGCTAGGGTTTTGGACGTGCATCCAAGCCTTTTCCTTGCACGGGAAGTCCAGCCGCCTCTTATGTACCTAAGGGGTGACGGCCAATTGAACAACACACAATCGATCAATTCATGTGCCACTTTTTATCTTTTACCTTTTCTCCCTAACCCTAGTTCTTCTTCTTCCTCATTCTTCGTCTGTTCTTCTTGTTGCAGGTCAACATGGGAATGGGTCGGCCCGGACCTGGCCCTAGCCCTGTCCCTGTGGCCCCAAGGCCAATATGTGAGGCCATGGGTCGGCCCATTTCAACAAAATATTTTGGCCTCGCTGACCCATTGGGTATATGAGGCCGACCCAAAAATTAGCAAATGTTTACACAGTGCATAAGTACACAGGTTTTTTGAAGCATTATTTTACACAGTGCATAAGTACACAGGTTATTTAAATTAGCTAATGTTTACATAGTGCATAAGTACACAGGCCGACCCAAAAATTAGCAAAAGTTTACACAGTTCAACATTTGTGGTGTCGTCAAATTACTAAGTCCCAAAAGATTAGATATGTCAGCAAACATTTACACAGTCCGGTAAAATGACAAAGGTATAATCTTTCCACATATTCTTTTCACATTCGGTAAAATAATGAGATCAAGAGGTTACAGGTTTGAAAGAGCATCAAGCTAAAGACCTCAAGTCCTCAATCCAACAGATTCAGACAAGATCAAAAGATTACAGGTTCAACATGCTAATCTTTTCAGACAAGATCAAAAGATTACATAATATGATTGCTTCATCATCTGCTGGAGGTTAACACCAATTGCTCCAACAAGCATCAGTCCTCGATATTTGTATTTACAACATGTTCTACGCCTTAGATAATCTTGTAATTATACCAATTGCTCCAACAAGCAAGATAAAAAATGATCTACGCCTTAGATACGCCATGTTTGTATCAGAAAACAATTAAAAACAGAGAGGTCATGTATTAAAAATAATAGGACCAACAAGTGGTTCATCAGAAACAGGTTGTAGTGCTTGGCTGCTACATAAAAATGTAAAGAATAATTCTGAAATAGATTTACCTTTTCTTATTGCCAGAAAACTAATTCATGATCAGGTTTTCAAGAAAATACACTTCTAAATATCCATTATACACTACCCATCATCAACAAGAAAGAATGAAAGCCAATGAAAGGCAGCCTTTTAATCAAGTTACTTTAGTTAGCAATGCATATCAGAAGTTTTCTCATACCTTGTAAGTCCATTACAATGTCATGAATTGAAGCCAAGCTACGCTGAGTATTAGCTGCAAAAAAACAAAACTAAAAGATTCATGAATCTGTACTTGAAGCATTAATAAGAAAACAAAGAAAAAACTTGTGTTGTATGGCGTTACCCGTGGCCCTTATCCAATCTTGTAAGCAAACAAGAGCTTCAAGTGTTGTTGGGGTCATTCGACTTCGAAAATCTGATAGTACTCTCTTCCCTGTGCTGAAGGCAGACTCGGATGCCACCGCGGAGGCAGGAGCCGCCAAGATATCTGCTGCCATGCGACTTAGTATTGGGTATTCACCTGAGTTCGTCTGCCACCATGCAAGGATATTGAATTGGTCACTTCGACGGATGGGTACCTTTGACAAATACGAATCTAGTTCAATGGAATCCAAATTTGTTGATCGAGCAGTGAGGGTGACATGTTGATCCCAGTCAGCCATAGGATCTTCACCGCTTGCAGCCATGTCATCATCAACCCCTTGTGACATGGGATCTCCGCCATTGTTATTCAATTGGAGGTATTCCTTGAACAACCCTTCGAACACATTTTTTATTTTAGCAATCATTGATGCAGCCTCATGCCCAAACTCTAGGCCAAATCGAAACTCAATATATTTCAACTTGAATTGTGGGTCCAAAATCACTGGAATGCAGAGGCTCAACCATGACATCTTCCAATACCTTCTGAATTTTCTCTTCATATATTTGACCGTTGTGCCCATCTCAGAATCCTCTTCATAATGTTGTTGCTCTAAGGTCAGCTTCACTTTCCACATTTCATGGAAATACAAGTTAGCGGTTGGATATTTTGTGCCGGATATCACATTAGTGGCTTCATAAAATACCTTCAGCAACCTGCAAACATCCTCAGCATTTTCCCAATCCTCAAAAGATGGCTTGAAGGTGTATTTCTTATCTTGAATGGCCAAAGAGTCGAACACTCCACGATACTCTTTTGCTACAGCAATCATCATGTAGGTTGAGTTCCAACGAGTTGGAACATCAAGACTTGGAGTTTTCCCACATGATACACCATGTTGCTCAACGATCTCTTGAAATTTTTCCTTTCGACTTGGCGAGCTTCGAATAAATTTCACACTTTCACGTATCATATTGATCACTGGACCAAGGAAGTTGAATCCTGCTTGACATATCTGATTTATGACATGGGCGGCACAACGTTGGTGAAACAGCTTGCCACCACCAAGTAACATCTTCTTAAGAAACAGATGCGCCTTCAATAGCTTCATCATTGCACCATTGTTGGATGCATTGTCGAGCATCACAGCAAACAAATTATCTTCAATGTTCCACTCTCTTATGAAATTTACCATGACATTAAACATTGCAACGCCTGTGTGCGGTGTCTCCATAGCTGCGAATTTAACTATCCTCTTTTGTGGTTTCGACTCCTCATCGATGTAGTGAGCTGTGATGCAAATGTACCCTACTGTCTGATTTGATGTCCACAAGTCCGTAGTCAAGGAAATCTTGGATTTGGAGTTTTGGAACATCCCTTGCAGATTTCGCTTCTCTTCCATAAATGCTTTCATGCAATCCTCCTTCACTGTTTTTCTACATATCATCTTGAAGCTGGGATTTAGGCTAGAGAAAAATCTTCTAAATCCATCATACTCCACCAATGAGAATGCCAATTCATGCAACACAATCATTCTCATGAGCTCTCGACGTGCTAATGCTTGATTAAAGGTCCAAAGCTCCATTGCAACTCCATCCAGACTCATGATGGAAGCACTTAGTTGTCCAGAAACTATAATAACCTTCTTCCTTTCATTGCATCCCTTCAAATGTTTGCGCAATGAGCTTGTTCCATGTTTGCGCTCAGCACTAATATTCCTTGCACAATGTTTGCACTCAGCAGCTACAACTATGCCACCAACACGGATAGGCTCATGCTCTTTCCACACTTTAGACAAAAACTTTCTTCCTGGCTCAGAAAATGATCCCATGTCAATGATCTCAACTCCCCCATCTTTATCACATTATCTTCCTCTTCTTCTTCTTCATCATTATCATCTTCTTCTTCATCATCCTCATCTTCTTCCCCTTCCTCTTCTTCTTCATAGTCAACATCTTCTTCATCCGCCTCATCATCTTCAAAATCAACCATACGAGTGTCCTGTGAACGTCCTGCTGAGCAAAGGACACGAGTGGTAAGATAGCAATTACATAGCAGCGATGAACCACCACTTTGGTATGGCTCGTGATAAGCTCACCATGATAAGCTCTACAAATGTTTATTGAAGAAGGAGATACCCCTGGGGGTGGTTGAGCCCTTCCCATTGTCGCACCAGATAGCAACGACGAACCACCACTTCGGTATGCCTCATGGTACCCTTCTTCCTCTTCCATGTTTCTGATCATTGGGAAATATAGGATCATTAGAGAGCATCATCAACTTTCAAAAAGAAAATTAACACCACATGTAATACACTGACTTCAACTTTATCTCATGGAGCTCAATCAAAATCCATCTTTCACATACATATGGAAAAATAAAGTCACAAACCAACAAACCAACCGAACAGCCAACCGCAACGCGTCTCCTCCGTGTAAACAGAGTACTACTGCTTGTACTACTGCACTTGAATAGGAAATCTCGCAACGTATTTGTGTGCAAAAAAATGAATATACCATGAAGTATGATGAAGATTGATTCGAGTACCGAATTCGGCCAGTCAGTCCCACGTTCTAAAACACGGTGCACTGTGCAGTTTGTACAATGCGGTTTAATTCAGAATATATAGCACAAGGAAATATTTCACTTCTCATCGATCTGCAGATTTACAGATTTGCAGCTAGGTGTGCAGATTTACAGATTTGCAGCTAGGTGTGTGAAAAAAGTGACAATACAAGATTCATCTCAGTATAGATGCGTCCTAGCTACTGATTCGCTGGAGCTAGGTGTGCAGATTTGATAAAAATAACTGCAGCTAGGTGTGCACACACACTGCAACACACACACTCAGCCACTAATGGTGTCAGAAATTCATTACTAGTACTATCTCCAGATCTTACAGCCACTAATTTGCAGCCACTAATTTGATAAAAATTCATTACTAATTTGCAGCCACTAATGGTGCACACACACTCAGCCACTAATGATTTGATAAAAATTCATTACTAATTTGTAGCCACTAATGGTGCACACACACTCAGCACACACACTCCTAGCCTTCTTCTAGTGGCAGGGCTCTGCTTCTAACTCCAGATCTGCTTCTGTCTCCTTGTCTCTGGAGGAGGAAGAGGGTCAGGAGGAGAAACAAGGAGCTGGAGAAGAAGAAGAAGGATGGTCATGGTGGATGGCAGCTTGGACGCAGAGAAGATCGCAGGGTATTTCAAGACTGAGAATTAAACCATTAGTGTCCAGGGTGCAGGACGCAAGAAAGCAGGATAGCTATTGCAAATCCACTGCAGGTACCTGTGCTTGACGGCCGGAATGAAGAGCTCGACGGAGACCGGGACGGCGAGATCGAGGCGCACCAGGAGCGGGAGGAACACTGGCGGCGGCAGAGACGGCCGATGCCGGCGGCGGCAGAGATAGTAGGGGGCTCGGGGATGGGCGGTGGCAGAGACAGTCGGGGGCTCGGGGACGGGCGGCGGCACAAACGCTCGGCGACGGGCGTGGGCAGAGACGGTCGGAGCCGGCCTGCGGCAGAGATCGTCGTTGCGGCGGAAGCCGGAGGAGATGGACTAGGGCATAGGCGTGTGGCTGGGTCGACCCGTGTGATCCGTCGGGTCGCACGGTGCCGGCTACACCGACCCGTTTATTCCATATGGCCAACCCGCCTGGCCCATTGGCCTCGAAATTTTGGGCCGGGTCAGTGACCCAGCGGGCCGACCCGGCCCATTCCCATCGCGAGTTGCAGGGCGGCGAACCTCAAGGCTCTAGAGGCGGGCAAACCAACCTAGGGCATCCCATAGCCGCCGCGCGTCCAGACGGGGTCCCTTTCGGGCGCGTGGGGTTTCGGGTCCTGAAAAGTACCCGTCGGATTGCTTGCGTACCGCGCTTCCGGACGGGTCTTCTTAAACGCGAGCTGCGGTGCATCACCCTCGGCGTTGAAGGTACACGGTGACATGTTCGTGTGTGAACACAACTGCAGCCTACCAAGCCCTTCTCTGGAGTGACCGACGGCTCCACCACCCCGATAGGGTAGGTTTGCCTGCCTGTCACCTTTGGCAAGCGCGACAACTAATGCACCGAGCTCATGGACTTCGATGTCTCCCACATTCATCTTCCCTACAACGCCATCCCCAGGTACCCACCCCTGGCCAAATTCTTGGCAGTGACTCACCACGGCTACAACATCCTCAAGATGCCACGAAGCGGCGGCGTCATCACGGTTGCCTGCGAAGAAAAGGACGCGGTGTGCTCCCTCGAGCTTGCCTACTAGGCTGCGGCGATCGAGGATCCAAACAATGATGGCGCTATCTGCCCTCCTCAGGCCGTCCCAAGAAGAAGAAGCAGCTGCTCGCCCTGGAGCCCCAAGACATTGCAACACCCAATGGCCGTGCCTCAGGGTCCGCGCCCAAGAACGGGGCGCGTCCCTCCCTTGCATGGGAAGGCACGCCCAGTGCTCCCCTCAGGCTGGACTCGGGGGCTCTCCTCTGGAGGGCCTCCGACCTAGCCAATGTCTCGAGGGAGGCGCTCGGGCAGCATGTGGAGGCATGCTTCACCGCACGTTTCCCTCCGGAGGCCTCAAGGCGGGAGGCACCAAGCGCTCAGGAGTTCATCAACCAGATCATCGAAGACTTGCAGGTGCTAAGGGCAATGCAGGGCAAACGTCGCCCGGCACCCTGGAATGCAGCTGTCATCCCAGGCTCGGGCGATGGGCTGCGCGTCTGTGTCAATGTCCCAGGACTCAACAGGATGGCATCTCAGGAGCTCTTCTGGCCATCTCAGGTGGGCCGGTGTGAGGGTCCCTCTCACAGCTACGTTCGTATGCCCTTCGGCTTGCCGAACAGGGCGGCCCTGCACCAGTGCCACATGCTAGAAGTCCTGGCGGCTCGCGAGGCCAGGCATCAGAAGATCTTGGCAGAGGTGGCCTTGGTTCTTCGCAAGCTCTCAGAATCTTCGGAGCCCCGCGAGGCCCCGGAGTCAGGTGGCTCATGAGGAGCGACATCTGCATCAATCGTCTTCAGCTGCATCAGCGCCACTTCCGCAACTGTGCCAGGTGATATTTTCCAGTTTTGTTTAGCTGGGAGCGCCCCCCGGGCCACATTTTTCCCAAGTCGCACAGGCCTGTCCCTGCGGCATATATCCTTTTTGCACCTTTAGCCTACTCTGTTGGGGGCGCTCCTCGGGCCGCATCATCCCCAGGCCGCACGGGTCCGTCCCTGTGGCATGTATCAGATTTTATGTCTCCTGGATTAACTCATTTCCTCTTATGATTTAACTCATGGACATCACATACTCGCTCACCACCACTTTTGGCCTCCCTCACTGCCTAATGGACTTCTGCTCATCCCGCAATGGGGTTGCACTCGTTGGCACGACGCTTGTGCTCGGGTCCGTCCCTGCAACGCTGACAAACCCGAGAGATCGAGCTCTGACTCGTGGCCTGCCCCGCATACGTCACCTCACCAGGTCCTCGGTGCCTTTGTCTTGCTGCGGTGTGATCAGTGGCCCAACGGTAGGTGTGGTTCTAAGTTGTGCAGCTTGAGACTTACCCACAGGAATCTCAGAAGCACGGCGGCAGGCGACCCTGCCAGTCTCCCCTTCTCACGTCATTCGCTTGTGTTTTAAAGGGGGGTCCTCTGAGCATCGCATCTCAGGGGCTCCTACTGACTCTCCAGCCCTCACCCCTGGCCTTAACCACAGCATCACGACCAGGCATACCAGCGGCGACTGAGCTTCGCTCGAGGGTTGGGACCCAAGGGCAGAGAGCAACAAGAAGGACGGGAGAATAAGAGGCTGGCTTAGAGAGCTCAGGTATGTTCGTATGTCAAGAGGGACTGTCGGCGTACTGGGAACCAGGGTACCCAGACTTGCTTGTCTGCGGGCCGCGACGCGCTCCTACAAGAGGCCTGGTACATCCCAGCTACTCGACCAGCTGCTCAAGACCCTGGCGAGGGGTCATGCCTCGTGAGGAGAACGACGCCAAGACCTCCTCGGGAGCGGTCTCGGCAAGGCGTTCCGGAGGGGCGGAGAATCCAAGGCCAAGCCTGCCTCAGGAGGAGGCAGTGATGTCAGCAGTGACGCACCGCGCCAGCGAGTGTCGGCGCCCGCGAGCAGCACAGTTGCCATTTCTGTGCAAAGGAGACAGCGCACCGTTGGTTCCCAAGGATCGGGGCAAAGGTTTCCTCTTTGGTGCAACAAGACCGAAGACCACAAGGACGATAAGGAGGATGTCACCGTCGAGCCCACCACCTTGTCATCGCCTTGTACTTTTGCAGGCGGAGACTGCTTTTGTCAGGGTTGGAACATCCTTGTGTTCCCGCTCAAATATGGCCGTTGTGGAATCCCTTCTCACCTAGACATTTCGGGGGAAGAGGACCGTGGCCGCCTATATAAGTAGCTAGGATCCCCACAAGGAGGAGATAGAGACTCACACACACTCGACCACTGCACAAGGAGCAAGAACACTAGCCTCCTGACCCTCCTGAGCTCGCCTCCTGAGCTCATGAACCCTTGTACCAGTTCATACTCTAGCTCAGCCGGAGAAAATCGACCAAAGCATGAAGTAGGGTATTACACCTCGCGGTGGCCCGAACCTGGATAAACTCTTGTGTGTTTGTTCATTGTTTTCTTGAATCCTTCCACCGAGACGAGACCGAGGCGCTAGGTAGACCTGAGTGGGACAGATCTTCGTTCACACCCCTGTTTTCGAACTTAACGGGTTTTGCGGAGCCCTGAATCCAACATTTGGTGCGCCAGGTAGGGGGCGTGTCAAAATCTCGCCTCTCCGACGACCTCGCTTCCCCTCTCCGGTGCGGCGTCTCTACGATGGCTGTATCTTGCCACAGCCGTGCGGGGGCTGGCTCCTCCCTCGCCGACCCGGCAACATCAGCGGACCGTGCCACCAATGTGCGCCCCTCCTCCTTCTTCCTCGACGCTTCTACCGGCCAGGCCACTGGAGGATGGCCTACACCACCACTCTCGCTGCCCCGTGGCCTCGCCGGTCGCGCTCTTGGTGGGGCGGCGGTGGGCCCAGTATCAGCCGCCCGCCAAGACCCACACCACGCGAACGGCCCGCAGCTGCGAGCTGTGGGGCGTCAGCTGCGAGAGTCGGCCTTGCCGTAGAGTCGCCTGCATCCTTGGTGGGTCCCAAGCACCGGCGTCTGCTCGGTACGCCAAGTCGCACCTTCGGCAAGTTGGACCTGCCGCCCAGCCGCGAGAGGCCTTGTAGTCGTAGGACGGGCCGGGGCGCGCCATCACCTTTGGCCCCGGCGACCTCGCCCCCGAGGCGGCCGGGACTGGTGCTCTCCCCACGGTATACACACCTACCATCTATGGCGTGGCCGTGACAAGCACCCTCATCGACGGTGGCGCTGGCCTCAACATCCTCTCTCCGAAGCCTTCGGTCACCTGCCCTTGTCCTACAGGCAGCTCCTTCCCACCAAGCCCTTCTCAGGGGCCGTGGGCTCGGCCGTCCCGCTCGGCCAGATCCGCCTCCCGGTCACCATCGGTACACCAGCTAACTACCGGACTGAGCTCATCGATTTTGACGTCGCGCCCATCCGCCTACTGTACAACGCCGTCCTCGGCTTCCCTGCCCTAGCAAAGTTCATGGCAGCAACTCACCCAGGCTACAACGCCGTCAAGATGCCCGGGAGCAGCGGCGTCATCACCGTCAAAGGGGACCCTAAGGCCGCCCTTCAGGTCTTCAGGCACGCGTACAGGGCCGCCGCTGCCGCAGCTCACCCAACGGCGAAGGGGGCCCCGGAGCCTCCGGAGGGCGCGCCTACCAAGAAGAAGCGGCTCTTTTCTCAGGACCCCGTCGAGACGAAGCAAGTGCCTGCCGACGAAAAAGGCTCAGGAGCCACCTTCACCATCTGCACGGGCATGGATCCAAAACAAGAGGCAGCGCTGGTTGGCTTCCTTAGGGCCAACAAGGATATGTTCGTCTGGAAAGCCGCGGATTTGGTCAGGGTGCCAACGCATTTCATTGAGCATCACCTCACGGTGTGCCCCAATGCGCGTCCCATCAAGCAGAAGGCACGTAGACAAGCCCCAGAGAAGCGAGCCTTCATCGTCCAGGAGGTCCGGAAGCTGGAGGAGGCTGGTGTCGTACGGGAGGTACGGCACCCGGAGTGGCTGGCCAACCCCATTATCGTCCCGAAGAAAGGAGGCGAAGAACGCATGTGCGTCGACTTCACGAGCCTCAACAAGTTCTGCCCTCAAGACCCCTTCCCTCTTCCGCGCATCGACCAAATCGTGGATTCGACTGCTGAGTGCGACCTGCTCTGCTTCCTTGACGCATTCTCGGGCTACCACCAAATCAAGATGGCGGTGGAAGATGTGGAGAAGACGGTGTTCCTGACCCCATGTGGGGTCTACTGCTACACCTGCATGCCCTTCGGGCTGAGGAACGCGGGCGCTACCTTCCAGCGCCTAATGCACATCACTCTTGGCCCTCAGCTCGGGAGGAATGCGGAGGCCTACGTCGACGACATAGTGGTAAAGTCCAAAGAGGCCACGACCCTCATCCAGGACTTAGAAGAAACATTCGCCAACATGCGCAAGGTGAAGTTGTGCCTCAACCCGGAGAAGTGCATGTTCGGCGTACCCTCCGGCAAGTTTCTAGGGTTCCTGGTTTCGCACCGAGGCATCGAGGCCAACCCGGAGAAGATCAAGGCCATCGAGAAGATGAGGCCGCCCACAAACCTGAAGGAAATGCAGAAGCTCGCCAGGTGTGTGACATCCCTGGGGCGCTTCATCTCTAAGCTCGGGGAGCGCGCTCTCCCGTTCTTCAAGCTCATGAAGAAGAAGGGGCCTCTTGAGTGTACTCCGGAAGCCAACGCCGCCTTCCAAGACCTCAAGAAGTACCTCACCAGCTCGCCGGTCATGGTAGCACCACGACCCTGGAGCCCATGACGCTCTACCTCGCCGCAACACCTCATTCCGCCAACGCAGCGCTGGTCGTGGAGCGCGAGGAAAAGCTCTGGATCCCAAGACCACCAGGCGACTCAGCACCCTCAGGGCCTGCGCCGCCCCCTGACACGGCCTCACAGGCAGACTCGACCACGGGCACCAACGGCCCCACTTCGCAGCAAGAGGCTCCTGATGCTCCAGAGGCGCCAGCGGACCTTGCTGCGCCGACCCTCGTGGAGCACCCGGTATACTTCATCAGCACAGTACTGTGCGACGCGCGTTCGCGCTACCCAATGCCTCAGAAGCTGCTTCTGGCGCTCCTCGTCACCTCCAGGAAGCTGCGCCACTACTTCCAAGGTCACCCCATCAAGGTCGTCTCATCATACCCTCTCGAGAAGGTGCTGCGGGGCCCGAATGTCGTCGGGAGGGCCGCCGAGTGGAAAATCGAGCTTCAAGCGTTCCAGCTGGAATTCAGCACCACGCGAGTGATCAAGGGAGCAACTCTGGAAGACTTCATGGTGGAATGGACTGATGCGCCCGAGCGGGGGGCCAACGAAGACCGTTCGCTGGCCCCCGGTGATGAAGCCCAGACGAGCTGAAAGGTGAACAAAGGATCAGAGTCGACCTAGCTCCTCCTCCACCTAGCTCCTCCACCTTGCGCCGGTGGCCACTCCGGCCCCGGCGGCCACACATCCCCTGCCAGCGGCCACTCTGGCGCTGGTGGCCTCCTCCCTCCACACCATGGCACCTTTTGCCCTCAACTTTGACCGGGGCAAGAAGTTTCAAGAGGATATGAAGGCCAAGTTTGGTCATCCGGTAGTGTTCTCTCCGGGTTTTCATCAAAAGGAATTCACCATGGTGGTTTCTTTTAGCCGTGCTTCTTTCAGGATCAATGTGCACACGATTAGTATCTCTCTTCTTGCCATGTTTGGGGGTTATGCCCAAGGTTTTTGTGTTTGTTTCTTGAAGGACAGAACCTACAAGTTCTCGGTTGCTTCAAAAGCAGTGGGCTTTGAGATTTACAATGCGGGTAAAATTGCTGAGAAAGATTTTGAGCTAGTCTTTAACCTCTAGAATTTTGGTGGTCCGACCTGGCAAAGGGAAGAAGCTCTTTACTATGATGAGCTTTACAAGGAATGGACCTTGGTGGGTAGGGCCGACAAGGCCATAGATCACTGCACCGGTGATCACCAGAGTTACTCCACGGTGGTCAGAGATGGCCGATCCGTTTTCGACCGATTATCGGAGCCCACTCAAGAGGGCACTAATCAAGGCAATAACAACAACTTATTGCACCTTAATCATGGTCAAGGCAGGCCTGTGATGGAGCACATGATCGTGCAACATTCGTCTGCACGTAACCACGTTGTATGCCATGCATGCGGAAATAATGGTCACCTAGCCCGTTTCTGTACTACACCTAACTTGACTGGGCTCTGGCCTTTTATACGCTTCGACTCTTTCCCGAGCCCACCAGCCGAGGCTTGGGCCAAAGGAGAAGTGGAGACTTGGTTCCGTTGCCATGGGCTGGCGGCACAAATTTGGCAGGTACCTTCATTTACGGAACTGGTCAAGGATTTTTACACAAACTTTCAGCCGACACCGTCACTTGCCCCCTCGCATTCCACTACGCCTTCCTTCTCTGCCACCACCTCTGCTCCTACCTTGGCAAGCTCGCCGTCGCTGCCATTGCTGTCGGACAAGGTGGTTCTTGCATCCTCGTTTGAGATTTCGATGGCTAACATCCCTATCAATCCCCAGCCTTTCGTCCCGCATGGTTTCCAGATACAAGTGATTGAAGGTAGCAATGGGGTTTCTCGATCAATCGTTCCCCACCGTCCTCAGCGCCACGAAGAGTGGGAGATTGCCAACATCCATCCACATCCGAACGAGGTATTCTTCCCTAACGTTCGTGAAGTGCTAGAAGAGTTTTTTCAAGGAGTAGAACAAGTTGGTTTCAGAGAAATTCAGCCCTGCCCCTTTGGGGAGGCATATGTCAAGTTTGCGCATGTCAGGGATAGAGACAGACTCATTCGGCAGGGCCCGCATGCGTTTGGGGATGTCTTTATCTCCTTTAACAAGCATGATCAAGGTAGAAACTGGCGCAGAGTACAATTCAACAGAGTCTGGTGGTTACTGTTTGTAGGTGTCCCTTTCGATTTCTGCAATACTGAACATATTGCTTTTGCAACTTCCAAATGGGGCAAGATCATCAGTTGGGAGAGAGAGGATGCCCTGAAGGGTAAGATCTTGGTTAAGGCTAGAGTTACTGAGCTTGAGGATATACCTAAGAGCATTAGATGGTCTGAAGGGGAACATTTTGAAGAAGAATCATGGACATGCTCTGTTGAAGTTCTGCTAGAAGAAATGCTGGGTGGGGGCCTGCTGAGGAGGAACCATTCCCACCTGAGGGTGTAGACCCCCACCCTATTCCACAAAATGGTAATGATTTCCCAGGGTTTCAACCACTGCCCAACCACAATATCCATGCTCCAAATGATGATTGGGATGCTTGGGAAGAACATGCTCAACAAGAGGACCACTCGGCCTTCCAACAACCTGCTCCTGGTCCTCCAGAACAGCTTCAAGTAGCAATACCAGTACTACCTGAAGATGGAGCACCCAACAGTAGCATAACTACCACTGTTTCACTCTTTGATGGTCTTCTATCTCTAACACATTCAGCCGGTGATGAGGTCAACCAGGCTTCTTTAGCTCCTCCAATGGGTCAAGGTTTACTTAACATTGCTTTAGCATATAATGTTGTGGAAGAGAAGGAAGAATTACAGATGATGCAACCAAATGAGGATCAGCCTCCCAATTTAGCCATAGAACCTGCTCAACTGAACATAAATGTGGAAGCTGCAGAGAATAATGTGCAGACAGCTCATATTCCTTCCAGTAGTACTGGTGCTGAAGCTCCTAGCTCTGATCACCACGCTATTCCTACAGATACCATGGGCAAAGCAAATGTTCTCATTCCTCACATTGGATCTTCCTCACAAGCAAGCCCTAAAGGTAACTATGGGACTTTTTCACTACTAGGCTCCCCCTCAATACTTGAATTTCATACATTGGCTCAAGAACATGCTATGCAAATTATTGATGGCTCTCACTTAATTTCTGAAGAAGGACTTGATCTTTGGATACAAAATTTTGCACCAGCAACCCAAGGATCCAAACACACTTTCAAAATTGAAATTCCAGTAAGTTGGTTTAACTTCATAATCCATTTGCTGTTGACTCCTGATAAATCTGGCTGGACTATGCATTTGCTCAAATCTGATATGTGGAAGCTGGTGACTGCTAATTGTGAACAAGAAAAGACAATGCTTTTTCATATCCCTGATAAGTGTACCACCTCCCAGGCACAAACCTGGAAGGATTTAAATCTTGGGCTGGGCAAGGAGAATGAAGGCATTAGCCCTGCTGCACATTCCTCCACTGGGGCAAGTAGCCCTCTCCAACAAGTGTCTCCAAACAAAGCTCTGCCACTTGGAGAGGCCATCTCCAGAAAAAGGAGAGACAAAGAACCTATGGTAGAAACTGAGGTAAGAAGGAGTGATAGAATTAAAAAAGATAATAAGGGATTTAGAAGAAAATCTTGTGATGCCAAATCTTGTCTGCCATGTAATGCTATGCCCCTAATTATTTAGCACTCAGTGGTTAAAAACCTGACCAAGTCTTTTTGTAAGGTTGCTGAGGATGAGCTACAAGAGAAGTTGTCCAAGAAACCAAAAAAGAAGGGACAAGAAGAGGTGGCCCACGTGTCCAAGGCCACTAGGGACACAGTCAGCAAAAATTAGTGTGTTGATGAATCTACAATATCAACATGTAATAGATAGTAGCATGATCTGTTATCCTCTTTTGGTTAGAAGATGTCACATGTTTGGAGTAAACTGTAATCTTTGCAACTACTACACAATGGATGCTTGCAATGAATGGCACCTTTTACATGTTAACACTACCCTGCTGGAATGTCAGTTGTGTTTTCATACTATGGGAGACACTACTACTATATCTCATGCTGAGAAAATCTTTGAATCACATTTCTGGTTGGTAGGGTATTCCTGGCCCTATGACTCTGCTAAATGGTGCAATACTCTCTCTGAATCAAGATATCTTGCTCTTTATGTGAATCTCACTACCATTCAGGCTTGGGATTGTCACCAGGGGATGGACCCTGATGATTAAACAATAATTCTTCTGGTTTCTAATGAATAGCAACAGAACTTGGAATATCTTAAATTGGAATGTGAGAGGTATTAATTCCTCAGACAAATGGCTGGCTATTAGACAGAAAATAGAGGAAAGTGCTGCTGGGATTATATGCTTGCAGGAAACTAAGAGAGAAACCTTTTATTTAACTTACATTCATAAAGTATGCCCTCAAGGATTCAATAAATTTGAATTCCTACCATCTATTGGGGCTTCGGGTGGTATTCTCACTGCTTGGAATGGATCCTTATTTACTGGAGAACTAGTGTTCCAAAACAAGTTCTCCCTATCAATTGAGTTCACATGTAGATCATCTTCTAAAAGTTGGATTCTCACAAACATTTATGGTCCCTGCAATCATGAAGAAAAAATTGAGTTCATTGACTGGTTTGGTAATATACAAATGCCTAATGAAGTAGATTGGATTATCATGGGAGACTTCAACTTCATCAGAACACCTGAAAACAGAAACAGACCTGGAGGGGATGTTAATGAGATTCTTATGTTTAGTGAGGCTATTAGTGAACTGGCCTTAATTGAACTCCCTCTCAAGGGCAGACAGTTCAGCTGGAGCATTATGCAGGACAACCCACTCCTAGAAAAACTAGATTGGTTCTTCACCTCTGCTGCTTGGATGACTAGTTACCCAGATACTTTGGCTCTTCCCATGGCCAAACCAATCTCTGACCATCTTCCCTGCATGATTAAAATAGGCACAAACATTCCAAAATCAAAGGTGTTCAGATTTGAAAACTATTGGATTAACCACAGCTCGTTTAAACAGGTGGTTGAAACAGCTTGGAATATCCCAGTGGGTCATACAGACTGTGCAAAGAAGATCAATGCT
Organism: Secale cereale; assembly: GCA_902687465.1. Lineage (NCBI taxonomy): Eukaryota > Viridiplantae > Streptophyta > Magnoliopsida > Poales > Poaceae > Secale > Secale cereale. The sequence goes on from LR738711.1 coordinate 295,051,935, forward strand.
AAACTAAAAAATGTCAGAAGAGCTCTTAAGCTCTGGTCCAAAAACATTGCCTGCCATAAGAAGCAAATTTCAGACCTAAATGACTGTATCTTTCTTTGGAACATGATTGAAGAATACAGAGACCTATCAGTGTATGAAAATAACTGCAGAATTATGCTCAAGGAATATTTACTAACTGTGCTCAATGATCAGAAGATTTACTAGAAACAGAGAGGTAAAATTAAAGGAGTCAAGTTTGGTGATGAGAACACAAAATTCTTTCACACTACTGCCTCTATTAACCATAGGCACAATAAGATTGCTATGCTATTGAACAAAGACAAAGTGGAAGTAACAGATAATGATGGCAAGGCTGCAATACTATGGGAAGCTTTTAAAATTAGACTGGGACAATCTAATGGACACTCAATGCACTTTGACCTAAGAGACCTCTATGAAAACACTATGGATCCACAACTCTTCAGTGACCTGGAAAAACCTTTCTCCCAAGAAGAAATTGAAGATGTGGTCAAAAAGCTACCTGCAGATAAATCTCCAGGGCCAGATGGATTCAATAATGAGTTTATCAAAAGCTGTTGGCATATTATTAAGACTGATGTCTTTGAGCTTATTATGGCTTTCCATGATGAGAATGTTAATCTTGAGAGCATTAATTCCTCTTACATTACTCTATTGCCAAAAACAGAGGTACCACTCTCACCGAATGACTTCAGGCCTATATCACTGTTAAATAGTGTCCTGAAAATCATCGCAAAATTGCTGGCTAATAGACTACAACAAGTTATCCTACAAATGGTGCATATTAATCAATATGGCTTCCTCAAAGATAGAGTGATCCAGGATTGCCTAGGATGGGCCTATGAATACATTCATCAATGTCATAAATCTAAAGAGGAAACCCTAGTAATCAGATTGGATTTTGAGAAGGCTTTTGATACAATAGAACATGATGCAATTATTGATATATTCAGAGCAAAAGGTTTTGGAGAGAAATGGATTTCTTGGATGCAATCTTTGTTCACAACTGCATCCTCTGCTGTATTACTGAATGGTGTACCTGGTAAAAAAAATTACATAAAAAGAGGAGTAAGACAAGGAGATCCTTACTCTCCTTTGGTTTTTGTGCTAGTTGCTGATCTCTTACAATCCATTCTTAACAAAGCCATGAGGTTAAACATGATCACTGCTCCACATCAAATCAGATCATGCCCACATTTCCCAATTGTGCAATATGCATGTGACGCCCGAAGACCGACATCCCAGAAGATTCCAGAAGATTCCAGATGTTCCGGGTTCTTCCGTGTGTTTCTTTTGTGCTTGTGTTATTTATTTTTGCATTGCATCATGCATCATGCCATCATGTCATATTTTATTTTGCATCTCAACTTAAATAAATTGTGTGGACCTTTGGTCCATTTAAATCGAGGGAAGGATGACTTCTCTTTATAACATATCCTCCTAATATATGGAGCTATATTAAAATATTCCATTCTTTGGAATTACCCGCAACACACTTGCAAATTTCCCCATGTCTTTTTCACTTCGAGTTTCTCCTTCAAAAACCTTGCCAATAATTATTTTCCCGTTTGTCGAGCCCCATCCTCAAATTCGAGCTCTTTTGGATTCCATCTAAATGGATTTCTAAAGTCAAACAATTTGGCTTTTATTCAAACGTGTTTTGAATTTTCATCTTCCAAAAATCTTCAAACAATTTTATTTATATTCCTCACATTTTTGTGAGTCCAGGGAATTTTAACCTATGCCCTAAGCCTATTCCTAACTCCTCCTTTCTTTTCTTTTCCTCTGGTGGTTTGCTGTTTTATTTGGGCAACAACTTTGGTTAATAGATTAAAGAGCCCAACCATCTGGCCAGGCCCTTTTTCCACCCCAAGCCTCCCTCTCCTCCTTTTGGCCCAGCCTCCCACCAGCCGACCTGTTAGGCCTCAAGGCCCAACTCCCTCGCCTCCCGAACCCTAGCCAGCGGCTCTTCCCTCGAACCCCTCTGCCCGATCGCTCCTCCCTTTCCCTTCGTCCGCCGCCAGGAACTTGTCCCGCTCGACCCCAACTCCCCAGCGCCCGAACCCCATCTCTCCTCCCCGAGCCGATCCTCCTGTTTCCCTCGATCCCGCAGCAGCCGGCGCCCTCCATCGCGCTCCTCCCGCAAGGCCGCGCCCTCGCCAGGCCCGCGCTCCCTCCTCTCCAGGCTCCTTGCGCTTCTCCCTCCGTCGCCATGGCCCATGGCCCTTCGCCTCTCGCGTCCCCCGTCCAGGCCGCCCGCGCTGGCTGCCTCCGCGCCAGCGACGACCAGCGCCGCTCCCTCCAACGACCATGGAGCGCCAGGGACCGAGGACAACCCTTCGACCTCCTCTCCAGCGCCCCGGCCCTCTGGTTCCCTCGCTCGCCTTCGTCCTTGGCGTCCCAAGCGCATCGCCGAGGCCGTCCGCGCCTCTTTCTTCCTCGGCCAGGCCGCGACCTCGCGCCGTCCGTCCTCAGGGCGCCGCCCCCTGCTGCCCCAATTCCGCGCGCCGGAGGGCCGCAGCGACCGCGCCTCGTCGTCCGCCGGTGTCGCCCCGAGCAGTCTCCTTCCCGTGACCGTGCCGTGTTTGAGTTTGTTGCTATGTTGTTTATCTCAAGTTCCACGACGACCACGGCCGAGACCACCCGTCGCTTGTTGCTGCTGTTGGATGCCAAATATCCCTTCATTGTTGTCAAGACCGACAAGTTGAAGACCGCCAAGTACATCTACGGATACCCGAACGTCTACGTACGTGTACGGCTATCTTCGGTGAAGAAACGAGTACCTCTACCGCGTCTCCGGATTCGTCAAGACACCAAGTACCACGACGACCCTCATGTACCACGACGTCGACGACCCTCAAGTTCGAGTACACGGCGAAACGTCAAGTACCACTACCGTCGCAAAACGAGAACCCCAAGTACCACGACACCGACCCGAACATCTACGGGAAAACGAGCTCCGTGAACGTCTACCGTCGCCCCATGTACGACTACTTCCCTCTACGAACGAGTACCTCTACGAAACGAGAACGTCTACTTCCTCTACGACCCGTGTACAACTACTTCCTCTACGTTCTCGAGCCGCCCCGAAACGCATGCTTCGAAGGTATAACCCCGAGACGATTACCCGTGTGATGCTTGTGTTGTATGAGATGCATCCCTTGTTTGCACCGTGTCTGTTGTGCCCTCTTTTGTCGCCGACTCGTGGGAACCCGGTGACGGGATCACCCCACCTTTCTTCTTGTTCCGCTCGCTCTCCGTCATCTTTTGCACCGGTCTCTCAACGAGTTACCGGAACTGAGATGTTGCGTTGCATCATTTTCAGATCGTCGCCGTGGCACCCTTTCCTTCCACCACGGTGACAAATGCTTCTTATCTCTTCATGTTAACCTTTAACTAAAATTGCATAAACTTGTTCATGTCATCCGCAACATGTTAACAACATTAAAATGTGTGATTGTTGTTTGCTTATAATTACTAAACATGCTCATGGGGTTTTTCCGGAATTTGTTGTTGTTATTTCCGGCCTCATCTAAAATGTCTAAATAAGTGTACTTTTATTATGCTTCACCTCTTGCCATGTTAAAAACATTTAACCTTGTCTTGTAAATAACGAGAGTCAACTAAATAAATAACATGTGGTGTTTTGTCAATATGCAACTCGTTGCATATTGAGCTCCACTTAACTTGTAGTGTTGTTTGTGCACTTTACCATGACATGCATAATTAAACCGGACATGCATCATACTTGGATGTGCATCGTATGCCATGTTTATGCTTGTGTGTTTACCATGTTGTTTGCTTCTTTCCGGTTGCTTCTCTTGTTAGCTTCGTTTTCATTCCGGAGTTGTGAGGATTCGCTCGACTTCTTGCTCCGTCTACTTCATGGATCCGTTCTTCTCCCTTGTGGAATCCCAGGCAAGATGATCATACCCTTGGATACCTTTACTACCGTTGCCATGCTTAGTTGTCTCGATGCTATCGTTACATGTCGCGCTACCCATCTTTTATGTCAGCCTCTCCTTGTTGCCATGAAACCTCTAACCTTTTGACACCTTCCTAGCAAAACCACTGTTTGGCTATGTTACCCGCTTGCTCAGCCCCTCTTATAGCGCTGTTAGTTGCAGGTGAAGATGAAGTTCGTTCCAGGAGGGAACTTGTTGTTGGCATATCACAATATCTATAATTATTATTAACACAGCTATATATTGGGCATGGGTGGAAGGCTTGGCCTTTTGCTCGGTGTTTTGTTCCACTCATGCCACCTTAGGCGCCGATAAACCGGCATTATGTTCCTTGATTTTGCGTTCCTTACACGATGGGTGGATGGGGACCCCTTGACAGTTCGACTTTGAATAAAACTCCTCCAGCAAGGCCCAACATTGGTTTTAATTTGCCTCATAATAACAACTTAATTAAATAATTAAATTTGCATAGGGGGTCGCACCCTCGGGTTCTTAATTCTACATAGCAGGGGGGCCAGTGCTGATGGTGTTGGTCCCAAATAGAGTCGTGTGCGGTGCCACCTAGTTATCTGGGGTCTTTGGCTGCTGTACGCTGTGCTCATCCGGTCGTGGCCTGAGACGAGATACGCGCGGCTACTATCAGGGTGTCGGCACGCCGGGAGGTCTTGCTGGACTTGTTTTACCATTGTCGAAATGTCTTGTGCTACCGGGATGCCGAGCCTGATCGGATTCCCTAAGATAAGGAGTGATGATATTATATTTATCACTTCAGCTAATCGTGAGAGCTTGTGATGGGCTAAGTTGGAACACCCCTGCAGGGTTATGATCTTTCGAAAGCCGTGCCCGCGGTTATGTGGCAGATTGGAATTTGTTAATGTCCAGTTGTAGAAAACTTGACAGAGGATCCGAAGTAAAACACACCATTGTGTGAGTAACCGTGACTGTCTCTTTTCACTTTGAGAAGAGAACACAATGGGGTTATGTTTGACTCGTATGTAGTTCAGGATCTTTAGCGATCACTACTTTTGCGACCGTTTGCGTAGATGCTCTTCTTATTCTAGTACTCGTAAGTTAGCCACCATATTATGCTTAGCCGCTGCTGCAACCTCACCACTTTACCTCTTCTTACCCATAAAGCTTTGCTAGTCTTGATACCCATGGTTATGGGATTGCTGAGTCCTCGTGGCTCACAGTTACTACAACACCAGATGCAGGTTCAGCCGAGAATGAAGCAGGAGCTGGTTCAGAGCTTCACTGGGAGCTCGATGAAGAGTTTGGCCGTATGCTTGTTACGTTTCGACGATCAGTAGTGGTTTCTACTAGGATTCGATCTTGACCTGTGGCTTTATGTTGTTTTGGTATCTTTCTTTTGGATCTTCGCCCGTAGTCGGGTTGTGATGTTTTGAATGATGTTTTGCTTATGTAATGTATTGTGTGAAGTGACGAGTGTAAGCCAACTATCTCCTTTTGCAATTTAATCCCTCTATTACATGAGTCGTGCAAAGATACTAAACTTGCGATCATTCCTGAATGGGCTTATATCTTTAAGTCGTGCCTCGACACGTAGGAGATATAGTCCCATCCTGGGCATTACAATGCAGATGACACTCTGGTGGTTATGCAAGCTGATGCTAGACAATTGTTCTGTTTGAAGGCACTTCTGAATACTTTTGCCACTTCAACTGGGCTCAAAGTAAATTATGGAAAATCAATCATGGTACCTTTGAACATTCTGAAGACATGGATGAAATTTATGCTAACACCTTGCAATGTGCTAGAGGTCAGTTCCCCTTTACCTACCTTGGCATGCCATTGGGGATCTTCAGACCAACAGTGGAGCAATGCCTCCCCCTAGTGAACAGGATTGCCAAAAGAGTGGCTGGTATCTCTACATTCATGACACAAGATGGTAAACTTCTACTAGTCAAATCAGTGATGACCTCATTAGCAGTATTCTTCATGTGTTGTTTGGACATACATGTTACAATTAAAAAACAGATCATCAAATATTTGAGACACTCCCTTTGGAGAGGACCTGGTATGGAGGACAAAAGACCTGCTCTGGTAGCATGGCAAACAGTGTGCAGACCCTAAGATCAAGGGGGATTTGGAGTGCTAGACATCTACACACACAACAAAACCTTGCTCATGAAGAACCTTCACAAGTTCTTCAACAGACATGACATCCCATGGGTCAATCTTATCTGGGAATCATACTATGGTGATGGGAGATTGCCAGGGGGCAGTTTGATAGGATCATTCTGGTGGAAATCCAACTTAGCTCTCATTCATCAATACAAAGCTATTGCTAGATGTAATGTGGGTAATGGAGTAAGTGTTTTTTTCTAGGAGGACTTATGGAGCCAAGCAATACTTAAGCACCAATTCCCTCACTTATTCTCTTTTGTCAGAAACCCTCAACTAAATGTACAACAAGTACTGCAGACTGAGTACTTACAGGACCTATTTTTTCTCCCTCTAACAACTGAAGCATATGAGGAATTCCTACAGATGGAAGGCATTTGCATTTCCATGAGACAATCAGAATACTTAGACACATTTGGCACTTGGAGCTACATTTGGGAGAATGAACACTACTCCTCCAACAAAGCATATAAAGTTCTAATTGGATACAAGCAGACACCTCCACACTTCAATTGGATCTGGCAGAGTTCATGCCAGCCAAAACATAAAGTGTTCTTCTGGCAACTTCTACATGATAGAGTCAACACAAGAAATTTACTTAGAAGAAAGAATTTTGTGCTAGAGGATTACAACTGTGCTGTTGGTGGATGCCTGCAAGAAGAAACTCTTCATCACCTATTTTGGGGCTGCCAATTTGTTCAACAGTGCTGGGATTTCATCGGTCCAACAAGAACACTAAACTTGTTTGTGTTAGAAGCGTTCCAAGACCTTAAGGACAAACTGAGATACCCTTTCTACATGGAAATCATAATCCTTGGAGCATGGGCCATTTGGATAACCAGAAACAATAAGGTTTTTGAAAACATCCAACCTTCTTTCCAAGGGTGGAAGTTCATTTTCTTGGAAGAGTTAAAGCTTCTCAAGTTCAGAATGAAGAAGAAGCATGATAGACATTTTTCTATTTGGCTTCAAAGCCTCTTGTAAAGCCTCTTTTTCTTTCTTTCTTTTCTCTACTTCTTTATTTAGTCTCTTTATTAGTTTTCTAGACTCTTTATTAGTTCTTTAGGCTTACCTCAAGCCTTCCCAGATTCACTCTGTATTTTGACATTTTAATAATTAAAAATTGCAGTGGGGTTTTACCCTACTATTTATAGTTAAAAAAATGAAGCCCCAGACGGATGGGTGGTGTACTTTAACTGTGCCTTCTCACGCCTCGGCACGGGGGCTGGCGCCGTGCTGGTATCCCCCACTCAGGATAAGTTGTACTACACTGTGCAGCTCTGCTTCCAGCAGGGCGAGAAGGTCTCCAACAACATTGCCGAGTACGAGGGCCTGATTGCCGGGCTCAAGGCCGCCGCTGCGCTAGGGGTCAAGTGTATCACCATCAGGGGCGATTCACAGCTCCTCGTTGATTTCTCCAACAATAAGTACAAGCCCAAGGATGAGCACATGTGGGCATACCTGGAGGAAGTGCGCAGGATAGAGAAGCGATTCCAAGGGCTGGAAGTGCAGCACGTGTCGCGAGGCACCAACAAAGAAGTGGACGACATCGCCAAGCGAGCCTCCTGGCGGGAGCCCCAAAGGCCAGGTGTTTTCGAGGAGCGACTACTCAAGCCATAAGCAACACCATCAGTACCCGAGCAGGCCTCCCCCCGGCAGGGGCTACCAACAGCGCCTCCGGACGGTGCCCCGCCCTGCGGGCCACCGTCCGGAGCTCGCCTGTTGCTCGCTGCGGAGCCTGAAGAGGGGTGCTAGACCCAAGAACTCAAGATGGACCTGCAAGACGACACTCTACCAGACAAGGAAGAAGAAGCAGAACGCATGGTCCGATAGACCTCTGCCTACTGCATCCAAGACGACGAACTCTACAGGAGGCCCCCCAACGACGTCTCACTAAGGTGCATCTCGAGGTAGCAGGGGCGCGAGCTGCTAGCTAATATCCACGGTGGGGACTGTGGTCACCACTCATCGTCATGCACCCTCGTGGGCAAGGCCTTCTGCAGCGGCTTCTATTGGCCCACAGCGCTCAACGACGCCCCGGAGCTCATGCGAGCCTGCGAGGCGTGCCAGTTTCACGCCAAGCAAATCCACCAGCCGGCGCAAGGCCTCCAGATGATACCTCTCTCCTGGCCCTTTGTAGTCTGGGGGTTGGACATCCTAGGTCCTTTCCCTCGGGCCGTAGGGGGCTACCGCTTCATGTACGTCGCCATCGACAAATTCACCAAGTGGGCGGAAGTGGAGCTTGTTCGCACAATCCCAGCCGGGTCAGCTATCAAGTTCATCCAAGGCCTCATGAGGCGATTCGGGGTCCCCAACCGCGTCATCACGGATAACGGTTCGCAGTTCACAAGCAATCTCTTCATGTCATATTGCGCTAACACTGGAACACATATCTACTATGCTTCGGTGGCCCACCCTAGGAGCAACGGCCAGGCTGAGCGTGCCAACGCGGAAGTCTTGCGTGGCCTCAAGATGCGCAGCTTCAAGAAGAAACTCGAGGCTTGCGGCAGGGGCTGGATCGATGAACTCCAGCCCTTGATGTGGTCAATCCGAACCACTGTCACCAAACCTATGGGGGAGACTACCTTCTTTCTCGTCTATGGGGCGGAGGCATTCCTCCCTCACGAGGTCAAGCATCGCTCCCCACGGGTCTTGGCCTTCGATGAGGAATGCCAGGACGCCGCCTGGCGGATGAACCTCGTGCTCGGCGAAGAGGGCCGCCGTCGGGCTGCCCTCAGGGCGGCGCGTTACCAGCAGGTGCTACAGCGGTACCACTACCGCAGCGTCTGCACGAGAACACTTGAAGTTGGTGACTTGGTTCTGAGGCGGGTCCTCTCCCGTGAAGGGCTGCACAAGCTCTCGCCCATGTGGGAGGGCCCGTTCAGAATCGCCCGTGTCTCCAGGCCTGGTGCTGTGCGCCTGGAGACGCAGGATGGGATACCCATCCAGAATTCCTGGAACATCGAGCACCCCAGGAGGTTCTATCCACAATCAAGGCTCCGTGACCGTGAAGGTCGCCGCTCGTGACACTCTCACGTAATAATGAGTTGGGGTTGTACACGCCTCGGAGTCTCCTGTGCGTTGCCTAAGGGCCCTCAGACGGGGCTCCCACCCATGCCCCAGTGGCAGTCCTTAGCTCCGCGCTGGGAAGAAGACATAGTGTATGGGTCGGACACGACCTTTTTCCTTTTTCGCTTGGTGTTTGGCTGTCAGCCTTTTCTACTTCCTTGGCTATCAGCCCTTCCTCTACCCCATGCTATGAAGTTATCGTGTTTCTCGCGCTTCTTGTGTTTCGTTGAGAGTTTTGTGTTTGGGTCTTTTTCATCGGCTTTAAGTTCAGCTATGCCACTCACTCTCCTTCACGCGCCTCGCGCGTGGGGGCTGGGGCACGGTCGGTCACCGGACCTCGTCCATCGTGGCCCCGTGACCTCCCCTGCTCAAGCCTTCTCTGGCTCTGGCGCCGGGCTACTCAGTCCGCGCAACCTACCTACGGAGCCGCTCTAGCTTTGGTGATCTAACCTGCGCTCGGAACTCTCAGCAGATTTCAGCGATTGACCCCCGCTCGGGGGATATACGAGTGGGACCCGGCCACCTCCTCATGAAGAGGCTCATGATGCCAGAGCCGGGAGGACTCCACCTCAGGATGGCAGGACGTATAAAAGCTAAGTGACTTCATTCAAAGCAACAAAAGCATGACGACGAGTTCCCGCTTCTTACATACATCACAACCCATTACACGGCTCCTCAAGGCAACTTGAAACTTTGATGCAGAAAAAAAAAGTGACGGAAAAGAAGGGAGAAGAAGCAGAAGCCGCCCCCGCTTAGTCGGAATCCTCCGGCTCCTCCGGCTTCACCGAGCCGCAGCGGCGCGACAATCCCCTCCCCACGCCGTACTGAGCTCGGTGACGTGGTGGTTCGTCGCGGCCGCCACTGCTGGAGAGCTGATGCTGCCACAGAGGGGGGCCTCACGACGCCTGGGACTGAGGCCGTCTTCGGAGGAGGAACTGCTCCTTTGGGCGTCTTTGCCCTTCTCGTTGTCAGCCTTGGGACAACACCTAAGGTGCCTCCCTTCCTCTGAGAAAACCCTGACGAACAGCGTGGAGACGCCATCGTACCTGAAGTGGAGCGCACATCTCCCCTGCAGCTGGCGCGCGCGGGAAAACGACTGCCAGCCGTGCTCCAAGAACACATCGCCCGAGGTAGCTACCTCGACCTCCACCCAGGATGCGCTGCTGCAACAGCCGTCGGCCTTCAGCCATATGCCCCCAAGGCCTCCAGTTGGGAGCACGTCGCCAAATGAGCGGGGAAGCCGGAGCCACGGGCGACCGGGCTTCTCCGCCCACACCATGAACTCCAACGAGACATCGAAGGAATGGAACTGTGGGCGCGGAGGTCGCGCAACGAGCAGGCACCTTTGCGCGCCCCCTCTTCTTCCATGGCCCTGACCACCTTTGCCACGGAAGGACGCCCGGTGCTGCCCACCGGCGGCCACAGCAGAGCTCAAGGGGTCGCGCCCGCCTCCCCGAGAAGACGCTGCGAGCGCGGCGGCATGCTTGCGGGGACAACCGCGACCCCTCTTTGGCGGCAGCGGGACTGGATTCTTCGGGGTCTTCCCTTTCTCCGTGACGGATGGCTTCCTCGGCAGTGCCATGAAGATCTTGCGACGGGGAGGGAGAGTGAAGGATAAGCGAGGACAAGACGGTGTTGGCTTGAAAATGGCCTCGGGGGCTTCCCCCCTAGCCCCATTTATAGGGCGGAGGAGCCCAATCGCCTGCCAATGGTGTCGCAGCCATTACTCCCTCATCACCCGCGCCAAGGAGTTGTCAAGTCGCATGATCGCCAAGGTTGCGTGGGAAGTGGAGCCGCCACGTCCCACCCAACAAATCGCGCGCCGGCCTGGCCCGTAGCCTTTTTAGGGCCCGCGGCGCTTCGTCGTCGCCTAAGGCTTCGCCCCGAAACCAACTCCACGCGCGCCTTGGGCCCGAGGGCTACTGTCGGCATACTGGGAAAGAACCAAGGTACCCAGACTTGCCTGTCCGCGGGTCGCGACACGCTCCTACAAGCGGCCTGGTACGGCCCAGCTACTCGACCAGCCGCTCAAGACCCTCGCGAGGGGCCAGGCCTCGCGAGGAGAATGGCGCCACGACCTCCTCGGGAGCGGCATCGGCAAGGCATTCCGGAGGGGCGGAGAATCCAAGGCCAAGCCTGCCTCAGGAGGAGGCAGTGATGTAAGCAGTGACGCACTGCGCCAGCGAGTGCTGGCGCCCGCGAGCGGCACAATTTCCATTTCGGTGCAAAGGAGACAGCGCAGCCGTTGGTTCCCAAGGATCAGGGCAAAGGTTTCCTCTTTGGTGCAACAAGACCGAAGACCGCAAGGACGATAAGGAGGATGTCACCGTCGAGCCCACCACTGTGTCATCGCCTTGTCCTTTTGCAGGCGGAGACTGCTTTTGTCAGGGTTGGAACGTCCTTGTGTTGCTGCTCAAATATGGCCGTTGTGGAATCCCTTCCCGCCTAGACATTTCGAGGGAAGAGGACCGTCGCCGCCTATATAAGTAGCTAGGATACCCACAACAAGGAGATAGAGACTCACACACACTCAACCACCGCACAAGGAGCAAGAACACTAGCCTCCTGACCCTCTTGAGCTCGCCTCCTGAGCTCAGGAACTCTTGTACCAGTTCATACTCTAGCTCACCCGGAGCCAATCCACCAAAGCAGGATGTAGAGTATTACACCTCGCGGTGGCCCGAACCTGGATAAACTCTTGTGTGTTTGTTCGTTCTTTTCTTGAATCCTTCCACTGAGACAAGAGCGAGGCGCTAGGTAGACGTGAGTGGGAGAGATCTTCGTTCACGCCCCTGTGTTCGAACTTAACGGGTTTTGCGGAGCCCTAAATCTGACAGGGACCCCTGAGCATCGCGTCTCAGGGGCGTAACTGGCCATGTAGCCCCTCACACCCTAGTATTGTCTTGGCGATCCGGACAAGCCGGCGGCGGCTGAGGTATGCGCGGGGTCGGGCCCTGCCGACGCAGAACACCAAGGTCTAGTCCAACATTTCCTTCCCTTGGGCTGTTCGTACGTCAAGGGGGACTCATGAGCATCGCGACTTAGGAGCGTAACTGGCCACGTAGCCCCTCACCCCCGGGCCTCGTCCTGGCGATCCGAACGAGTCAGCGGCGGCTGAGGTACGTGTGGGGCCGGGCTCTACCAACCCAGAACTGTAGGGAAAGTGGGAAGGAAATCATGAAATCTCAGCCACAGGGCATCAGAAGTAAGCCAGGCGCACCGCTTGACGAATCACCTCAGTCCCATCAAGATAAGTCGTGCATCCCTTAGGCGTACCGCCATCACTTGACGAGTTGGTTTCTCTAGTCACGCCTCGGCAATGTCACCTCCCTTTTTAGCCTTCGGGAGGTTCTTGCATGCCAAGGGGGACCTCTTGAGCATCGCGCCTCAGGAGCTCTTACCGGACCCCGGGCCGCTCACCTCCTGGCCTTGACCACGGCATCGCGACCTGGCATACCAGCGACGGCTGTAGCTTGCCTTGGGACTGGGACCTGCCGGCATAGAGCACCAAGCTACTGAAAGGGTAAAAAGGAGCGACATTGCCGAAACCAGGATTGCAAGCAGGTTCTCTTAGTGAGGATAATAAGCATCAGAGCAAAAGCATTACACGTTCTTTACACGCCCCCATGGGGTTGGCTTTGGTTCCTTGTAGGGAGCAAAAAAGAGGGATTCCGAGAGACCCTAACTACGGCTACCATTGTCAACGTCATCATCAATAGTGGGCCATGAGAGGCCATCTCCGACTCTGCTCAAGTCAACATTGGTGATGAGCTTGTGCAGCTGATGCTTTCCGGGCGCGGCGCGAGCTTGGAGACGCATAGCTGTCGTCTAAAGACGCTTGGCAAAGGAATCCAGGTTTCACAAAAGAACAAAGCACATCTAAGGACGCTTCAATTCCATCCGCGATCTATTCAAGGAAGGAGACATAGAGATTTGCAAGATACATACGGATCTAAATGTTGCAGACCCGTTGACTAAGCCTCTTCCGCGGGCAAAACATGATCAACACCAGGACTCCATGGGTGTGAGGATCATTACTTTGTAATCCAGATTATTGACTCTAGTTCAAGTGGGAGACTGAAGGAAATTGCCCTAGAGGCAATAATAAATATGTTATTTGTATTTCCTTATATCATGATAAATGTCTTTTATTCATGCTAGAATTGTATTAACCGGAAACTTAGTACATGTGTGAATACATAGACAAAACAGTATGTCCCTAGTATGCCTCTACTAGACTAGCTCATTGATGAAAGATGGCTATGTTTCCTAGCCATAGACATGAGTTGTCATTTGATCAACGGGATCACATCATTAGGAGAATGATGTGATGGGCTAGACCCATCCGTTAGCTTAGCACTATGATCGTTTAGTTTTACTGCTATTGCTTTCTTCATGACTTATAAATGTTCCTACGACTATGAGATTATGCAACTCCCGAATACTGTAGGAACACCTTGTGTGCTATCAAACATCACAACATAACTGGGTGATTATAAAGATGCTCTACAGGTGTCTTCGAAAGTGTTCGTGGTGTTGGCATAGATCAAGAATTGGATTTGTCACTCCGAGTATCGGAGAGGTATCTTTGGGCCCTCTCGGTAATACACATCATAATAAGCCTTGCAAGCAAATTACTAATGAGTTAGTCATGAGATGATGTATTACGGAACGAGTAAAGAGACTTGCCGGTAACGAGATTGAACTAGGTATAGAGATACCGACGATCGAATCTCGGGCAAGTAACATACCGATGACAAAAGGAACGACATATGTTGTTATGCGGTTTGACCGATAAAGAACTCCATAGAATATGTAGGAACCAAAATGAGCATCCAGGTTCCGCTATTGGTTATTGACCGGAGATGAGTCTCGGTCATGTCTACATAGTTCTCAAACCCGTAGGGTCCGCACACTTAACGTTTGATGACTATCGGTATTATGAGTTTAGGAGTTTTGATGTACCGAAGGTAGTTTGGAGTCCCAGATGAGATCACGGACATGACGAGGAGTCTTGTAATGTCCGAGACGTAAGGATTGATATATTGGACGACTATATTCGGACACCGGAAGTGTTCCGTAAAGTTTCGGAATTAACCGGAGTACCAGGGGGGGGGGGTTACCGGAACCCCTTCGGGAAGCTATGGGCCTTAATGGGCCATAGGAGAAAGAGATAAGGAGGGCCAGGGCTGGGCCGCGCGCCCCCCACGCCTTGGTTCGAATTGGACAAGGAAGGAAGGGTGGCCGGCGCCCCTTTCCTTCTCCTTCTCCCTCTCCTTCCTTCCCCACTTCTCCTTCTTGGTGGACTCCTACTAGGAATAGGATTGCAATCCTATTCCTAGTAGGATTGCCTCTCTTGGCGCGCCATAGATGGCCAGCCGGCCTCCCCCTTGCTCCTTTATATACGGGGGCAGGGGGCACCCTAGGACACACAAGTTGATCAGTTGATCTCTCCCAACCGTGTGCGGTGCCCCCCTCCACAGTAACACACCTCGGTCATATCGTTGCAGTGCTTAGGCGAAGCCCTGCGACGGTAACTTCATCATATCCATCACCACGCCGTCGTGCTGACGAAGCTCTCCCGTGAAGCTCAACTGGATCAAGAGCTCGTGGGACGTCATCAAGCTGAACGTGTGCTAAACGCGGAGGTGTCGTACGTTCGGTTCTTGATCGGTTGGATCGCGAAGAAGTTCGACTACATCAACCGCGTCACAAGACGCTTCCGCTCCTGGTCTACGAGGGTACGTAGACACACTCTCCCCCTCGTTGCTATGCATCTAGTAGATAGATCTTGCGTGATCGTAGGAAAATTTTGAAATTACTACGTTCCCCAACACCCAGCACCTTCAGACGCGGGTGGCCTGGACATGCTCCTCCCGCTCTCACTCCATGGCGCGCGCGCCGCCGCGCGCTCGTCGAACTACACTACGGTGACAGCGCCATACACCAGGTGGGAACAGGCGCACACTCAGGCTGCACTCATAGTGGCCTGGGAGCTGCTACGATGCAGGTTGGCTGAAGGTGGCCACGATGTGCAGCTGGAGCGCATCGCCGAGCTATTGGACGCAGCCTGCAGGGGTGCGCCACCTTTCTGTTCTATACCCACGCCTCAAGTTGTGGTGGAAGCATGCGCAAGGGCCCGGCATGCATGCGTGTTTCCCGGAGCTCACGGGGGGTCAGAAGGCGCAAACATGGACCCTGGCATGGCCGGCCCGGCCTCGGTGATGCCGTCACCAGGATTGGTAGCAGCAAGTGGTTTGCCGCGGGGACTCATCGGAAGGTCACCTAGCTGCTACCAGAGCTAGATGCCACGGTTGGTGGCTCATGGTGCGAGGCGCACATGAGAAAGCTCAGGCGGAGTGACCATAGAGGCCTACATACCTCGCATGGTGAATTTGGGGTACGCACCGGGGGAAGACCCCGGGTCGTCTCTCGGGCCAGGATGGGACGGTGAGACGCATGAGGCGGAGGCGCCCCACGAGTGGCCCGAAGGCTGCACCGACCCCTTTGGCGACGATGACGGCAGGGTACAGCCAGTAACTCGAGAGCAGGCGTATACTAACCATGCGCTACAGCAGAACCAGCCTGCAGCGGCAGTCGGAGGCCCTAGAGCAGCAGCTTCGCTCTTGGCGGGAGTGGAGCACCGGGGGCTGCACGGGGACAGCCAGGAGCCAAAGCCTTCCTCGCGTTCCATGGAGCAAGGCACAGCGTGGAGGTAGGTCCTCTGCCGGGGGAGGCGCCGGATTGCTCTACCCCCCCCCCCCCCCCCCCCCCGACAGAGGGCCCGTGATCGCCGAGGGTGCCGCTAGCGTCTTCCTTGCCCCTTGGTCTCGTCCTGGTTTCCGAACGGCCGAACGGTGGTCGGGAGCGGCGCAGGGCGGGGCCCTCGCCTGGCCATATGAAGCAAGGCTCACACTTGTGAAGGTCTCCGCCTGTGACACTCTCACATAATAATGAGTGGGGATGTACACGCCTCGGAGTCTCCGGAGAGCCGCCCTTGGGCCTCGGGGCCTCCCGCCCACGTCCTAGTGGAAGCACCATGCTCCGGCTGGCCGTCGACACTGTCCCCCAATGATTATGCTCATAGCCAGTGCATGCACTTATATCCCCACTAGTGGAAGACAAGAATACTAGCTAGTTGCCGGATGCGGCCATTTGCTTTCGCCCCCTTTTCTGTAACTCGATTCACCATGCCTTTTTTGCGTTGAACTTGGAATCTCTTTTTTGCCAAA
>LR738711.1:295068547-295155062 GCA_902687465.1 Secale cereale
GGGGGGGGGGGTCTTCTCGTGTTCGTGTTGGTTTCTTGTGTTCTGGTTACGTGCTTTACTTCTTTTCGAGGACAGTGTCCGTTACCCTTCCCTTAGCGAGCACCTCGCAAGCGGAACCGGGTGTGGTGTAGGCAGGACATCCTCGCACGGCGAGCCCGCCAATGGCGATCGCCCCAGGATCAGGAGTACCATTGCCACGGCATTGCCGCAAGCGCATCCTGGCTTGACCTGGCATTCGCTCCTCGGGAGGCCCCCTCAGGTGAATCGACCGACCCCTCAGGAGACCAATTATCCATGGGCCACCAAGAGGCCCCCCTCCGGAGGAGGATGCACCGGCCACCTCAGGACGAACTCAAGCCTGCATGGGTCAAGATGTGTCTTGGACGCAAACCAACTCAGGAACTCACGGACCCATAAGGCAAGTTTCCAGATCTAGCTTAAGGGAAGAATATTAATTTACATACGCAAAAGGTGGGTGCCATCCCCCCCTCCAAAATACTCTCACCCCCTGCGAGGCCATGTCCAAATCATTGTATACAGGCTCTAGCGGAGGAATGCGGGCTCAACTGGACAAGCAGCTCACAGTGGCGCTCTAGTCGCTCTCATACATGCTACTAGCGCTATTACTGGCGTCGCCTTCACCATCGTCAACCATGCCGTCTTCGTCCACCGCGACCACCGCCTTGTCATCTTTAGTGGTGAACGCTCTCACCAAGGCATCCACGTGGTCATCCACCTAGTGCGGCAGATTCTCCCGGACAGCCACGGGCACAGGGGCTATGACGGCGTCGAAATCGAAGTGAGGGTCAAGGTTCTCAAGATGACTGAAGACACACGAGAACGCGCGCCCAAGGGGGCCCGACTCTTCTCCTTGATGATCTCGGGAGCCCTCGTGGCCTGGCTCTCCAGGCGCGTCACGATTTGGTGAAAAAGCCGAGGTGGCCAGCGTAATCCTCCACATGGGGGTGAGGGATGCTCTCCTCGCAGATGGCCCCCAGCGCCCCGGTTAGCCTTCACCCAGAGAGCCTGGAGCGTGGGGGCATGCTCGGGCTGCAACAACTGTCGATGACAAGCCTCATCCCTATTCTGTTGTGCAAGAACCGCAGCTTCATCGAGTTGCCATTGCAATACAAAGCCAGGCGGCTTGAAGACGAAGCGGAAGCTGGGGTCGCCCAGCTGCGGGGGACGATCACTGGAGGGGCTCTCGGAACGCCTCCAACGCTCCAGGCGAGGCCGCAAAGGTGGGACGACAGGAACGTGAAGTCCAGGCCTCCGGGTGGCGTGTTCACCTCTTCAGCAAACCTCGCGCCCCGGATGTCGCCCCAGAGGGGCACGCTCAAGGCCAACGAGGAGCCTTGAAGCTTTCAAGCACACTTGGAAAATGATCTTCATTGTTCTTGATGTAGTCCCAATCAACCCATCTCATAGCATACACTATGGGCTTCTTGTCAAGCAGAACTGTCTCATAGAAGTCTTGATGTTCCTTGGTAGGGAATCTGTAGTCCAAAGTAGTCCTTCTCCTCCCAGCATATGGGTCATTTTGTCTCCATATTCGGAGACTTGCATCCTTCCTCAGCTTCATATCCTCAGCAACAATATGAGTATTATCATGATCAGGGATCTTGGGCTAGAGCTTCCTAAGCACTTGGACTTCAGCATCTTCAGCAATCTCAGGCACTAGGGCCTTGTTCATCTCTGAAGATGGAATATTTCTAGTTCTTCTCTTGGGTGCAGACTTGGTGGCTTGAGAACCTTTGGTGGCAGTCTTGGGCTTTGAAGGAGCAGCCCCAGACTTTCTAGCATCACCCATGAGATTTTGAGCTTTAGGTGCTAGTGCAACACCCTCTTCTTCTTTTGCTCAGCTTCATCATCATCCCTCGTGGATGGCTTGCCAATCACTCTGGATGTTGTCTTTCTAGCTCTCTTCTTAGTTCCTCCAGGCTCATCATCTCTGGTTTCAAGTGTGAAAACCATTGTCTCTTGAGTTGATGATCTGTCCTTTGAGATAGGAATCCTCTTGGCATGTGCCTTCTTTTTCAGACCTGTCTTTGTTGCAGCAGCCATGCCATACTCCTTCCTGAGCACTTTCTTCTTTGAGGTGGCCTCATCAGCAATAAAATCCTCATCCTGAGTATCTGAGGTTTTCTTCTTTCTGGTATTGGTAACTGCCTTGGACAAGTTGCTATGTGTGCTCCTACTACTCTCATCAGAGCTGCTAGAGGGACTTGTGCCCTCACTCAAGTTGACTTGCTCCTCAGACAAGTTCTGGCTGTCACTCTGACCAGACATCTTGGCACTGCAAACTGAAAGCTAACCCTGTGAATATATGTAGATGAGGTAGAGTGTATGAGCATCACAAAGTGCAGAATTTTTGCAAAACAGATGACTCAAAAAAACATAGTTTTAGTTCTCTACAGAAAGCATTTCGGAGCTACCGATTTGTTAAACTCGGAGATACCGAAGCAATTCTGGAACCCAACTAGTGAACTCGGTCAGACCGAGTCACAGTTTGGTGGCATCGAGATTGCTAGGGTTTCACAGAGAGTTGAACTCCGTCGCACCGATTTGCAATTTTTGGTCGGACCGAAAATCACTTGTGCAATGGCCTAAGCCAAATCGGTGAGACCGATTTCAACAACTCGGTTGGTCCGAGATGAGTTCGGCGGAGACATAACCCTAAAATTTTCGAATCAAAACTAATTTCTACGGAGTTTCTACTGGATAGGATGATTTCTATCGTGGCAAGAATCATGGCAAGGCAATGTGCTAAGAATCGGAGTAAACAATAGCACAAAGATCAAGTTCATACCCTAACTCGGCGGTGAACTTGCTACGATAGCAACGGTGGGGTAGATTGCCGTTGACGGCGGCGGAGACCAGCGACGGGAGGTCGCTGGCGACAAGGAGATGATCCGGAGACCCGAGGAGGCAGAGCACGTCACGAGCAGGCTAGAGAGTTTGGAAAGTTTTCCAAAATTTGACCCGTCGGTATATATAGCCTGACCCTGTCGGTGTGACCGAGTAGAACAACTCGGTGGCACCGAGATGCAAAACTGCTAGCAGTTACTTCAACTCGGAGTGACCGAAAAGTTCAAATCGGTTGCATCGAGATTGGAAACCTATATCAACTTAGTGAACTCTGTGTGACCGAAGTGGATGACTCGCTCATACCGAAATGCACAAAGAGGTTTTGGAAGTTTAAGTCTACGACGAATCGGGGACTCCGAGTGCTCCTCACACAGAGTGGTTTGAATTTGACTTGATCAAATTTTGTGATGTAGCATGAATATAGTTTAAGACAAGAAAAGCATAGATAGCTAGAGGGTGTTCTTAGGCATTCTTGTCCATCCATTTGGCAAAAGAAAAAGAGCCAAAAAATCAAAGCAACAAATTGTCGGATTTAAGGCTCAGCAAAACTCAAGAAGTTCGAACACAGGAGCGTGAACGAAGATCTCTCCCACTCACATCTACCTAGCATCTCGCTCTCATCTCGGTGGAGAGATTCAAGCAAACAACATATAGAACACACAAGAGTTATCCAGGTTCGGGCCACCGTGTGGTGTAAGACCCTACTTCCTGCTTTGGTGGATTAGCCTCGGGCGGGCTGGATTACGAGCTAATACAGTGGTTCCTGAGCTCGAGAGGTGAGCTCAGGAGGGTCAAGAGGCAAGTGTTCTTGCTCCTTATGTGGTGGTGGAGTGTATGGATCGATCCCCCTTTCACAGTGGGATTGCTAGCTACATATATAGGCGGCCACGGTCCTCTTCCCCCGAAATGTTTAGGCGGGAAGGGATCCCACAACGGCCATTTTTGAGCGGGAACACAAGGACGTTCTTATCCTGACAAAAGCGGTCTTCGCCTGCAAAAGGATCAGGCGGTGACACGGTGGTTGGCTCGACGCTGACATCCTCCTTGTCGTCCTTGCAGTCTTCGGTCTTGTTGCACCAAAGGGGAAACCTTTGCCCCGCTCCTTGGGAACCCGCGGATGTGCTGTACCCTTTGCACCGAAATAGCAACTGCGCCGCTGGCGGACGCTGGCACCCGCTGGTGCGGTGTGTCACTGCTGACATCACCGCCTCCTCCTGAAGCAGGCTTGGCCTTGGAATCTCCGCCCCTCCAAAGCACCTTGTCGAGGCCGCTCCCAAGGAGGCCTTGACGTCGTTCTCCTCGTGAGGCTTGGCCCCCTCGCGAGGTTCTTGGACAGCTGGTCGATCAGCTGGGCCGTACCAGGCCATAGTAGGAGCGTGTTGCGGCCCGCACACAGGCAAGTCTGGGTACCCTGGTTCCCAGTATGCCGACAGTAGCCCCCGGGCCCAAGGCGCGCGCGGAGTTGGCTTCAGGGCGAAGCCTTAGTTGAGGACAAAGCGCCGCGGCCCCAAAAAGGTTGCGGGCCAGGCTGGCGCGTGACGGTTGGATGGGACGCGGGCGACCCCGCTCCCCACACCGTCTCGGCAACGTGCGTCTAGACAAAAAGGGGCCGTCTCCGCTGGGGGAGTTATCGCTCTCCTTCCTCCCTGCTTGGACTTCTCCCCCTCACGCATCCTACCTTCCTGAATCGCCTGCGTCCTGTGGCTCCCTCAACCATGGCGAAGAGGAACAAGAGTGCTGCGCCGGTGTCTGGATCTGCTTCTTCCCTTGATGTGGCGCTCGAGGAGTCCTCCATCACCAGGGAGGAGGACTACTCAGAGGTCCAACCTTTCTTGTTGAGCGCCCGCAACAGGCACGGCCCGACGCGGATCTAGGCCGGATCCACCATGACGCGGACCCTGTCAAAGTCATGCTACCCCTTCTTCCTCCATAGCGTCTCCATGGGGCTCGTGCCACCTTTCCCTGAGTTCTTCTACGCCATCCTGGAGCATTACCAGATGCACGCTCTCCACATCCAGCGTCGCTCCATCTTCGTCCTGTCGCTCTTCGCCTTTTACTGTGAGGTGCTCATGGGGGTGAGGCCGACCGTCGCCCTTTTTTGCCATTTCTTCTCCATTCATCGGTACGATGATGGCCCGTGCTTGGGTTGCGTCTCCTTTGTCTTCCAGCGCCAGGGCTGTCGGCCGATGATGGCCGGGAAGAAGATAGAGTCCCACTAGAAGAGGTGGGTCTATCTGGATGCCCAGCGCGTTCATCCTCTGCTGGCGCTGCCTACTGCCCGTCCGACGAAGCGCGCTGGCTGGATCTACGCGAAGCTCACCGACCCCCTTGACAGGCCTGTCCTGGCAAGGATTGAGGCCGACCTGAGCTCGAGGCTCGAAGGGGGCCAGACCGTGAAGGAGTTCCTGAGGCAGCGCCTGGCTCCGCTGCAGGCTCACTCGCGCCCCATGTGGGAGCTGATGGGCGACGACGACAGGCTCCGGCTGCACCCAGGGGTGCTGGCCGAGGACGATCTGGACTTCACCTCGGGAACTCCCCTGGGGGTGGTTCCGGAGGATCTCCTCGGGGCCTACATGCCGCTGTATAGCCGCCCTGACAAGGCCAAGCTGTTGAAGGCCATGTCGGGTTTTGGTGCGCCCGTGGGCGCTCCGCCCATGTTCGATGTGTCTTCTTGTGCCAACGACAGGAGCGACGAGAGGGGCTCGGAGGAGACCCTGGACGACGAGGGGGACTCCTCCGGGCTTTCGCCGGAGCAATGACGCCAAGCGCAGGTGCCGCCAGACGGGCCCAGACGTCCACTCCGCGTCGATATGGATGCGCCGCGACCGGGGGAAGCAATGTGGCGACCCCGCCGAGGAGTGCCGTGCCAGCGAATCTGGCGACCACGGCCGTGCCCAGGACTGTGGCCTCACGCCTCGCCCAGATCCGGGCTTCCGGCACGCCTATGGCGCAAGCGGCCGCTGCTGACCTGCTGGCGAAGAGAAGGGCGCGCCTCGCCTCCGACGAGTAAGTGTAAAATTTCTTGCTTATCCTTAGTTGCCGTGTCCCTGATGTGCTTTCCCTGACGCAGCAGCCTGGGAGCTGTGATGAAGAAAGCGAAGGGGGAGGTCACACCGCGATGCCCTGCCCCTCCGGCTGCTGATGCGACTTCGGGGAAGGATGTCGCGGTGCTGGGCGCCTCGGTCGACCAGGCCACCGAGCATTCGGCCGTGGTGTCGCTCGAGGACGTCCCCATCTCCGGCGAGGTTGCAGTGGCTTCTGCTCCGGCTGCTCTGGCAAGGAGGGCCGGAGCCCCCGAGCTCCTAGTCGAGCAGTCGGTCTTGTAGGTGCCCGTGCACCAGCCGACGCAGCCTGGTCTTGAGACCTTGGAGGCTGCCTCCGCCGCGCTGGGTCGTCTTCGCGTCGAACTGCCAGATAGTGATGGCCACCTGATAGAAGGGCGCATGGGGCTGATCCGCGGGTGGCTCCTGGCAGACAAGTCTGCACAGACCTCCTGGGACCAGGCCTCGGCAGTTGCTACCAAGGGTCGAGAGGAAGCTGTGGCGGCCACGCGGGCTCGCGACGCCGCGCGAGCCGATGCCGTGTCCTTTGAGAAGCGCTGCCTCGATGCGGAGAGCGAGCTGGGGGCCCTCTGCGAGGAAGGCACTGGGCGCGCCCTAGAGCTCAAGAGGTTGGAGGAGGAGCTCGAGGCGCAGAAGACTGAGACGTCCCGGCTGCAACAGGAGCAGCTTGCTAACCGCGCGGCCCTGCAGAAGCTGAAGGTTGAAGTTGAGCAGGCCAGGGCGACCCAAGCCGTTCGCGACAAGGAGGAAGCCCTTGCGGCTTCGGCAGCGATGAGTCCCGAGGCCCTTGCCGCCTTTGACCTTGAGGCCCGCAAGGAGCTACATGCTGCCTATGGGGAAGGGTTCAAGGAACCGCTGGCCGCCCCGGAGGGAGGCCCCGCCGGGCTCCTTGCTGTGCTCGTGGAGTCCCTGCGTGATGTTGCGGCCGCAATTGGCCAGTTAGCCGACGTCAAGAGCCGCACGCTCCTTACCTTCGTCCTGACGCAGGTCTGCAGCCACCTAAGACTTCGCGACCCCACCTTTGACCTGGCCTCGCTGTTCGAGCCCATGACCGAAGTCATGGAGGGCACGGCTGCCGAGGCCCTGGGGGCGAAGGTCACGGCATTGGTGGAGGTGTTCCTCCAGGCCACTGCTACCGCAGCCGAGGAGGTGGAGACCGGTGATGATGCGCTTGGCAATGCCTGATCCGTTCCTTTTCAAAGAAAGAAGTGTGAGTGCCTCGGGGAGGCGTAAGAACTTTGCTTCAATTTGAAAAACTTGGTATTATTGTAATAGCTAGATGATTTCCATGCTTGCTTCCTTTCATGTTTGCTTAGGTGCTCTGCGTCGGCAGGGCCCAACCCCGCGCATACCTCGATCGCCATTGAGCCCTCCGGATGACCGAGGTTACAGTAGTAACTAGACTCAAGGTATGAGGGTCTACGTGGCTAGTGAGGCCCTTGGGTCGCGATGCCCAAGGGTCCCCCTTGACGTTCAAGCAATCCCGTTTGCGTTCTGCTTCGGCGGGGCCCAACCACGTGCATACCTCGATCGCCATTGAGCCCTCCGGATGACTGGGGCTATCGTCATAACTAGACTCAAGGGATGAGGGGCTACATGGCCAGTTAGGCCCCTGGGTCGCGATGCCTAGGGGTCCCCCTTGACGTACGAACGGCTCTAATGAAGGAGAACGAGCACCATACCTTGCCCACGAGCCTTCGTCTGGGATGGGGGCGCGAGAAGGCCAGGTGTTTGGGCACCTGGTAGGGTGGCGTCTGCCAGGCGAGACCTGAGAATAGCCCCCGTGCCTAGCCCCCCTCGCGACATCCATCCAAGGAGAAGATGTGAGCGTCGTGAGCTGAAAAGCTTCCTGAGATTGGTGCGACCACTGGGGGCCGCCCTCAGTTGTTTATAACTAGCGCGGAGCATAGAGCTATGACACTTGCGCGGAGTGTGGGCATAACCGCGCCTCAGTCGTAGCGGCCAGCGCGGAGCTTGGTGCTTCCACTGGTTCGTGGGCATAACCGCTCCTCGGTTGGATCTGCCAGCGCGGAGCTTGGTACTTCCACTGGACCGTGGGAGGGAGCCTCCCACCGGGAGAGACTCCGGGGCGTGTATAGCCCCGTCCTGACACATGGCTTGCATGGTAGGATAGCCAAGGTGTATATGCACCCTCCTCAGGATGAGCTGAATGACTCAGAGGAAGTTCTCGTCAGCTTACGCATCACTCACGAGACCCTACCCTAAGGCGGGTTGCGCCTGAGTCTTCTTCTGCAAAATGTGAAAAGAGAGGTGTTGTGTCGACCTGCACCGGGTGCATCTCTAGAGGGTATCACATGAGAAGGCCGCAGCACCAGCGACCCTAGGAGGTGACATCACGGGAATGGCTCGCAAGACAGAGCTCAGCCACTGGATTTGTCGATGCTGTAGGGATGGACCCGAGCATAGACGTTGTGCCCAGTCTTCTCATGCAACGATCCAAAAGAAAAGCAACTGCCGCGCGGTTCCCACATGAGCGAGGCACCTGCCACGGGCCCCTACTTACCCATCCACGATTAGCCCATGCGAGAACAAGGCACCAATGACCATGGGAGGTGACGTCACGGGAATGGCTCGCGAGACAGAGCTCAGCCCTTGGGTTTAGCGACGCTGCAGGGACGGACCCGAGCATAGACGCCGTGCCAGTCCTTAATCATGGGCCGGTCGCAAGTGGGCTCACAAGGGCTCATGACCTTAGTGGCAGTGAGGATGCCAAGCATGTAGATAATGCGAATGGAAAGGAACATCTAGCCTTGATTATGCAAAAAGGGAGACAACTACGGGGGAACAGCCCCCAGCAGTCGGAGGATGATGCGGCCCGAGAGGCGCCCTCGATTGGATACTTGAAGCGTCACCTCATACTTGTCGAAGAAGAGTTGGGGTAGCTGAAGATGCGAGCCATGCGGGTTGCTCCTGAGGATCGTCGGGCTCCTGACGCCCAGGGGCTCTGAAGGCTCTCAGTGGTCGCGCGGGTCTGGACCTCGCTCAGTCCGGACCGCCTGCCACTGAGCCTCCCGAGCCCCCAAGGCCTGCTGCGCGAGGTGCTGGAACGTGGCAGCTGTGTTGCGGAAGCCGAAGAGTGTGCGGACGTAGCTGCAGTGGAGGGCCCTCCTCCGGCCGACCGCCGTCGGCCAGAAGGGCTCCTGAGAGGCGGCTCGGTTGAGACCCGCGATGTCGACACAGACGCGGAAGTGGTCGCTCGGGCTGCGAGTAGGTGAACTTGGGGTTATGTGGTTCCGCCCACCGGGGATGAGTCTTGCGTACTGAAGTTCCTTAGTAACTTGGTTGATGAAGTCCTGAGCCCCCAGCGCTGAACGGTTCACGCTGGGCTCACAAAAAAGTGCGTCAAGACACGTTTGCAGGTGGTGCCCGAACACCTCCCTCGAGATGCCGGTCAGTTCGGAGACACTCCAGAGGAGAGCCCCCGAGCCGAGGACGAGAGGGGCGTCGGGCGCGCCCCCCTATGCGAGAGTGGAGCCCCTGCGTCCTGAGGTCTGGTGATGGGTAGGTTCTTCTTCTTCTTGGGGGCGGCCTGCAGGGCGAGGATGGCTCCATCCTCATCGGAACACTCGACCGCTGCGGTCTGGTAGGCGCGCTCCAGGAAATGCACCGCTTCCTTCTCGTCGGAGGCGATCGTGATGACTCCGCCGCTCCCAGGCATCTTGAGGACGTTGTAGCCGTGATGGGTAGCCACCATGAACTTGGTGAGGGCAGGATACCCAAGGATGGCGTTGTACGGGAGGTGGATGTTGGCGACGTCGACCAAAGGTGACGGGGAGGTGAACCTGCCCCATCGGGAGAGTGGAGCCATCCGTGACTCCGTAGAATGTCCTGGTCGGGTGGAGCTGATCGTAGGGAACTTGGAGCATCTCGAAGGTCTGGACGGAGAGGACGTTGAGTCGTGCTCCGCCGTCGATGAGGGTCTTGGTCACGAGGACATTGCTGATGGTCGGGGTGCAGGGCATCGGGAGGGCGCCTGGGGCCGCAGTGCACTTGAGCTGGTCCTTGGGGTCAAAGGCGATGACTTGCTTAGTACATCTGAGGTTGCGCGCGGCGTTAGGCCTGGGAAGCATCGCGTTCACCTCACGGGCAAACTGCTTGAAGATGCGACAGGAAGCCGGGACATGGGCTCCTCCCAAGATGCTTGCAACTACACGCGGCTCCTGGAAGCCCCCTGCCCCGTCTCCCTGGCGGTCGTCATCGTTCCTTCTTGGCGGTGGTGGCAGCGGGGGCAGGCCTCCATTGCCCTGTGGGCGACCCTCACGAGGCTGGTCGCGCCAGGGGGCGTCACGAGGCTGCTCCTGCCAGTGGTCCTCACGAGGCTGCTCGCGCCAGCCTGGGCGCGAGTTCCTGCCGTCCCAACGTCCTCCTCCTTGGCCTCCTCCACGGCCGCAGCCGCAGTTGTCGCGCTCAGGGCGCTGCCCGACTCGCCCGCCGCGCATTGCCCTGAGCTCCTGGCAGTCGTTAGTGTTGTGGTTGTGGGCGTTGTGGAAGACGCAGTATGGTCGGTTGTCTCTGTGGAGGTCATCGTAGCAGCAGCCACGCTTCACTTCTGGCTCCGCAACCAGCACGGCGGGTCCGTTGCACTTTGATTCTTTGGCCTTGGTCTTCTTGTCGTCTGACTCCGCCTCCGGCAGCTCCTGGAAGGAGAGGCGTCCTTCCTCCGCCCTGGCGCACTTTGCCGCAAGCTTGAACATCTCGAGGGTTCTGCATGGGTCCTCGTGAATGGCGAGCTCCTCCCTCATCCTGACGTCGCGGACGCCGTCGGAGAACGCCGAGATGATGGCCTCGTCCGAGACCCTAGGGATCCGGAGGCGCATGGTGTTGAAGAGTTGGATGTACTTTTGCAGGGTCTCTCCCGGATGCTGCCTCACGCGGCGCAACTGCCAAGGCTCAGTCGCGGGTGCCTTGGAAGTTGACGACGAAACGCTTGCGAAGCTCTTCCCAGGAGGAGATGGATCCCATGGGGAGGTTCAGGAGACAGGAGCGTGCGCAGTCCTTCAGAGCCATTGGGAACCAGTTCGCCATGACCTGCTCGGTGCCGTTGGACGCCTCGATGCTCAGCTCGTAGAGTTGGAGGAACTCCGTGGGGTCGGTGGTGCCGTCGTAGCGCGGAGGCAGGTCCGGCTTGAACTTGTCGGGCCAGACGAGGCACTGTAGCTCAGGAGCTAGGGCACGACACCCAGCCACGCTCATGATCGCAGGCGCTCCCTGCGCCTGCGGTGCTGGTTCTTGTGGTGCTGGTGCCACCACCTCCTGTGGTGCGCGGTCGGGGCGCTTCGGGCCAGGGGGCCCGCGAGCCCCTGCATGGGGATGCGGGATCACCTTGCAGCTCTCCTCGTCGTGCGCATGGGCTCTGCGGGCTTGCTCACGTCGAGTGGCCTCGCGCCGAACCTCCTGGCCGGCGTGGTGGAGTGGAGGCGGGGCCGGGACCCCGTGGCCTTCGTTCCCCGCCGGGGCGACGGAGGACGTGAGGAGTGCATTGGTGCAGGTGCTTCTCCAGCGGCATTGGCGAGCTCGGTGATGCGGTGGAGCCACTCGTCGTAGAGGTCATCTGCCGGGCAGTAGCCAAGAGCTCCCGCGCCATCAGTAGCGCAGGCTGCTGGTAGACCGGTCCGCGGCAGACCAGCGAGGACGACGCCGCGGCCGGCGAGTGTGAAGGCGTTGCCGTGCGGCCATCCCGCCTCATAGACAGTGGTAGCGACGAATCCTGCTGCTCGTGGACGGCCGGGTTGGTGGCGGCGTTGGCGACCGGCGAGTTGGGGCGAAGCGGTGCACCGTT
Organism: Secale cereale; assembly: GCA_902687465.1. NCBI lineage: Eukaryota > Viridiplantae > Streptophyta > Magnoliopsida > Poales > Poaceae > Secale > Secale cereale. The sequence goes on from LR738711.1 coordinate 295,080,278, forward strand.
GCCCGCGGGCGCCGTCTGAGGGACATTCGTGGCGTGGCGGGCGACGCGAGCTCGGTGTGTGTCCACCATGGCTGTGGAGCGGATTCAACGACGAGAACGTGACGAGGTCGTCGGAGAGGCGAGATTTCGACACGCCCCCTACCTGGCGCGCCAAATGTCAGATTTAGGGCTCCGCAAAACCTAAGAAGTTTGAACACAGGGGCGTGAAAGAAGATCTCTCCCACTCACATCTACCTAGCGTCTCGCTCTCGCCTCGGTGGAGGGATTCAAGCAAACAACAGATAGAACACACAAGAGTTTACCTAGGTTCGGGCCAACGTATGGTGTAAGACCCTACTTCCCGCTTTGGTGGATTAGCCTTGGGCGGGCTGGAATACGAGCTAATACACTGGTTCATGAGCTCGGGAGGTGAGCTCAGGAAGGTCAGGAGGCAAGTGTTCTTGCTCCTTATGTGGTGGCAGAGTGTATGGATCGATCCCCCTTTCACAGCAGGAATCCTAGCTACTTATATAGGCGGCCACGGTCCTCTTCCCCCGAAATGGTTAGGCGGGAAGGGATACCACAACGGCCATTTTTAAGCGGGAATACAAGGACGTTCTTATCCTGACAAAAGCGGTCTTTGCCTGCAAAAGGAATAGGCGGTGACACGGTGGTGGGCTCGGCGGTGACATCCTCCTTGTTGTCCTTGCGGTCTTCGGTCTTTTTGCACCAAAGGGGAAACCTTTTCCCCGCTCCTTGGGAACCCGCGGCTGCGCTGTCCCCTTTGCACCGAAATAGCAACTGCGCCGCTGGCGGACGCTGGCACCCGCTAGCGCAGCGCGTCACTGCTGACATCACTACCTCCTCCTGAGGTAGGCTTGGCCTTGGATTCTCCATCCCTCCGGAACACCTTGTCGAGGCCGCTCCCGAGGAGGCTTTGACGTCATTCTCCTCACGAGGCTTGGCCCCCTCGTGAGTGTCTTGGACAACTAGTCGATCAGCTGGGCCGTACCAGGTCATAGTAGGAGCGCGTTGCGGCCCGCAGAGAGGCAAGTCCGGGTACCCTGGTTCCCAGGACGCCGACACAAATGGATGTCCTTGAATGAGAAAAATATGCATTCAACATGATCACACAATAATATAGCAAATGAAACATGTGGCAAAGCATGCACAACCATTCTAGCATCTATCAAGCAATAGGTGATGACTAGGTCATCTATATACGAGTACATTGACTTAGGAGTCAAATAACAACATTTGATCATAGGTCCTACTCATTGTTTAAGCACAAGTGGGGTTACCACATTTAGATAACGCATTGTTGTGTTCACATCATTAGAGTTGCTTTAGCTCAATTTATTAGAGTAAAGTTCCCCCTAGATATGATATCCCTCCTAAGAGGGATGAACTAACCTTGGGTTTTGTCGATGATGACTTCATGTAGGTGTTGAAGATGTAGATGCTCAATGTTGATGTAGATCATTTGGAGAAATCCATTGGAGTGAGTTCCACTTTCAATACCTACACGGTTTAGTCCCACAAGGAACAAACAAGGATATCCACAAACATAGAGTGAATTGCACACATGATGATGTCCATGAAAGCATTAGATTACCTTGTCCCTTGTCTTACCAACAAGAGGGTTTGTGACTCCTTGAACTAGTGCAAGATATGGAAGTTGTTTGCACTTGTCCTCGCCAAAATGATATGAGCGAAGTATGTTGGCAGAGTCACCCTCAAGAACTCTCTAGTTCTTCTTCTTCGGGATCCACACCATCTTGATGGGAATCTTTGGAGTTGTAGTAATACTTGATGAAGTAGAACTTGATGTAGTCTTGCGAATCCACTTGACCAATGCCTTAGGAGCTTCTTCAAATGCATCAATCTGTTCTTGAAGATTGTCCTTGCCCTTTAGCTTGTGGTCCTGTGGTAGAAGATCATCTTGTGCTTGTGTCCCTTGGAAAGAAGTAGGATCATACTTCTCTTGTTGATGAACAAACTTCGTCTTGGGGTATTGATCTTCTTCCCACTCAACTCCATTGGCATTGAACTTTCGTTCAAAACCAACACTTTGATTCTTCCGGTGTCTTCCTTGCTTGTGTACAATTTCCACAAATTGCTTACTCCCAACAAGGCTCTTTTATACACCTTTCTCTGTAATTCCCTTCAATAAGCTATTTTCTTGCTCAAGTGTAACTTGGCTAAGAGAATCGTTAGTGGAATCAAGAGAACTACTCGAAACAACAATATTGGATTTAGCATGATTGTTGTTACTACTAGAGGAAGAATCTTTCTTGTTCTTGTTGCTAGATTTTACTTGTGGCATGTAAGTAGACAAGAGTAAATGCTTGACAATGTAAGAAGAACTTTTCTTGCGAAGAACTCATCATTGATTGCTTTTAAGAACTCATGCCCTTGCTCAAGGTTGAGCTTTTCAAAGCGTAACTTCTCATGAGTCTTTAAAAGTTCTTGATGATCTTCCAAGGCAGTTTCATGAGCTAACTTAAGAGTGTTTAGTTCTTTAGTTAGACGCTCAATCTTCTCCTTATCATTGACATTCGTTTAATCTTGATTAGCGTGATTAATAGCAATTTCATCATATTTTTCATCATAGGCTTCATCACTATTGCTACCAACAAGTAAATCATTATATCCTAGCAAATCATCTTCATCACAATGGAAATCAAGATAATCGGGGTGTGATACCTTAGGGCCTTTCGCCATGAAGCATCTTCCGATTCCTTCATTTGGTGAGTTAAATATGTCGTAGGAGTTGGTTGACACAAGAGCAATTCCGGCAACACCTTCATCTTGAGTATCTTCGGAGTCGGAGTAAAAGCATCTCTCGGAGTGGTCATTGGAGTCGGAGCCGGATACCCATTCACCAACATGATCTTGATGTCTTCATTTTGTATAGCTCCTTGATGATTTGTTCTTCTTTTCCGAATCCTTGCTTCTCCGAGAAGGTCTTCATTCATAACAAACATCTCTACTCCTTCTCTCTCTTAGTGGTGATTCCTCTCTTCTACTTCTCCTTTTAGGCGAGCCTTCTCTTCTCTTGTGGGGAGCCGTACACTCATTGGAGTAGTGTCCGGGTCTTCCACAATTGTAGCAATTCCAATCACGACTTGAAGATCTCTTGTCATTGTAGGACCTTGACTTGGAACTTCTCTCTTTGCTTCTATTATTGTTGAACTTGTTGAAGTTCTTTACCATTAAGCTCAATTCTTCATTGAAGACTTGTTTCTCACTTGATGATGTAGGAGCATCACATGAGGCTTTGTAAGCACCACTAGACTTGTTGTGAAGCTCTTCTTTATCCTTGAGTGACATCTCATGAGAAACAATTCTTCCAATGACTTCCGTTGGCTTGAGAACTTTGTAATTGGGCATCATTTGGATCAATGTGCACACAATATCATATTTTTCATCCAAGTCTCTTAGGATCTTCTTGATGATCAATCTGTCGGTCATCTCTTCACTTCCTAAGCCGGCAATCTCATTTGTGATGAGATCAAGCCTAGAGTACATTTCAGCGACACCTTCACCATCGTTCGTTTTGAACTTGTCAAGTTGACTTTGAAGCACATCCAACTTGGATTCCTAGACGGAGTCGGTACGTTCGTGCATATCAATTAAAGTGTCCCAAATTTCCTTTGCATTCTCAAGACGGCTGATTTTGTTGAATTCTTCGGGGCACAATCCATTGAAGAGCATATCGCAAGCTTGAGCATTATATTGCAGCATCTTCAACTCTTCCGCTGATGCTTCACGATTTGGTTCCTTCCCATCGAAGAATTCACCTTGCAAACCAATACACACAATAGCCCAAACGGCGGGGTTATGTCCAAGAATATGCATTTTCTTCTTATGCTTCCAACTAGCAAAATTAGTACCATCAAAGTAAGGACGTCTATGGTGGTAACTTCCCTCGCTAGACGCCATACTCTCCTAGGTTGTGAAACCAAGGCTATGATCACCAAGGGAAATCACGGCAAATGGAGACCAAAGCTCTGATAACACTTGTAGGATCGAAAGTATGTCTAGAGGGGGGGGGTGATTAGACTACTTGGCCAAATAAAAATCTAGCCTTTTCCCAATTTTAATTCTTGGCAGGTTTTAGAAACTTAGCACAAGTCAAGCAATAAACATACACATGCAATTCTAAGAATATAGCAGTGGAATGTAAAACAATTGCATATTAAGGTAAATGGAGGAGTTTGGAGGGAGCAAATGCAAGTGTAGACACGAATGTTTCTGTCGTGGTTCCGATAGGTGGTGATATCGTACATCCACGTTGATGGAGACTTCAACCCACGAAGGGTAACGGCTGCGTGAGTCCACGGAGGGCTCCACCAACGAAGGGTCCGCGAAGAAGGAACCTTGTCTATCCCACCATTGCCATCGCCCACGAAGGACTTGCCTCACTAGGGTAGATCTTCATGAAGTAGGTGATATCATTTCCCATACAAACTCCTTGGTTCAACTCCACAATCTTGTCGGAGGCTCCCAGTCACACCTAACCAATCTAGGAGACGGTGTGTTGATGATGAACTCCTTGCTCAAATGCTTCAAATGATAGTTTCCCCAACACTCAAACAACTCCTCACAGATTTGGATATGGTGGAAGATTGATTTGAGTGGAAAGCAACTTGTAAAGTCTAGGGAACAAGATTCATATGGTAGGAATGGAATATCTTGATCTCAACACTTGAGTAGGTGGTTCTTTCTCACAACATGTATGTTGGAAGTATAGGTATGTTATGACGGCTCTCTCCACGAATGAAGAGTGGGTGGAGGGGTATATATAGCCTCCACACAAAATCTAACCATTACACACAATTTACCAAAATCGATGGGACCGATTCAGGGAACTCGGTCAGACCGATTTAGTTCATAAAGTGTTCATTAGGCATTTCGGTGGGACCGATATGATAAACTCGGTGGGACCGATTTCATTAGGGTTAGTCATAACGTAATTTCGGTGAGACTGATTACACAAACTCGGTGGGATCGATTTTAGTAATGAGCTTACATAGAGTTGGTCAGGCAAACTCGGTGGGACCGATTCGCTCGTTTGGGTTGGACCGAACCGTTACGATGGAGAAACACAGACTTTGCATTACAGCTACTTCTCGAGCTTGCGTTGTATTCCCTCAAAGAGGAAAGGGAGATGCAGCACAGTAGCATAAGTATTTCCCTCAGTTTTTGAGAACCAAGGTATCAATCCAATAGGAGACCACGCACGAGTCCCTCGCACCTGCACGAACAAATAAGAACTTTGCAGCCAACACGATAAGGGGTTGTCAATCCCTTTACGGTCACTTACGAAAGTAAGATCTGATAGAGATGATAGTTTATATTATAGGTATTTTTGTTTATAAGAACAGAAAGTAAAAGCGGAAAAATAAAGTAGATGTAGATTGATATGTTGAGAATAGACCTGGGGGCCATATGTTCTCTAGTGTCTTCTCTCATGATAGCGATATTCTACAGCAGGTAAACAAGTTACTGTCGGGCAATTGATAGAAAAACAAATAATTATGAGACTATCTAGGCATGATCATTGTGTATAGGCATCACGTCCGAGACAAGTAGACCGACTCCTGCCTGCATCTACTACTATTACTCCACACATCGACCGCTATCCAGCATGCATCTAGTGTATTGAGTTCATAAGAACAGATTAACGCCTTAAGCAAGATGACATGATGTAGAGGGATAAACTCAAGCAACATGATATAAACCCCATCTTTTTATCCTCGATGGCAACAATACAATATGTGCCTTGCTGCCCCTACTGTCACGGGGAAAGGACATCGCAAGATTGAACCCAAAGCCAAGCACTTCTCCCATTGCAAGAACTATAGACCTAGTAGGCTAAACCAAACCAATAATTCGAAGAGACTTGCTAGGATATTATGAGCACACATAAAGAGTTCAGAAAAGAACCAAATATTTCTCATAGATAATCTTGATCATAAACTCACAATTCATCGGATCTCGACAAACACACCGCAAAAAGAAATTACATCGAATATATCTCCTTGAAGACCGAGGAGAACTTTGTCTTGAGATCCAGAGAGAGAGAGAAGACGCCATCTAGATACTAGCTATGGACCCAAAGGTCTGTGGTAAACTACTCACAACTCATGGTGAGGGCGATGATGATGATGTAGAAGCACTCCATGATGGATTCCCCCTTCGGCGGAGCTCGGGAACATGCTCCAAGATGGGATCTCGTGGGAACAGAAGGTTACGGCGGTGGAATTAGGATTTTCTCTCTGTTGCTGATGGTTTCGGGGTACGTAGGCTTATATAGGAGGAAGGAGGACATCGGGGGACTCACGAGGGACCCACGAGGTAGGGGGCGCTCCCTGGGAAGGGGGCGCGCCCCCACCCTCGTGGGCACCTCGTGGCCCCTACTCCGTGGTTCTCAAGTCTCCCGTGCGTGATTTTCTCCAAAAATATCTCTCCTAAAGGTTTCATTCCGTTTGGAGTTCGTTTGATATTATTTTTCTGCAAAAGCCTGAAACAGGCAAAAAACAACAATCTGGACTGGGCCTTTGGGTTAGTAGGTTAGTCCCAAAAATGATATAAAAGTGTATGACAAAGCCCATTAAACATCCAAGATATCATAAATTATAGCATGGAACAATCAAAAATTATAGATTCATTGGAGACGTATCAATTGCGAACTCGCTGGGACCGATCGCTCATCTCGGTGAGACCGAAATGTTACGAAGGGAAACACAGAGTTTGCAATCCCATCTCCGTGAGACCGAGATCCCTTTCGGTGAGACTGAAATGAAGGGTTTAGTGGCACTGGCTATGTCAAATGAACTCGGTGGCGCCGGATAGAACTTTTCGGTGGGGCCGAGTTTGACTTTTGGTTTGGGACATATGGGGATGTGACATAGTGGTTGAGGGTATTGGAGTAAATCACTAAGAACTTTGAGCAAGAAACCCATTAAGCAACACCGTCCACATTCCTAATCCATGCCATGCCAATCATTGAACTTTCCTGAAATATTTATCTTGAAATAGCATTAGTTCAATGAGCTATATGTTGTTAGGAATTACCAAAACCACCCACGGATAGTTGCATTTTCAGGAATCTACCACGAGCATGCCAAGCTAAGTTACCCTACCCGCACTTAGTAGTAATAAAAATACCATGACACGATATGAAAAGCATAGCATGTTGGCGTAGGCGCCGTAGTTCATCACACACCCCAGCGGGACCTTCTACTTTTTTCGGAAGATGCAAGGAAAGGATAAAACGGGTGAACGGCCATAGCGACTCCCGAGGCCTTGGCTCCAGCGGCCTGGGGGCACAGTCGGAGCCCCCTCCCGCTTCACCAAGGTGCGACAGCAAGGCTCCTCGCCGCTCTCTCCAAGCCGGGCCCGGCGGTGTGGCGGCTTGCCGTAGTCGTTGCCACCAGCGCCCTCCCCGGAGGAGGAGCCGTCACTACTGGTAGAGGCGTGGACGTCGTCAAGGGAAAGCTCATCATCGTCGTTGCCGTCCTCCGGATAGCACCCCACACGCCGGCTATATTCTCCGAACATCCTCACGTAGAGGGTCGCAAGGCCGTCGTACTTGAAGTGAAGGGTGCACCTCTCGCTTAGGCCCTATGCGCGGGCGAACGTCTGCCAGCCACGGGTCAATGACACGCTGCCCGTGGCAGCGACCTCGACCACCACCCACGAGGCCTTGCTAGAGCAGCTGTCGGCCTGCAGCCAGAGGCCGTCGAGTCCCGATGGCAGTGCCCTCCCGAAGAAGTGCGGGAGCGGGATCCAGATGCCGGCGGGACTCTTCGACCACACGACTAACTCAGGGAAGGCATCCGTTAAGCGAGAGCGTGGTCATGAAGGCCGAACGACCGTGGCGCGCCTCTCCTCGACGCGGTAGCCGCCCCACCTGTGGCGGCCCTCATCACGCGAGGGAGCGCCACTGCGGCTCCCAGAAGCGGCGCCCGCCCTTGATGAAACGCGCTCACACCCCTGAGGGGTCACTACCGGGGTGGCGGAACATTTGCGGGGGCACCCGCGGCCTCTTTTGGGCGGTGGTCCACCTGGCCCCTCCGTCGGGGTTTTTCCCTTCTCTTCGGCGGAGAACTTCCTCAGCGGCGCCATGGATACGTTAGCAAGAAGGCAAAGCAAATGAGGGACGAGAAAAAAATACATGGAAATGAGCAAAGGGCTCCACCCCTCCTCATTTATAGCAAGGAGGAGAACCGTCGGCCTCCACGAGTGCATGTAATGATGATCTTCCTTGCATGCAGCAGGCTCCAGTCAATTCGAAATGGTTGCCGAGGAAGCATGAGGAAGTGGAGACACCCATGTCCCATCAGGGCACCACGCGTCGATCATGTCTGGAGGTGGTTGGGGCCCGCGGCGCTTCGCCCTTTCCCTTTGGCTTCCCCTCGAAGCCAAGTCCGAGCGCCCCTTCGGCTCGGGGGCTACAATTGCCATTCTGGGAACCAGGGTACCCAGACTTGCTAGCCAGCGGCCTATTACGTGGCTCCTTCACCGGCCTGGTATGGCCCATCTTCAGCATCGACACTCAAGACCCTTGCGTGGCAAACGACACCAAGATCTCCGGAGGGAACAGTCTCACTAGGCTGGCTCCCAAGGGGCGGAGAACTCTATGCAAGCCCTCAACTCGTGAGGTTTGGATGATGCAAGCCATGACGACCAAGGCCAGGCGGGTGCCAGCGGGCGCATGATGACTAGTTTCCTCTTTGATGCTGAAGAGGCAAGCGCAGGCGCGGAGTCCCGAGGAATCAACCAAAGGTTTCCATTTCCGTGCAACAAGAGCAAGATTACCTGCACGGCAGCACGGAGGTCATCATCGAGCCCATTGTGGTTTCCATTGCAGGCGAAGACCGCCTTTAGTCAGGATAAGATGTACTAGTTGTCTCCCTTCAAATTTGGCCGTTGTGGGATCCCGTCCCGCCTACATTTTGGGGGAAGAGGACCAAGGACACTATAAATATAGCTAGCCACCGCCACAGACAGGACGGATCATGGAAACGTCCCTCTACACACACAAGCAAGAACACACCTTGCGAGGTGGTTCAACCACTGTACTAGTTCTTCCTCAGCCCACCTTGAGGCAATCCACCACATTGTAGGAGTAGGGCCACTCACCGCTAAGTGGCCTGAACCTGGGTAAACTGCCCTATGTTGTGTTCTTTCTTGTTCCTCGTGCTAGTTCATAGAAATTGCGAGTAGGCTGATAGGGAAAGTTGAGTTCTTCGCACGGACCCCAGTGTTCAAACTTACAAGGGTTTTGAGGAGCCCTGAATCCGACACCTTCATCAACGGTGGCCACCTAGTACAGCCAATATCTCAAGGACTGTCACATCCCTAGATCAAGCCATGTGGTCCTTGCCTGTTCATCATGTCATCATGTTTATTTTCAAAGGAAACTTGAAATGGGGATGATTAAACCCTAGCACCAAATCAAGGCAACTAGGTTTAACCTAAAATCCTTTTCAATAAACCCAGAAATGCATTCAGTAATGTTTGATAATTTTGGCAAAGGTTTTGGTCCAAACCAAAAATATTGAACATTTTTGGGGAATTTTTGGGCTTTGAATTAAATCAATAAGTATTTGAATTGGGGCATTTAAATTCTTTAAATAGTTTAAATGCTCTAATAATTGTGAAACTAGTTGAGGGCTGTTAGAAATAATTCAATAGGGGCCCACAATTTATTTCATGATTTATCAAAATGATTTAGTATTTTTACTAAATCAAAACATAATAGAATAATTAGAAAAACAGAAACATAAATTAAAACTGAGAGAGATAGGAAACTACCTGGAGGCTTACCTGTAGCCGGCCCAGCCAGCAGCCCACCCAACCGGCCCGGCCCACCAGTGCCACCGTCCTCAAGCTCCTGCCAGGAGGACGACGCCGTGTCGCCCGCGCACGCGCCGGAGGTTTCCACCTCCTGCTTCGTGCTGGCGACCTCCCCTTTGAGCCTATCTGCGCCGCTGGAAACGCCCTCGAACCCCCTCGTGTCCTCTCCCCTCTCTCTCTAGTCTTCTTCCCTCCCTCCCCTCGCGTTCCGCAGCCACCCGAGGGTCAACCGTCGCCGTAGCTCATCACCACCGCGGCCACCGTCGCCCTCTCGCTGCAGCGCTATGCCCGAGAGCTCCGCCGTCGACTGCCTCATCGAGAAGCACGAGCCGCAAGCGCTCGTCTGCCCTGCACCGCCCTCACTGGGCTTGTTCCCGACCGTCGTCGCCGGAGATCCCCCTCGATGCTCTGCTCTGCTCCGAGCCTTCCCCGAGCCCACGTCGACGTCTCTACGATCACCGTGAGCCCCCGCTTCGGATTTTCCCCTCCCCATACTTGTTTACCTCCCCCAGCTAGCCTAGCCACCGCACCCGAGAACTTCGCCCCGCCGGCCATGGCACCGCCGTGGCCATAGTGGCCACAGCCCGCGGATGAGCGTCCCAACGTGCTCACCATGCTTCCAGGAGCCGAACGCACCCACTAGCCCCTCCCCTAGTGCACCGTAGCGTCGTTCCGTTCATCACCCGAGCTCCGGCGCCGCCCCGCTCGCCGGTGCGGTCGATTCCGACGACCCCAAGGGCTCCCGATTGCTCCGTTGGATGCGGACGAACGCGGACTATCTCCTGGTGGTCTCCGTGTGCCCAGCCGCCGCCTGTAGCTCAACTCCGGCGAGCCACCGCCGTGTCTTTGGTCGCCGGCGCCTAACGCCGACGTGGCCGCTTACTTAGGGGCTAATCACCCCGCTAACTAACCACCTAGCCACTGACACATGGGCCCTACGCACCTAATTAACCACAGTTTTTGTTTCTGTTTAGTTTAAGTTAACCACAGTGGCCCCACGCGTCAGTTTGACCGTGCTGACGTGGCCATTGACCAGGCCCACATGTCAGCGACCCTAACCAGAACTGTGTCACTGACGTGTGGACCCCACACGTCAGGTTTGACCTGGACCAGCCCTTTGACCTGCTGACGTCATGATGACGCAGTAACTATTTTCTGTAATTTAAAATAAATCAGAAATGATTTATTTATTTCAGAAAATAGCCAAAACTTCTAAAAATCATATAAAATCAACGGTAGCTCAGACGAAAATAATTTATATTTGAAAATTGATCAGAAAAATCCAAGGAATCTGTTTATGGCATTTTCATGCATGTTAGAACAACTTATGGTTGCTGTTTTGGACAATTTGAATAAATGGCATTTGAATAATCACATATGGAGTTTGAATTTGGACCTTTGGTTCAAACCAACTTCATTTAATTGGTTGCTAGTTGCATTAGGCCAAACCGCATCATATTGCCATGTCATGTTCATGCATCATATTGTTGCATTGCATTGATTGTGTTCTTTCTCTGTTTGTCGGTTTTGTCCCCTCTTAGTAGACGACGTTCCGACGATGTGATCGATGACACCGATGTAGACTCATTGTTATCTTCAGAAGTGCCAGGCAAGCAAACCCCCATTGAGCATCCCAATACAATCCCACTCTCTCGCTCCTGCTCTCTTTTATTGCATTAGGACAACAACGATTGAACTGCTTTTGCTGCGGTAGTTGAACCCCTTTCCTCTGCATGACCTGTCATTGCCACAGTAAATAGTTGAAACCCACTAGCATGAGTAGGAGTTGTTTGAGCCATGTTGTGCCTACTCATTCATGCTTTCTGGTTATGCCTGCTATTGCTTAGAGTTGAGTCAGGTCTGATTCATCGAGGATGAATTGGAATGTGGTGAACGTGTCCTACTGTGTGTGAGCTAAGTGTGTGAACACGATTTGGTAAAGGTAGCGGTGAGAGGCCATGTAGGAGTACATGGTGGGTTGTCTCACTGGAGCCGTCCTTAAGAACTGAGTTCTGTGTAAGTTGTCCAATGACATAGTTCCTACCACACATTGGGTTCCGGTAACTCGACCCCTCTCGACTTATTAATCAACTAGATCTCTGTCCAGGAGTTGCAACTAGTTTTTGGTGTTTGTAGGTAGTGTTAGTAGTCTACCAAGTGGCACACGGTACATGTGGGCTTGGGTCAGACTAGGCACCGTGGCACGGTGTACCAAGCGTAGACCCATCCGACGAGGTGGTCTTGGGAACCCTGCGCACATCTTTTGGGGCCGTGAGCGACACCCCGGCCGGATCTCCCCACGGATGGAACCCGAATAGGCGATAAACCTGGACGAGAGACTTGTGTGGTTAGTCAGGTCGTGGCCGACACCCTCGCCAGGCTTCCGCTTGAAGGTTGCCGAGATACACGACGTGTACATGGCGGTAAGTGGCGAGAGCGTGTGTGAAGAAGTACACCCCTGCAGGGTTAACATGATCTATTCGAATAGCCGGGTCCGCGGATATAGACTTCTTGGATGCTTACGTGGTACATAGACAATCGAAAGTGGATACTCTAAAATACTCAAGACAAGTGTGAGTGCTATGGATGGCCTTCTCGTAGGGAGACGGGAGCGGATCCATAGTGGTGTATTGATTGGTGAATATGTGGACTCGTGTGCGCCACCTCAAAGAGTTACTTGCAGTCGTAGTTCAGGATAGCCACAAGTCAAAGATAGCTTGCTGCAGTCAAACTACACCACCCCTTTGTTCATACTGATGCATATGTAGTTAGTTCTGATGTAAGTCTTGCTGAGTACCTTTGTACTCATGTTTGTTTAATTTATGTTTTGCAGAGAGACTTCAGTCTCGCTAGTGGTTCCGCGTGGACTTCGACATTTAGCTTGTTACCTCAGCTACGATCTTGTGCCCTTAGGAGGGTCTTGTAGATAGTCAGGCTTCTCAGCCTTTTTCATTTGTAGTTGTCTGTACTCAGACATGTTATGCTTCCGTTGCCTGTATGCTCTGTATGTTGGGTCATGTGACCTCTGATTGTAATAAATGCTATGATGGCTCTTCTGGGCCTTTATCTATGTGAGTTGTTGAGTTACGTTGTGATGCCATGTTGTACAACACATACTTCCATGTTATGCGTACGTGTAATGTGTATTTCTATGTGTGGGATCCGACACCTAGTTGTTTACCTTTGGTAGCCTATCTTACAGGGAAATGTCTCCTAGTGTTTCCACTGAGCCTTGGTAGCTTGCTACTGCTCCGGAACACTTAGGCCGGCCGGCATGTGTCCTTCTTCGTTCCTGTGTCTGTCCCTTAGGGGAAATGTCACGCGTTGTTCCTTTAAGTCCTTGTAGCTTGCTACGACTTGGGTTCATACGTTGATGACCGACACGTTCGTTGCTGGGTCATGTATGCCTGTCTCTGTAATTTAGTGCCACTTTTGGTTTATAACTGGTCATGTCGGCCCGGGTTCTCTGTCATATGGATGCTAGCGACACTATCATATACGTGTGCCAAAATGCGCAAACGGTCCCGGGCCAGGTAAGGTGGCACCCGTGGGGATACCGTGCGTGAGGCCGCAAAGTGATATGATGTGTTACAGGCTAGACCTGTGTGGCTTAGGATCGGGGTCCCGACAGCTTTGGTATCAGAGCCAGGCTGCCTGTAGGATTAGCAAGCCAAACTGGTCGAAGTCATGTCTAGAAACTCTTTAGTTATATAAGGGAATTGATTGTGGAAGGGAACGTAAGGCTCTTTTTACTCCTTTACCCTATGACCTTCTGATCTGAGTCACCTTCTTCTATTCTACGGGGATTAAGAACTAGGACTCTCATTCTATTTATTAGGATCACGTTAATTGTGGATTCAACTCTCATTTCAGTTTATTCTACTACATCTGTTGCTCATCTGTTGGTCTCAGCACCTTGACATGATGATGTTAAGTGGATATGATACTCTTTTTTGCTTGGGTCTCAAAAGTATTTCGAGCATTTGCAGCCGTTATGCTGTCCGAGTCATCCCAGGTTTCTAAATAGTCTGATGCAGTTGCAAATCATTCCTATCTGTTCCTAATGTCCTTTTAGGCCAGATTAACCACACTAGTCGGTGTGTTGAGGCACTCTGTTACCTCGACATATATGTTGGACTTATTATTATGACCCTAAGTATCTTAGAAGATCACCCAGTATTCCAGCAATGCTTTATATTCTCAGTGTGATGATACTGGCCGTAATTCTCAAAAGCATCCCGTGATGCCATTTAGTTAGTAGGCATTCTACTTCTGGGTTCTTGAACCCAAGATTCTTTCTACCTACTTCATGTTGGTAGTATTTGCTCGTCCCTTTAGGTTATTAGCAACCTTGTGATAGTCCTCGAGGTCCGTGGTATATCGTTCTTCCAAATACCATGAACCATCATGGCAGAAGTTCTTCTGAACCAAAAGATCACAACCTGAGTGCTCTTGAGTAGTACTCCGTTCATAGTGTGACTCTGCCAATCTTACCTTTCTGCATGGGTTATCCGGAAGAAATATGTTGAACTCGTTCGACATGTTAATCTATGCTTCCACAACTCAGAAGTTATATGTTCCTTGAGTTGTCTCCTTTTTCGTTGTATTATGACCCTCGTCTATCAGTTGATAGTCAGGAGTAGTCGTGCACTTGTGTTCATCGGTGCCTTTTACTCTTGAGGTCCGTCAAGCCATTCTATTCCGGAATGACTAGGAGAAACAAACTCCGGTACCTCATCCATTCCTAGGAGTCAAAGAAGTTGTACTCCGCAGATGAAGAATGTCAGGCCATGTCCTAATCTGTTCTACCTTGGAGTATTACCACCTTTATGTCAAGAATGTCGTGAGAATTGCACTATCTCTTATGAATTCTTGATGTCGTAATACTTCTTGCCATCATTGTTCATCCCTCGGTTTCCGTGTTATTGTAACCGGAATGCCGACAAGTGAATTGTGATGTGTGAAATCAATACTCCTAGCAACTCTGTTGCCTGGTAGTTAAATGGACGATAATCTCATTCTTAGCATGATGGTTACCGAATCACCATCCTAAGATTGATCGTGCTACCTAGTCCATTTTCCTGGTGCACTCCTTGATTGATGAGTTAGGAATTTGTAAATCCCTCACTCTTTGATCATATCGTCTTGCCCTGAAAAGCAAGATTGTTCTCGAGCTTCATAACATATCGGTGGTTCGTGATTTTCCGAATATCTTCTCGGAAGTATTACCAGGTTGTCACCTGACCGCTATGTTGAATCTGTGATCAAGTTGGTTTTCTTATAAACCATCCCTTCTCCAAGAATCTGTGTTGGATACCCCTGAACTAGTTGGTTAAGCTAAACAACAACTTGGAGAGTTGGAAGATAAAAGCTTAACCCACATAGCTCACTCCAAAGGGATATCTTGTGTGTGTATTGAAGATAGATGATATCTTCTTCAATTGATCCCCGTGATCATTTGTGGATCTATTGTCTTTTCCAAACTTTGATTTGAGTATGGGTTATCGTCAAGTCAAATCAGAACCAACGATATTCGTAATGTTGTTTGACTCATGGTTGTTCCCTTGAGCATACACCATTATATCTTTTGGGTCTGACCAATACTATCACTTGATCACATAAATATGGAATTCCATCTCCATGGAAACCTGGATGAATTGTTGTTGAGCCCACCAGCGACATTGTTATCTTCTCCATGATCTATGTTGCACATCCAGTTAGTATTGGAAACTTTTATAAGCATTATCTTCATGGCCGTTCGTGAAGCATATGTACGGAAGAAAGAAGTGACTTCCTCCAATTCATGTGCATTTCATGCAAGTTGCCGCCGTGAATTCGGGAAAGCATGTTTTTACCTCCTCTGGAATCATCCCAAGTCAGTCACGCATGTGCGAAGTATTATATGGTTTGATAGGCTCGCTACCTCCATTCCATATGTATTCCCTAGCAACTAAGCCACTGGTTGACTTGTTCAAGGAGAAGCAGTTCCTTCTTAAGAGCTAACCCGGACTTTATCTAAGGACCTCGTTATCCGCAATGATGGTTCCCCACCTGAACTCAGTAGTGTTTTATCGTAAGACTTCTACGTGGTCATGCTTGTCTTGGACAACATGTTCATGTGTGTGTAGTAGAACCAGCTCATGTTTTGGAGCTTACTACCGCAGTCCATTTCCCGAGAATCTCGCAACGTCGTCTCGTCGATTTTTGTTGCAAACATTCATTTTTCCTAGACTCGATAAGTCTGGAATATCCTGACATCAGCCAGATCTGAATCTCAGGCAGATATGATGGTTGGAGCTTTTCCCAAGAACTATAATATTGGTCTCTCGATAAACGGTAAAGTGGATGTCGTGGCCAACACACCCAGCCGGAAGGCCTATTATTGTAGTTTCCTGGTTGAAGAAGTTGACCACCTTCCCATAAGGACTTCGTAGGAATTACTCCCTAGTTGTTCCTTATGGAATTTTGTGCTCCTGAAGTCCGACCTTTACTTGATGGCCATGTTGATGCTTTTAAGCATTGACCGTGGTACCTAGCACATCAAGGAGAACATTAGAAGCGGAGTGCTAAATGTCTCTCGGTCGATCATCCTGATCTTGCCCCTTGGCCTCGCTAAGGTGAAATCTGAGAAAGTGTTATCTTCCTTTGCATCTGCATCCTCCATCACCATTCATCATGGTAGTATGTGGTGTTGCCAGGATCCTTGACACGGATATTGGTAAAACCTTGATGAATATGGGAATGCTCAAGTTCTTGAGAGCACGCACAAGCACTAGGTGTTATCACCGATACTAACCGGGATTGCTCACAGTGTTCTTGGTTATGATATAACCTCTCAAAGAATAGATCTACTCTCTATTGATGGGTTTCTTCCCAGTTACCAGAATCATTCACAGCATTTCCATTTTGTTCCCAGCTTGCATCGCCAATGTGCCATCTCACCATGGGTCCCATCCATTGCCGACGATAAACAAAATCATCCCTTGTGCCGTCTTCAACAAGGTAGTCCACATCATCTATTCTGGCCCGAGAATGTCATTCTTACGGACCCTGCCAAATGATCGATTGTGATCCGTCTCAGGCTGGTATAGGGAATTTCAATGATCTCTATATCAAAAGTAATTCTTTTTGCCACTTAAAGGAATAACTCTACGAGTCACCTCCTCTAAGGTGCCCCGTCTGGTGACATCGATCACCATCTTCCTTAGGTGTGGAATTGGATGTCTGCCAAATGAACCTTCATCGTTTATTTCACTCCATCCCTTTGGATGTGTGTTCGGTATCTCAGCTCAAGAGATGGGTTAACATCTCACTCCATGAGTTGATCTTGAGTTCATCGATCTTCAGAAAATCGATTTCTACAGAGTATGTCTCCGTTATCATCTGGTTGGATGAAAGATCTCAAAGCAAGGATGACAAGATCAATATGATGCAATAAATCAATATCTCCGTGAAGGAAATTTGGATCCTGAAGATTGTGCTAGTTAGTGTCCCCTCTGATTTCTTATCTCACGTCCTGAATCTCGGGACGAGATTCTTGTTTTAGTGGGGGTGAGTTGTCACATCCCTAGATCAAGCCATGTGGTCCTTGCCTGTTCATCATGTCATCATGTTTATTTTCAAAGGAAACTTGAAATGGGGATGATTAAACCCTAGCACCAAATCAAGGCAACTAGGTTTAACCTAAAATCCTTTTCAATAAACCCAGAAATGCCTTCAGTAATGTTTGAAAATTTTGGCAAGGGTTTTGGTCCAAACCAAAAATATTGAACATTTTTGGGGAATTTTTGGGCTTTGAATTAAATCAATAAGTATTTGAATTGGGGCATTTAAATTCTTTAAATAGTTTAAATGCTCTAATAATTGTGAAACTAGTTGAGGGCTGTTAGAAATAATTCAATAGGGGCCCACAATTTATTTCATGATTTATCAAAATGATTTAGTATTTTTACTAAATCAAAACATAATAGAATAATTAGAAAAACAGAAACAGAAATTAAAACTGAGAGAGATAGGAAACTACCTGGAGGCTTACCTGTAGCCGGCCCAGCCAGCAGCCCACCCAACCGGCCCGGCCCACCAGTGCCACCGTCCTCAAGCTCCTGCCAGGAGGACGACGCCGTGTCGTCCGCGCACGCGCCGGAGGTTTCCACCTCCTGCTTCGTGCTGGCGACCTCCCCTTCGAGCCTATCTGCGCCGCTGGAGACGCCCTCGAACCCCCTCGTCCTCTCCCCTCTCTCTCTGGTCTTCCTCCCTCCCTCCCCTCGCGTTCCGCAGCCACCCGAGGGTCAACCGTCGCCACCGCTCATCACCACCGCGGCCACCGTCGCCCTCTCGCTGCAGCGCTATGCCCGAGAGCTCCGCCGTCGACTGCCTCATCGAGAAGCCCGAGCCGCAAGCGCTCGTCTGCCCTGCACCGCCCTCACTGGGCTTGTTCCCGACCGCCGTCGCCGGAGATCCCCCTCGACGCTCTGCTCTGCTCCGAGCCTTCCCCGAGCCCACGTCGACGTCTCTACGATCACCGTGAGCCCCCGCTTCGGATTTTTCCCTCCCCATACTTGTTTACCTCCCCCAGCTAGCCTAGCCACCACGCCCGAGAACTTCGCCCCGCCGGCCATGGCGCCGCCGTGGCCATAGTGGCCACAGCCC
This sequence comes from Secale cereale, assembly GCA_902687465.1. Taxonomy (NCBI): domain Eukaryota; kingdom Viridiplantae; phylum Streptophyta; class Magnoliopsida; order Poales; family Poaceae; genus Secale; species Secale cereale. Next base: position 295,098,776 of record LR738711.1, read on the forward strand.
GTGGATGAGCGTCCCAACGTGCGCACCATGCTTCCAGGAGCCGAACGCACCCACTAGCCCCTCCCCTAGTGCACCGTAGCGTCGTTCCGTTCATCACCCGAGCTCCGGCGCCGCCCCGCTCGCCGGTGTGGTCGATTCCGGCGACCCCAAGGGCTCCCGATCGCTCCGTTGGATGCGGACGAACGCGGACTATCTCCTGGTGGTCTCCGTGTGCCCAGCCGCCGCCTGTAGCTCAACTCCGGCGAGCCACCGCCGTGTCTTTGGTCGCCGGCGCCTAACGCCGACGTGGCCGCTTACTTAGGGGCTAATCACCCTGCTAACTAACCACCTAGCCACTGACACATGGGCCCTACACACCTAATTAACCACAGTTTTTGTTTCTGTTTAGTTTAAGTTAACCACAGTGGCCCCACGCGTCAGTTTGACCGTGCTGACGTGGGCATTGACTAGGCCCACATGTCAGCGACCCTAACCAGAACTGTGTCACTGATGTGTGGACCCCACACGTCAGGTTTGACCTAGACCAGCCCTTTGACCTGCTGACGTCATGATGACGCAGTGCTGACGCAGTAACTATTTTCTGTAATTTAAAATAAATCAGAAATGATTTATTTATTTCAGAAAATAGCCAAAACTTCTAAAAATCATATAAAATCAACCGTAGCTCAGATGAAAATAATTTATATATGAAAATTGATCAGAAAAATCCAAGGAATCTGTTTATGGCATTTTCATGCATGTTAGAACAACTTATGGTTGCTGTTTAGGACAATTTGAATAAATGGCATTTGAATAATCACATATGGAGTTTGAATTTGAACCTTTGGTTCAAACCAACTTCATTTAATTGGTTGCTAGTTGCATTAGGCCAAACCACATCATATTGCCATGTCATGTTCATGCATCATATTGTTGCATTGCATTGATTGTGTTCTTTCTCTGTTTGTCGGTTTTGTCCCCTCTCAGTAGACGACGTTCCGACGATGTGATCGATGACACCGATGAAGACTCATTGTTATCTTCAAAAGTGCCAGGCAAGCAAACCCCCATTGAGCATCCCGATACAATCCCACTCTCTCGCTCCTGCTCTCTTTTATTGCGTTAGGACAACAACGATTGAACTGCTTTTGCTGCGGTAGTTGAACCCCTTTCCTCTGCATGACCTATCATTGCCACAGTAAATAGTTGAAACCCACTAGCATGAGTAGGAGTTGTTTGAGCCATGTTGTGCCTACTCATTCATGCTTTCTGGTTATGCCTGCTATTGCTTAGAGTTGAGTTAGGTCTGATTCATCGGGGATGAATTGGAATGTGGTGAACATGTCCTACTGTGTGTGAGCTAAGTGTGTGAACACGATTTGGTAAAGGTAGCGGTGAGAGGCCATGTAGGAGTACATGGTGGGTTGTCTCACTGGAGCCGTCCTTAAGAACTGAGTTCTGTGTAAGTTGTCCAATGACATAGTTACTACCACACATTGGGTTCCGGTAACTCGACCCCTCTCGACTTATTAATCAACTAGATCTCTTTCCAGGAGTTGCAACTAGTTTCTGGTGTTTGTAGGTAGTGTTAGTAGTCTACCAAGTGGCACACGGTACATGTGAACTTGGGTTAGACTAGGCACCGTGGCACGGTGTACCAAGCGTAGATCCATCCGACGAGGTGGGCTTGGGAACCCTGCGCACATCTTTTGGGGCCGTGAGCGACACCCCGGCCGGATCTCCCCACGGATGGAACCCGAATAGGCGATAAACCTGGATGAGAGACTTGTGTGGTTAGTCAGGTCGTGGCCGAAACCCTCGCCAGGCTTCCGCTTGAAGGTTGCCGAGATACACGACGTGTACATGGCGGTAAGTGGCGAGAGCATGTGTGAAGAAGTACACCCCTGCAGGGTTAACATGATCTATTCGAATAGCTGGGTCCGCGGATATAGACTTCTTGGATGCTTACGTGGTACATAGACAATCGAAAGTGGATACTCTAAAATACACAAGACAAGTGTGAGTGCTATGGATGGCCTTCTCGTAGGGAGACGGGAGCGGATCCATAGTGGTGTATTGATTGGTGAATATGTGGACTCGTGTGCGCCACTCAAAGAGTTACTTGCAGTCGTAGTTCAGGATAGCCACGAGTCAAAGCTAGCTTGCTGCAGTCAAACTACACCACCCCTTTGTTGATACTGATGCATATGTAGTTAGTTCTGATGTAAGTCTTGCTGAGTACCTTTGTACTCACGTTTGTTTAATTTATGTTTTGCAGAGAGACTTCAGTCTCGCTAGTGGTTCCGCGTGGACTTCGACGTTTAGCTTGTTACCTCAGCTACGATCTTGTGCCCTTAGGAGGGTCTTGTAGATAGTCAGGCTTCTCAGCCTTTTTCATTTGTAGTTGTCTGTACTCAGACATGTTACGCTTCCGTTGCCTGTATGCTCTGTATGTTGGATCATGTGACCTCTGATTGTAATAAATGCTATGATGGCTCTTCTGGGCCTTTATCTATGTGAGTTGTTGAGTTATGTTGTGATGCCATGTTGTACAACACATACTTGCATGTTATGCGTACGTTTAATGTGTATTGCTATGTGTGGGATCCGACACCTAGTTGTTTACCTTTGGTAGCCTATCTTACAGGGAAATGTCTCCTAGTGTTTCCACTGAGCCTTGGTAGCTTGCTACTGCTCCGGAACACTTAGGCCGGCCGGCATGTGTCCTTCTTTGTTCCTGTGTCTGTCCCTTAGGGGAAATGTCACGTGTTGTTCCTTTAAGTCCTTGTAGCTTGCTACGACTTGGGTTCATACGTTGATGACCGACACGTTCGTTGCTGGGTCATGTATGCCTGTCTCTGTAATTTAGTGCCACTTTTGGTTTATAACTGGTCATGTCGGCCCGGGTTCTCTGTCATATGGATGCTAGCGACACTATCATATACGTGTGCCAAAATGCGCAAACGGTCCCGGGCCAGGTAAGGTGGCACCCGTGGGGATACCGTGCGTGAGGCCGCAAAGTGATATGATGTGTTACAGGCTAGACCTGTGTGGCTTAGGATCGGGGTCCCGACAAGGACATGATTACGCTAACCATGGACCGCAGGTGAACCAAATTGCGACAACGACCATGGACCTCAGGACGATGGCCCCGTTGCAGGCAGAAGCAACGCACTGGGCTGCGTGGGGGAGGCCCCGCGCCAGGCCCTCCCCCATGCAACGTGGAGCAAGGCGCCGGCGCGGCGGCGGCGCACGCGGCTCGGAGATAGGCCCCGTGCCGGGGATGGCGTCGGCAAGCCCTTCCCCCATGCAGAGGGCTGCACTCGCCAGTGTACCGCCAGCGTCCCCCTTGCCCCTTGGTCTTGTCCTGCTTTCCGAACGCCCCAATGGTGGTCGGCAGAGGCGCAGGGCGGGGCCCTGTCCAGGCGCTAAAAACGTTCATGAAGATCTCCACTCGTTACACTCACGTAATAATGAGTTGGGGCTGTACACGCCCCGGAGTCTCCTGAGTGCCGCCCTCGGGTCTCATAGGGGCTCCGACCCACGTCCAAGTGGAAGCACCATGCTCCATGCTGGTCGTCGACACTGTCCCCCAATGACTCTGCCTACGCACAGTGGATGCACTAGCTCCACGCTGGTGGGAAGATGAAGACTAGTCTAGGTGCCGAACGTGGCTGTTGGTTTTCGCCCTCTTTCTGTAGCCCAATTTGCCTTCTTCTGTAATAAGACTTGGAGTTTCATGTTCTTGTCAAAATAAAAAGGTTTTTTTTTCTCGATTCGCGGTGTTTTCTTGCCTTTGGTTTTTTGTCTAGAAGAAGGGCACAGGCCTGCTACCCTCCCTCGTAAGCGCCTCGCGAGCGGGGGCTGGGCGTGATGTGCACAATGTGCGCGCTTGGGCTACCACAAGCAGCACTCGAACGACTGCCATAGGGCCACTGTGCACATGCCTTGTCGAGGTTCGACAATTAACTCCTCACGAGACGCTCTCAGAAAGGTCCGTGGGCTCCTCAGGAGTCTTAGGCCCTTGTCAGCCTCGAGATGCCATCTCGAAAGAAAGGTGCCCTCGCGCCATGAGAACTCAACCAAGATCATCAGCACCCAAGATAAGTTACGATATTCACATTCGTCAAGGGCCTCTCGGCTTGAGACAGCACCTCTCACAACCTACCTCAAAAGCATGTCCTCATTTCATACATTATAGAGGAACTCTCCTTTACAAATGCTCTCACGCCCCCCTGGGGTAGAATCTGAAGATTTTTGTTGCGTACAGGACTATACAGGAAATATAAGCCTAGTGAGACACGTCACCGTCAGCATCATCATCATCATAGCCACCCGCATCACCCTCGCCGGCCGCAGGCACATTTACATCTCCCTCAAGTGCGAGCTCGAAAATCAAGTCATCCACATGGTCGTCCACCCACTTTGCCAAGATGCCCTGAGTGGCCTCGGGCATGGGGGCTATCGTAGCGTTTAAGTTAAAGTCAAGTTCGAGGCTGAGAAGGTGGCTGAAGACGCGTGAGAATGCGCGCCCAAGGAGACCTCGACTTCTTTCCTCAACAAAATGGCGAGCTCTTGTGGTCCGATCCTCCAGACAAGTCACGAATTGGGTGAAGAAGTGGAGGTAGCCAGCATCATCGTCCTCATGAGGTTGTGGCATGCTCTCTTCGATGATCGTGTCTAGGGCACGGTTGTCCCTAACCTTGAGAGTTTTGAGAATTGAAGAGCGCTCATGCTACATCTTCCGACGGTGGCTCGCCTCGTCCATAGCCTGGCCCATGAGGGACTCGGTGTTCGCGACCTACCTCTGAAGTGAAGAAATCTCGGCCTAGGTGGAGGCTTGAGCCTCCCTGGCGGCTACCTCGTGCTGTGCCATGGCAGCTAGCTTCTCTCTGAGGTCGGCGGTTCTGCCCTCCATCTCGACCTCCTGCTGCTGGAAACAGGTCTCCTGAAGCCTCAACTTCTGGAGGTATTCTTCTGCAATGGCCTCGCGAATCTTCGCCACCTTCCGATCGACTTCCTCCTGGGTCCTAGTTTCCCAGGCAGTGATGGCATCCTCGGCTGCAGCAACTTGGGGCTTCCACACTTTCAGCCGCTCAAGCTCCAGGCTGTGCTCGAAGGCCTCAAGCATCAACGCGTCCTCGTGCTACTGGATCCCCTTCTCATTAGAGGGGGCCTCCCTCGACAGTGTCGCCAGCGCGGCCCCCGCGCCTGGACTCGCTGCTCAAGGGCGACATTCGACACCTGAAGCTCCTTCTCCCGCTCCTTCGCCACCTCGTGGCGGTGGTTGGTCGCCCTGGCCTCCTCCAAGACGCGAGCACAAGCCTCGCGAGAAGCCACAAGGGACTCTGCAACATCCGCACAGGCTCGCTCGTGTTGCTGATGCCCAAGTTTGATGGCGACCTTCAGCTTGTGCCACTACCGAGCCAGGTAGAGATTCTCCGACTCAAGGAGGGCGTCGACATCAATGAGATCTTCCCCAAGCCGGCCCATTGCACCAATGACTTCCTGGAAAAGGTCATGGCGAATGACACTGCGCCCATGCGCGAGCTCCGGCGCGTGACTGAGCACCTCCTCGGCCCCAGGGGATGCCGGGGGGACGCGAGGTGCCCCGCCTGTCCCTCGCAAGGGGTTGGTAGCTGGCGCTCCCCCAACCGCTTCATTGGCCGCAGCATAGAAGTCAAGTGACGCGGATCCGACGCTCGAAGATGAAGCCAGCACCGAGGGTGCCCAGCTGCTAGCAAGGACTAGCGGGGGAGCCCTTGGCACACCCTCGTCAACCCGGAAGCGACCATGAAGCGAGGATGCAGAAGTCCTGGGCCATTGGTCTCCTATTGGTGCACCCACTTGGCAAGCCATCCCCGTACCTCGCGCGTGCGCCTGGCGTAGGTGATTCAGAGCCGGCAGCGAGCCAAGGGACCCCAAGGGGCAAACCTCACGAGATTTCGCCGTCACGATCGGAGAGACCCTGAGGAGACAGGGTCAGGAAAGAGCACCACTCGGGAAGAACCACAAAGATAAGGCACTTACCAATTCACTGTTATGTACTTCCTCTATTTGAGGGGCCGGAGACCATCGCTACTGCACCCCCACAACCCTTTCCTCTTGCGAAGTGCCTCGAGGTTCGGGCGAAGTAGGCCGAAGGGTGGGGCATGACCCTCAAAGGTTGGGTGGCGTGTTACCACCTCGTAAGCACACATCTGGCACTCAGGTGCGGCCTCCTAAGGAGCATCGGGAAGCGCCTGATCGTTGAAGGCTACCTAAAGAGCGATCACAGGGGCTCCTGGAGCAACTACCTCGGGAGCATCGGGTGACGTCTGCCCACCATCAGTTGCCCTGGGAGCCTCCGGTGGAGTTTGCCCCCCTGCACCCATGTCTTGGGCGCGCATCGCAGGACAGACAAGCACCGGAGTCACCAAGATAGGATTCATGCGGGGCCCTTCAAGGGCCTCCGGGCATAGCCCCCATTCATTGGAAAAGGGCATCTGCCTCACGAAGCTCTCCTTGTTCGAGCAGTTGTACAGAAGGCATCCATCTTGTGGGAGCGTGGCAGGCACTGGGTCACCCGTCAGGAGCTCAAGCATCACGCGCAACGTCTTGGAAGGAAGTGAAGGCACCTGGAGCCTCATGGGGTCCTTAGGGCCGGTGAAGGCCCACTTCGGACGGGACTGGCGCTGAAGAGGGGCGATGCGCCGCCTGACGAACTCCCTCACCACCATTGGAGCCGTCACCCTGGTCTTTTCAATCTGGCTAGCATGGTCCAAATATGGGCAAGCCGGCGATCGACAAGCTTCTCGTGACCCCAGCCGGAGCTGGGTTCTGCTGGTCCTTACAGGAGCCGGAGCACGGGGTTGAGCGTGGAGGCGTCCATGAACACCCATTCCTTCCGGAACCCCTTCACGTCCGGGCGGAGCGTGACGTTAATGCCCGAGCCAGCCGCCACCACCTCGGCTTGGAAAGTCGTGCACCCCTAGCGTTGCCGGCCGTCGATCAGGCGGAGCGAGAATAAATGGCAGAATAGGGCGACGGACAGGGTAATTCCCACCATGGCCTCGCAGAGGAAGGCTATGGTGGCTAGGAGGATGATGGGCGCAGGGTCCTGCTGCAGCACCTGGATCTGGTAATGCGAGAGTATGGCGTTGAAGAAATCAAAGAAAGGGGGAACCAAACCGGCTAGAAGAGCGTGAAGATGGATGGGGATCTCGGTGGCTTCCATATCCCCATGGACCGAGAGGCGGGCCAGACTATCGTCGCCTTCCACTCGTTGGAGTCGGCGACGAAGGCTAGCCAAACCTTGCCCAACCCCTCCGAGTTGACCACCATCGATCGATCGAGCATGGGCTCCGAGCCCGACCGAGGTTCAGCAGGAGCGCTGGCTTTCCCGATCTTCTTCTTCGAGCTAGGGGCCATAGAGACAAGGGAAGATTGGCGCCGCGCTGAATCTAGAAGGGAAGCCGCAAGTTTGCAAGTTCGCAAGACAGAGGAGGAACCAAGTCTGAGCATAGCGGTCAAGTCTGGCAAGGCCATGCTAGCAACAGGCGGCCGTCAAGTCAAACGGTTGCCGAGGCAGCATGGGGAAGTGGAGACGCCCACGTCTTATCCACACGCCAGGCGTCAATCAGGTCCGCGGGCGGTTGGGGCCCATGGCACTTCGCCCTTGCCCTTTGGCTTCGCCTCGAAGCCAAGTCCGATTGTGCCTTGGGTCCGGGGGCTACTGTCGGTGTTCTGGGAACCAGGGTACCCAGAGTTGCCTGCCTGCGGCCCATGACATGGCTCCTTTACCGGCCTGGTACGTCCCATCTTCAACATCAGCACTCAAGACCTTTGCGAGGGGCCAAGCCTCTTAAAGGCCTATTATGGTCGGCCCATGAACGGACGGCTACCAATCGAGCCCGTTTACGTCCCATAATGCGGTCTGTTACTAGCCCATGTTTGGCCTATTGATCATACGGCCCGTAGATGGCCCGTAGGAGGCCCATGGTCACTACAGCAGATAGCAAGACCATGGTGACAACGGTCCATATGTTTCCCATGGTTATCGTGGCCTAGTTTTTAAAAATAGGTTATTATGGCCACTAGAAAACCGCAAAAAAAGAACTGCACTGACTACAAGCAAACAGAAAAACAAGACAACGAGGAAATAAATAAGCAAGCAACATACGCTAGGCTATTAAGACTATTACACGTATTACAACCATTGGGCATCAAAGTTCGCCACAAGTGTAAATATGGGGAACAAAGCAGCATATAACATACACTAGTTGTCAAACTTGGTGACTAGTGCAAATAAACACAGCAGCAAAACAAGTACAGAACTAAAACAACTTCACAAGAGCTCAAGAAACAATATCCTAGGTATCCACTATGCTGGCAAGATGCCTAGCAAGCTTATTAGCTATCTCTTGTTTGGCGCTTAAATCCTCCAGCACTTGTTGTTGCACCAGAAAGTATGCATTTGAATTCTGCAGGGACGTCCTCAGTCCTTTGGCTTCTTGTCGCCACATATCTGAACAATGTCTTTCAACTTGAAGTTGAGACTCAACAAGCCAAACTGATTTAGGTAGCGAGTTCAAAGAGCTTGTGCCAACAGTAGTGGCCAGTAACTTAAACACTACATCAAGGCACGACTTTGGGGTTGTCTCACTATCTACAAGACGGTTTTTATCAGCTTTCTTGGAGACCTACAGGGTTGTCTCACTATCTTGAACCTTATATGCATTACTTTCTCTACCATTGCATAATGGGGTGCTCTTCTCCAATATTCAGTCGGCATTCTACAAGAGGAACAAGCAGACAAATCATAGGTTTATCATGTAGTATATGAAATTCATTTTGGTAAACAGGTTCAGTACAATGGTGGATAGGATAACAACATGAAAAAAACATATATCTATGTACTATGGTCGCTGTATTGTCTATATCATTCTAGTTTATGTTGCCAAATCTAGAGACAGAGTACAAATCATATATGTTTAAGACAAAGCAGCATATACATAATATAACTGTGGGAAACTACACAACACTAACAACACTTGTAATGTGCATGACATGAGAACATAGTTGTTTATACAATTGAAACTGAAATCAACATAGAGCAAGAATTTAGAACAACAATCCAGTTAAAGAAATAGGTTTAAAACATACTTATTGCGCCATTGGAGTTTCAATTGGATCCTCCGAATTCAAAATTAGTTGGTATGAGTAAATACAGTGATGCAAAAGCAAAGGAGTATGCACCATTGCTAGAGAATCTGAGCTGACAGCAGTTGCTCTTCTGCGTTAAATGTGGAGTTTGGGTTCGTTGTAGTGGTCTTCATGCTTTGGGCACTACAGTTGCCTTACTAACAGCTCGTGTGGGGGTACTGTGTTGTTGACATGGTGTCGTGTCAGCTAGAACTGGGTTACTATCTGCTGGGGTTGTGGCTAGATGGGTTGTAGTTGGTTCTCTGTCCAACTGGGTAGGGGTACAATCTGCGTGAGTCTAGGTTATGTGTGGTGGGGCTGGTTCTTGGGCAAGTACAACTGTGGTTCTATCTTTATCAACGGGTAGCACGATCTTTTTTGATGACCGTGTTTTTACTCCAATAGATACTACCATCTCCCTCTCAAATTCAAATGGCTGATAAACAAGAAAAGTAATTTAATGTACGGGCATTGTATGATAGACAGGTGCAATGGATAGTAGGGAAGAAAACAGGGCATGAAATAATCCACATTTATGTTGTCTAACGTAACAAGATAGCATGACACAATTTCACATATATGATAGCTAATTAAACAGGATAGCATGACACAAATTCACATATATGATGGATAAGTAAATAGGATATTATGACATACTTCAAAAAATGATGACTACGTAAAAGGATGACATGATATAACTATACAATGTGTCGGTGTACAAAAGTAGGGGTCCTTTTGCACCCCTTTACTTGTGCACGGGAAGTTGCAGCCACGCCTACGACCACTCTCGTGGTAGGCGCACGGTAGATGCCAAGGGATGGCTAAAGATAGGAGGCGGCTCGAGGGCACTGGTGGGCTTCATAGGCGAGGTTGGCATGAGAGAGCGCGGGACGCAAGACATACCCACATTCGGGGCTCTACGGAGAGATAACACCCCTAATCCTGCCGAGTGTGGTTGATGTTTACCAGTAAAGAGTTGCTCCTTGAGCTGTATGGAGGAAGGAGGACGACAGGCCGGGGCTTAGGCTGCTTCTCCCTGAGATATGTGTCTATCCTGCTCTCTCTAGTGTGTTCGCGCATATGCATGAGGGCTCCTGGGGGTTTTATAGGCCAACCCCCTAGGGATGCATTGGTAATGTCACAAGGCCGTGGGGCCGGGTTGTCATCGTCCGGAAGCCGGCGCTGGGACCCGCCGGGTACAGGGCTCGTCGGGTTCTTCGTGTGCGGGGCCCGCCGGGTATGGGGGCACTATGTGTCGTCCTGACATTCGTCAGGGAGTGGCCGGGTTGAGTCGGGTATAGTGCGTTCCTTCATGCCACCGTTTGCCGGCGTCATGGGTGGTAATGATTGCACTATTGCCACACCTCGGCTGACCAGGGGCATGGGCGAGGTACTGTTGCCTCGTTCATCGGTAGGTGGCGTCTCGTCCCATTGTACGGCTGAGATGGGACGGTGTCACATCCCTAGTTTAGCACTTGCATTAGGGCTAGCTAGAGTGTGCATCATGTTTACTTATCACAGAAACTTGAAATGCGAATGACAGAAACCCCAGCACCCCTCTTCTAACAACTAGGGTTTGATAAAATATTTTCCAATGTACCCAAAATGCCCTTCAAAATGTTCATCATTTCTGCCTTGGTCTTAAACCTCTGCCAAAAATGGTGCACAATTTTCTAGGACATCTAAGGGCTTTGGATTAAATCATATGTTATTTGAATTTGGGCATTTAAATGCTATAAAATATTTTAAATGCTCAAATAATCATAAACTATAATGTTCCCTACTGTTCATATTATATACAGTGGGCATGACAAGTTTCATGAGTTATAAAAATGTTCTAGCTTTTTTATAAATTAAACAAAGTTGCAAAACAAATGAAACAGAAAAGAAAATAGAAAAGGGAAAAAGGGAGAAAGAACTTACCAGGGGCCCAGCACTGTGCAGGCCGGCCCAGCCCACCAGCCGGTTCTGTCGCCTTCCTCCTCGCGCCAGAAGGACGCGCGCGTGGCCGCTGCGCGCGGTCTCGCGTCCGGCCACCACCACCCTGCCTGCCTGCATCCCGACGGCCTGGAAGACTCCCCGCGTCGCCATGCAGCTGCCCCGACCGCTCTCTCTTTTCCCCCTCGTCCCCGTCGCCTCCTCTGGCTCTCTCCTCCTCCATCACCGAGCCGCCCGTCGCCGCCGCTCGCCGTTGCCGCACTTAGAGCTACCCCCTCGCCCCGTGAGTGTGTCCAGAAGGAGTGCCGCGTCGTCCTCTTCTTCCTCGCTGAGCCACGGATCGCCGGGAGCCCTTTAACGCCTCCACGCCGTCGTCCCCTTCCTCGGATCGCCGGAGCACCTCGCCGCCGATTACGAAGCTGCAGCGCGTCCCCGACCTCTCCGTCGAGCTCGTTAGCACTGTAGTGAGCTTCTGCGCCGAACCCCCCCGTCCTTTGCCTCGTTTGCATTGTGTAGCCGCCGCTCCGTTGATCACCGTAACTCACCGCCGCCGTGCTCGCCGCCGGTGACGCTTCGGTGACCATTTGGTCATGGGCACCCGTCCATCTTGTTCGCCGCGGCACGTAGATGCGCTAGGTACTACGCACGCATCGCCTAGGCCACTGCAGCCGCGTCTCCACACACGCCCGACGCCGGTCGCCGCCGTCGAGCTTGTTGCCGTCGTCTCCGGCCACCCCAGGTCCGGCGACCACCACCGTTCGACGCGCAATGACAAGAGCTTTCCAACGCACCCAACCGCAGCTCGAACCGAGCCCTGTGGACGTTTTCCGAAGCACGCCGCCGTATTCGGCCTCGCTGGCGTCACTTCGCCGGCGAGTTTGACCTATTTGACCGGGGGGTTGACCACCCCTGGGTCACTGACGTGTGGGCCACCCTTTTACTAATTAGTTAGTTTAATTAAGTTTCTGTTAATTTAATTAGATAATTAGTTTAGTCACTGACCCGTGGGCCCAGACCCCACTGACAGCTAATTAGTCTGTGGTTTAACTCTAATTAACTTTGTTAGTTAGCTGTGACACTGACGTGCCGGACCCACATGTCATGTTTGACTTGGACTAGCTCCTCTTGACTGACTGACGTCAGCATGATGTCATGCTGACACAGTAAAGGTTTTTCTGGGATTTTAGGTTTAAAAATAATTCAAGAAATTCCAGAAAAATACCTAAAACTTCTAAAAATCATATAAAATCAACCATAGCTCAGAAGGAAATAATTTATATATGAAAAATGATCAAAAAAATCCATTCTTTCCAATGGCACTGGTTTCATGCATGTTTGTGCAAGTTTTCCTTGCTGTATACATTAAAACATGATAATGCACTTATTTAAATAAAAGTTAAAGTGCCAATTTGAATCTTTGATTCAAATAGGCTCAAACCCTTCTGGTTTTAGTTGCATTAGCCAATACACATGCATCTTGACATGTTATGAGCATGCATCATATTGTTGCATTTGTTGTTAATGATTGTATCGCCGGTATTCTCTGTGTTAGGTCCTGCTCCCAAGGATACTGCTGCGTATCCAGTTGAAGAGCAGTACCCGACAACCACTTTGTCACGCAAGCAATCATTGATCATTCCGATACAAACCCATCTTCTCGCTCATGCTCTCTTTTATTGCATTAAGGCAACAGTGTGTGAACTGCTACTTGCTGCGGTAGTTGAACCCTATTCCCTTGCATGACCTGTCATTGCCACAGTAAATAGTTGAAACCCACTAGCATGTGTAGGAGTTGATTGAGCCATGTGATGTGTGATCCACCATGCTATTTGTTTATGTCGCCTGCTATGCTTAGAGTTGTGTCTGGTCTGGTTCATCTGGGTAATGGATCAGAGTGAAATGATCATACCGATAAAGAGAAGGAAGTGTGGAATACGCTTGGTGAAGGTATCGATGAAAGGCCATGTAGGAGTACATGGTGGGTTGTTTCATTGGAATCGTCAATAGGACCTGAGATCTGTGTGTGTGATTCAAGTTACAGTTACTACCACACATTGGGCCCTAAAATATGACCCCGCTCGACTTATTGACTGCCATGTTCTCTGTCCAGGAGTTGCAACTAGTTTCTGGTGTTTATAGTTTACTGGAGGTCGTGCACAGCGCTGACCCTCGGGGTGGGCTGTGATGCGACAGGTACGTGGCACGGTGTACCGGTTGCCCGTTTGGTGACTCGGGAACCCTGTACACATCGTTTGGGGCCGTGAGCGACACCCCGGCCGGATCTCCCCACGGATGGAACCCAAATAGGCGATAAACCTGGACGAGAGACTTGAGTGGTTGGTTAGGTCGTGGTCTACACCCACGTCGGCTTTCGCTTGAAGTCTGCCGAGCACATGTCGTGTGCAGACGCTAAGTGGTGAAAACATGTGTGAAGAAGTACACCCCTGCAGGGTTATCAATCTATTCGAATAGCCGTTGTTCGCGGTACGGACTACTTGGTTACTCTTACAGTTCATAGACAAGTTGATGGATACTACTAAAAGCCTCAAGATAAGTGTGAGTGCCGTGGATGGCCCTTCCGTAGGATGAAAGAAGAGGATCCTTGGTAGTGTATTGATGTGGTGAGTAGAGGACTCGTGTTCGTAATAACATCTTGCAATCTGTTGAGAGTTGTAGTATAGGTTAGCCAAGAGTCAAAGCTGGCTTTCTGCTATGAACTCCACTACCCCCTTTGATAATGTTGCATGTATGATAGGTTCTGTGGTAAGACTTGCTGAGTACCTTTGTACTTACGTTTGCTTAATAACTGTTGCAGAGGAGAACCCTGCCCCTGCTGATGGGTTCTACATAGACGTTGACGTCGACGAGTAGCTTGACACCCAGACGATGATCTGGAGCTTGTGAAGGGCCTTGTAGATAGTCAGGCTACACCAAGCCTGTTTTATTTTCTAAGTTGTCTGTACTCAGACATGTAGCTTCCGCTTGTGCTTGTATGACTGTATGACTTGAGTGTTGGGTCATGTGACCCCTACCTGTATGGATATGTTATGTATGGCTCTTGGAGCCTCTTAAATAAAGTACTTTGAGTCATAGAGTTCTGTTGTGATGCAATGTTGTATTTGCACATATTGAGCATATTGTGTGTATGGTTGAAATGCTTGGTATGTGTGGGATCCGACACCTAGTTGTTTTCCTTTGCTAGCCTACCTTACAGGGATATGCCTCCTAGTGTTTCCAATGAGCCTTGGTAGCTTGCTACTGCTCGGAACACGTAGGCTGGCCGGCATGTGTCCTTCTTCGTTCCTGTGTCTGTCCCTTAGGGGAAATGTCACGCGTTGTTCCTTTAAGTCCATGTAGCTTGCTATGACTTGGGTTCATACGTTGATGACCGACACGTTCGTTGCTGGGTCATGGATGCCTGTCTCTGTAATCTAGTGCCACTTTTGGTTTATAACTAGCCATGTCGGCCCGGGTTCTCTGTAATATGGATGCTAGCGACACTATCATATACGTGTGCCAAAATGCGCAAACAGTCCCGGGCCAGGTAAGGTGGCACCCGTGGGGTTACCATGCGTGAGGCCGCAAAGTGATATGACGTGTTACAGCTAGATCGGTGTGACTTAGGATCGGGGTCCTGACAGCGTTGGTATCAGAGCTGGACTGCCTGTAGGTTTCTCAAGCCAAACTGGTCGATGTTGAGTCTAGAAAAATTCTTAGTTATATGTAGGGGAATTGATTGTGGAAGGGAACGTAAGGCTCTTTTTACTCATTTACCTTATGCCCTTCTGATCTGAGTCAGTCTATTCTATCTACGGGGATTTAGGACTAGGCCTCTTATCCTTACTAGGTTCACGTGTTACTAATCTGTAGACCCTTAGGATTGTTGGTTTCAAGCCTCAGTTCAGTTTCTATCCTTTTAGTATGATGATTGTTGGACCGGAACCTTGATATGGATTGTTGAGTGGCTATGCTATCATTTGTATGATGTCTCGAATCTTTGTTTGAGCATTTACAGTTGTTATGCTGCCTGATTTCTTCCAGAAACACTAATGCCTTTGCATTACTTCGTGTTTCAGATGTCTGGCCGCATCCCTCACCAAGTGGTTCGTCTAACTCGGTGCATTAATGTGCCCGGTCACACGGCCATGCTAGTCCGTGTGCCGACTGAGACCGGTTATCGCTGGTATCCTGAGTACACTGTGGAGGAACATTATCGGGATTTTAATCAGAGTCAGTATTTCTGCACAGTCTGGATATACCCCTCATATCCCGGAGCTAACGACCCCATCCATTGGTCTTATGGACTCGGTGTTACCATCGAGATGGCAGTGCAGGATGCCGCCTATTCGATGATGACCATTCTCCGTGCTAGGCATGCCCTGTTGCTGAACACTGAGTTCTGTTACATGCCAGCCTCACTTCCCGGAGAGGAAGGCTACTACACTGGTCATTATACTGATGCTGCTCATGAAGAGCCACTGCTTCAGACTACTGTTCAGATGCTGGAGGATAGGGACCGTGAGGTCCGTGCCCTCCGAATGGAGCTGTATAACACTCGAGCCACCCACTGGACTACCTTGACACGGCTTGCACCTGCTGTGCACGCCGGATATCTGGACATGCGGGATTTGTACCCCGTGCGGACTCGTCTGCCTGATCGCATGGATTGGCGTGACGTTGGGGGTATTACGCCTCCACGTGTGCGTCGGTTACCACCAGCATCGGGACCGAGGCCACATCCATGTCCCTATGGTCCACAGCCTTCGAGCGCTCGCGAGTTTCAAGATCCATCAGTTCCACTTCCAGGCTACGGTGGTAATTTTTACGAGGATTACTACGGGAATGTCTGAGCTAGGCCGTGGTTGTAGTAGTATTGTAGTAGTTGTATCTCCACAGTCACTGCGCGTCTTGTGGAATATGACTTAGTGTGTACTGAGTTCCGGAGGTGTAGCTAAATAATGTATAGGAGCTTGGAATGCCTCTGATGGGATGTATCGTCTTTTACCGCAGTTGTACTTTAGCCTTGGCTTGTACTAAACTTTATATGGTGTGTATAACCACTGGTGTATATATAGCAGTTCCTATATTACCATGTCGTACGGATGAACATCTTTGCATTCCGTGTCATCCATTACATTCTGCACTCCTATGCCAAATTTTTGCCATCCTTGTCTAAACCGTTGTTTTTTCTTTCTTAGGATGGTCAACACTAGCAACACTCCTGCTGCTCAGGAGCAGGGTGAGGCTAGTGGGGCTAGAAATGGGAATCTGCCCCAGCCACCCTCCTTGGCGGAAGTTATGCTCGAGCAGAACGGAACAAGAGAGAGACCAACCGTCTGCTGGAACGCATAGAGCAGAACACTGGGTTCCGTCAGAGGAATGACGTGGTGTCAATCAATGACTTTATCAAGATGTGCCCACCGAAGTTCCATCACTCCACTGAACCTCTGGATGCGGATGACTGGCTACGTAGTATCACCAACAAGCTACACTCTGCCCGTGTGGCCGAAGCTAACAAGGTTATCTACGCCGCCTACCATCTTGAGGGCCCTGCCAGTCTTTGGTGGGAAAACTTTGAAGCTATGCGTCCTGCTGGACAAATCACTACTTGGGTTGAGTTCAGTGAGGCATTCCGTGAACATCACAATCCGGAAGGTCTCATGGATCGCAAGAGGGAGGAATTCTGCAATTTCACCCAGGGCCGGTTAACTGTGGATGGCTATAGTCGCGAGTTTGGCAACTTGGCACAGTATGCACCTGAGGAAGTATCCACCGATGCCAAGAAGCAGGCGAGGTTCCGCAAGGGACTCAGCCCTGAACTCCGCCGAGATCTACGTCTGCACGAGTGCACTTCCTTCCAGAAGTTGGTAAACAAGGCTATCAGTGCTGAAACAGGCCAGACCGACTTCGAGGCCACACACAAGCATACTCGATACCTTGGTTCCTCATCCGGCTCTGGCTCTCATAAGCGCCGTGTATGGGTTCCTAACACTGCTTTGCCACCCAAGTACACACCGAGGCCATCCTATGAAGCGCCTCGCCCTACTCAATAGTTTGCACCTGCTAAGACCTATGGAGGACCACCTTTCAACTTTGCTCCACGCACTACCACTGTGACATGCTTCAAGTGTGGAGAACCGGGGCACTACATGCGTGAGCATCCCCAGAACCAACCAGGAAAACCCGTTGGCCGTGGTAAGCCAACCGGCAAGGTGAATTATGTCAAGCCAATCCCCACTGCACGTGGTCATGTCAACTATGTCTCTGCCGAGGAAGCTTATGAGGATCCTAACGTCGTCCTTGGTATGCTTCTCGTAAACTGCCATCTGGCATCTGTTCTTTTCGATACTGGAGCATCCCATTCGTTCATATCTGAGAGCTATGCTCGAATGCACAACATGACTTTTTGTGATATGCCTACTTCCATGGCTATTCAAACTCCTGGTTCAAAGTGGCAAACCTCTAGGGTAAGCCATGGAAATGAAATCCTTGTCGATAGACTTGTTTTCCTAGCATCTCTAATCGCTCTCAAGTCCTCGGACATAAACATCATTTTGGGTATGGATTGGATGACAACTCATTACGCCAAAACTGATTGCTATACTAGGACCGTTCAACTTACACATCCATCCGGCAAGATAGTCAATGTCTTGACCCGAATGGCTGAGCGTCAGCTCTACTCTCTTAATGCCAGCCCTCTACCAGAACTCGAAGATATCCCGGTAGTCCGTGACTTTCCGGATGTTTTTCCAGAAGAACTGCCAGGAATTCCACCTGACAGAGATGTTGAGTTCGTGATAGATCTTATCCCTGGAACTTTCCCAATCTCTAGGAGACCTTATAAGATGGCACCCCTAGAATTAGCTGAGCTAAAGAAACAACTCGATGAGTCCTTGCAAAAAGGTTTCATCCGTCCTAGTTCTTCTCCTTGGGCTTGTCCCGTCCTCTTCGTCAAGAAGAAGGATGGAACGGAGCGGATGGTTGTAGATTACCGACCTGTCAATCTGGTCACCATAAAGAACAAGTATCCGCTTCCGAGGATCAACGATCCGTATGATCAGCTCGCTGGATCCTCAGTCTTCTCTAAGATGGATTTGAGGTTGGGTTACCATCAAATCAAAATCAAGAACAGGGACATTCCTAAAATGGCTTTTGTTACTCATTATGGCCAATATGAGTACACCGTCATGTCCTTTGGGTTAACCAATGCCCCAGCTACCTTTTCTCGGTTAATGAATTCTATATTCATGGACTAATTGGATAAATTCGTCGTGGTATACCTCGATGATATACTCATCTATTCCAAGAACAAGAAAGATCATGCCGAGCATTTAAGGCTAGTATTGACGAAACTTCGAGAGCACCGCCTTTATGCCAAATTCTCTAAATGTGAATTTTGGTTGCCAAAAGTAACCTATCTAGGTCATGTGATCTCTGGCAAGGGTATTGCTGTCAATCCCGAGCGAGTTCAAGCCGTCCTTGATTGGACTCCTCCTGAATCGGTCAAGCAAGTTAGGAGTTTTCTTGGCTTAGCGAGCTATTGCCGACGCTTCGTCGAGAAATTCACCAAGGTTGCTAAACCTCTAACCGAACTCCTCAAGAAAGATAAAAAGTTTGAGTGGACCCCACAGTGCGAGTCCAGTTTTCAGGAACTGAAAAGACGCCTGACATCTGCACCTGTACTGGTACCACCAGATTTTTCCAAGGATTTTATAATCTATTGTGACGCCTTGCGACAAGGACTAGGTTGCATACTCATGCAAGATCGTCAAGTGATTGCATACGCATCCCGACAGTTGCGTCCACATGAGGATAACTATCCTACTCATGATCTAGAGCTTGCAGCTGTAGTCCATGCACTCAAAACATGGCGACATTACCTCCTTGGTAATCGCTGTGAAATCTTCACTGGTCATCAAAGTTTGAAGTATATCTTCACCCAAACCAGATCTGAATCTCAGGAAAAGACGTTGGGTTGAGTTGCTCACAGATTACGACTTAGGAATCACTTATACCCCTGGAAAAGCCAATGTCCTGGCTGATGCGCTAAGTCGTAAGTCTTATTGTAACAACTTAATGTTACAACAAGGGCAACCACTTCTCCACAAGGAATTTTGTAAGCTTAACCTTCACATTGTTCGTTGAGGATTCCTTTCCACCTTGGTGGCGAAACCTACCCTTATGGATCAAGTTATAGCTGCCCAGAAGCGTGATAAAGGTATATCCCGACTCCAAGAGAGAATTGCTAGCGGACTCGCTAGAAGCTTCTCTATGGATGATCGAGGTGTTGTTTTCTTTGAGAACTGTGTAGTGGTTCCCAAGAACCACCATCTACGGCAGTTAATCCTTAAGGAGGCTCATGAATCTCCTCTCACAATTCATCCCGGTAGTACCAAAATGTATCAGGACCTACATCAGAGATTCTGGTGGACTAGGATGAAGAGAGAAATCGCTCAATTCATTGCTAACTGCGACGTTTGTCGTCGAGTTAAAGCAGAGCATCAACGGCCTGCTGGCACCCTTCAACCTTTAGCTATTCCTGAATGGAAAAGGGACAAGGTCGGTATGGACTTTATTACCGGGTTTCCCAGGACCAGGAAAGGGAATAATGCTATCTTCGTCGTTATCGACCGCCTCTCTAAAGTAGCTCATTTCCTGCCTGTTCGAGAGAGTATTACCGCTAGCCAGCTAGCAGACTTGTATGTCTCCCGGATAGTATCACTTCATGGTGTGCCGTTGGAGATTAACTCAGACCGTGGAAGTCTTTTCACCTCACGATTTTGGGAAAGTTTCCAGAATGCTATGGGAACTCATCTCTCCTTCAGTACCGCCTTCCATCCGCAGTCAAGTGGTCAAGTGGAACGAGTCAATCAAATTCTGGAAGACATGCTTCGAGCCTCTGTCATCTCTTTCGGTATGGAATGGGAAAAGTGCCTTCCATTTGCCGAATTCGCTTATAACAATAGTTATCAAGCCAGCTTGGGCAAAGCCCCCTTCGAAGTTCTATATGGACGAAGGTGTCGAACACCTCTTAACTGGTCAGAAACCGGGGAAAGACAATTCTTTGGCCCTGATATGATCCAGGAAGCAGAAGAGCAAGTTCGCATCGTTCGTGAGAGATTGAAAACAGCCCAGTCTCGTCAGAAGAGCCAATATGATAGTCATCATAAGGCTGTGACTTTTGAAGTCGGCGATAAGGCTTACCTTCGGGTTACTCCTCTTAAGGGAACCCATCGCTTCGGTATCAAAGGCAAATTGGCCCCTCGTTACATCGGTCCTTTTCGCATTGTTGCCAAACGAGGAGAAGTTGCCTACCAACTGGAACTACCTCCGCACCTATCCAGAGTTCATGATGTGTTCCACGTTTCTCAACTCAGGCGTTGCTTCTCGGATCCTATCCGCGGAGTGGACCAAGAAACGCTTGATCTCCAGGACAATCTCACATATCGAGAATACCCCGTTCGTATTCTTGATCAAACCGAGCACACCACTCGACGCCACAATATCAAGTTTCTCAAGGTTCAATGGTCACATCATTCCGAGAGTGAAGCTACTTGGGAAAGGGAGGATCATCTTCGACTTGAGTACCCCACCCTCTTTCCGGAGGAACCCGAATCTCAGGAAGAGATTCTTTTAAGTGGGGGTGAGTTGTCACATCCCTAGTTTAGCACTTGCATTAGGGCTAGCTAGAGTGTGCATCATGTTTACTTATCACAGAAACTTGAAATGGGAATGACAGAAACCCCAGCACCCCTCTTCTAACAACTAGGGTTTGATAAAATATTTTCCAATGTACCCAAAATGCCCTTCAAAATGTTTATCATTTCTGCCTTGGTCTTAAACCTCTGCCAAAAATGGTGCACAATTTTCTAGGACATCTAAGGGCTTTGGATTAAATCATATGTTATTTGAATTTGGGCATTTAAATGCTATAAAATATTTTAAATGCTCAAATAATCATAAACTATAATGTTCCCTACTGTTCATATTATATACAGTGGGCATGACAAGTTTCATGAGTTATAAAAATGTTCTAGCATTTTTATTAATTAAACAAAGTTGCAAAACAAATGAAACAGAAAAGAAAATAGAAAAGGGAAAAAGGGAGAAAGAACTTACCAGGGGCCCAGCACTGTGCAGGCCGGCCCAGCCCACCAGCCGGTTCTGTCGCCTTCCTCCACGCGCCAGAAGGAAGCGCGCGTGGCCGCGCGGCGGCCACGCGCGCGTCCGGCCACCACCACCCTGCCTGCCTGCATCCCGACGGCCTGGAAGACTCCCCGCGTCGCCATGCAGCTGCCCCGACCGCTCTCTCTTTTCCCCCTCGTCCCCGTCGCCTCACCTGGCTCTCTCCGCCTCCATCACCGAGCCGCCCGTTGCCGCCGCTCGCCGTTACCGCACCTAGAGCTACCCCCTCGCCCCGTGAGTGTGTCTAGAAGGAGCGTCGCGTCGTCCTCTTCTTCCTTGCTGAGCCACGGATCGCCAGGAGCCCTGCAACGCCTCCACACCGTCGTCCCCTTCCTCGGATCGCCGGAGCACCTCGCCGCCGATTACGAAGCTGCAGCGCGTCCCCGACCTCTCCGTCGAGCTCGTTAGCACCGCAGTGAGCTTCTGCGCCGAACCCCCCCTTCCTTTGCCTCGTTTGCATTGTGTAGCCGCCGCTCCGTTGATCACCGTAACTCATTGCCGCCGTGCTCGCCGCCGGTGATGCTCCGGTGTCCATTTGGTCACGGGCACCCGTCCATCTTGCTCGCCGCGGCACGTAAATGCGCTAGGTACTACGCACGCATCGCCTAGGCCACTGCAGCCGCGTCTCCCCACACGCCCGACGCCGATTGCCGCCGTCGAGCTTGTTGCCGTCATCTCCGGCCACCCCAGGTCCGGCGACCACCACCGTTCGGCTCGCAACAACAAGAGTTTTCCAACGCACCCAACCGCAGCTCGAACCGAGCCCTGTGGATGTTTTCCGAAGCACGCCGCCGTATTCGGCCTCGCCGGCGTCACTTCGCCGTCGAGTTTGACCTGTTTGACCGGGGGGTTGACCACCCGTGGGTCACTGACGTGTGGGCCACCCTTTTACTAATTAGTTAGTTTAATTAAGTTTCTGTTAATTTAATTAGATAATTAGTTTAGTCACTGACCCGTGGGCCCAGACCCCACTGATAGCTAATTAGTCTCTGGTTTAACTCTAATTAAGTTTGTTAGTTAGTTGTGACACTGACGTGACGGACCCACATGTCATGTTTGACTTGGACTAGCTCCTGTTGACTGACTGACGTCAGCATGATGTCATGCTGACGTAGTAAAGGTTTTTCTGGGATTTTAGGTTTAAAAATAATTCAAGAAATTCCAGAAAAATACCTAAAACTTCTAAAAATCATATAAAATCAACCATAGCTCAGATGGAAATAATTTATATATGAAAAATGATCAGAAAAATCCAATCTTTCCAATGGCACTGGTTTCATGCATGTTTGAGCAAGTTAACCTTGATGTATACATTAAAACATGATAATGCACTTATTTAAATAAAAGTTAAAGTGCCAATTTGAATCTTTGATTCAAATAGGCTCAAACCC
The DNA here is from genome assembly GCA_902687465.1 of Secale cereale. Taxonomy (NCBI): domain Eukaryota; kingdom Viridiplantae; phylum Streptophyta; class Magnoliopsida; order Poales; family Poaceae; genus Secale; species Secale cereale. The sequence goes on from LR738711.1 coordinate 295,121,452, forward strand.
TTCTGGTTTTAGTTGCATTAGCCAATACACATGCATCTTGCCATGTTATGAGCATGCATCATATTGTTGCATTTGTTGTTAATGATTGTATCGCCGGTATTCTCTGTGTTAGGTCCTGCTCCCGAGGATACTGCTGCGTATCCAGTTGAAGAGCAGTACCCGACAACCACTTTGTCAGGCAAGCAATCATTGATCATTCCGATACAAACCCATCTTCTCGCTCCTGCTCTCTTTTATTGCATTAAGGCAACAGCGTGTGAACTGCTACTTGCTGCGGTAGTTGAACCCTATTCCCTTGCATGACCTGTCATTGCCACAGTAAATAGTTGAAACCCACTAGCATGTGTAGGAGTTGATTGAGCCATGTGATGTGTGATCCACCATGCTATTTGTTTATGTTGCCTGCTATGCTTAGAGTTGTGTCTGGTCTGGTTCATCTGGGTAATGGATCAGAGTGAAATGATCATACCGATAAAGAGAAGGAAGTGTGGAATACGCTTGGTAAAGGTATCGATGAAAGGCCATGTAGGAGTACATGGTGGGTTGTTTCATTGGAATCGTCAATAGGACCTGAGATCTGTGTGTGTGATTCAAGTTACAGTTACTACCACACATTGGGCCCTGAAATATGACCCCGCTCGACTTATTGACTGCCATGTTCTCTGTCCAGGAGTTGCAACTAGTTTCTGGTGTTTATAGTTTACTGGAGGTCGTGCATAGCGCTGACCCTTGGGGTGGGCCGTGATGCGATAGGTACGTGGCACGGTGTACGGTTGCCCGTTTGGTGGCTCGGGAACCCTGTACACATCGTTTGTGGCCGTGAGCGACACCCCGGCCGGATCTCCCCACGGATGGAACCCAAATAGGCGATAAACCTGGACGAGAGACTTGAGTGGTTGGTTAGGTCATGGTCTACACCCACGTCGGTTTTCGCTTGAAGTCTGCCGAGCACATGTCGTGTGCAGACGCTAAGTGGTGAAAACATGTGTGAAGAAGTACACCCCTGCAGGGTTATCAATCTATTCGAATAGCCGTTGTTCGCGGTACGGACTACTTGGTTACTCTTACAGTTCATAGACAAGTTGATGGATACTACTAAAAGCCTCAAGATAAGTGTGAGTGCCGTGGATGGCCCTTCCGTAGGATGACGGAAGAGGATCCTTGGTAGTGTATTGATGTGGTGAGTAGAGGACTCGTGTTCGTAATAACATCTTGCAATCTGTTGAGAGTTGTAGTATAGGTTAGCCAAGAGTCAAAGCTAGCTTTCTGCTGTGAACTCCACTACCCCCTTTGATAATGTTGCATGTATGATAGGTTCTGTGGTAAGACTTGCTGAGTACCTCTGTACTCATGTTTGCTTAATAACTGTTGCAGAGGAGAACCCTGCCCCTGCTGATGGGTTCTACATAGACGTTGACGTCGACGAGTAGCTTGACACCCAGACGATGATCTGGAGCTTGTGAAGGGCCTTGTAGATAGTCAGGCTACACCAAGCCTGTTTTATTTTCTAAGTTGTCTGTACTCAGACATGTAGCTTCCGCTTGTGCTTGTATGACTGTATGACTTGAGTGTTGGGTCATGTGACCCCTACCTGTATGGATATGTTATGTATGGCTCTTGGAGCCTCTTAAATAAAGTACTTTGAGTCATAGAGTTCTGTTGTGATGCAATGTTGTATTTGCACATATTGAGCATATTGTGTGTATGGTTGAAATGCTTGGTATGTGTGGGATCCGACACCTAGTTGTTTTCCTTTGGTAGCCTACCTTACAGGAAAATGCCTCCTAGTGTTTCCAATGAGCCTTGGTAGCTTGCTACTGCTCGGAACACGTAGGCTGGCCGGCATGTGTCCTTCTTCGTTCCTGTGTCTGTCCCTTAGGGGAAATGTCACGCGTTGTTCCTTTAAGTCCATGTAGCTTGCTACGATTTGGGTTCATACGTTGATGACCGACACGTTCGTTGTTGGGTCATGGATGCCTGTCTCTGTAATCTAGTGCCAGTTTTGGTTTATAACTAGCCATGTCGGCCCGGGTTCTCTGTCATATAGATGCTAGCGACACTGTCATATACGTGTGCCAAAATGCGCAAATGGTCCCGGGCCAGGTAAGGTGGCACCCGTGGGGTTACCGTGCGTGAGGCCGCAAAGTAATATGACGTGTTACAGCTAGATCGGTGTGACTTAGGATCGGGGTCCTGACAGACGGGAGCTGACCCGTGGCCGGAATGGGGAACGCGTCGCGGGTTGGGCTGGCTTGTTGGGGAAATTTTGGCTCGCTGGGTCCGGATCCCTTGAGCAGGCCGTTGGGGCCGTATCATGGGAGCCGGCCGGATCGGAGAGTTTGGCCGGGTCATGGATCTTGGCCGGGTCAAGGGACCCGGCAACGAGAGCCGGATTGAGCGGCGATGTTGGCCCCGTAGTTTTTGAAAAGGATCAGGCTTCCGTTACCTGCCTGGGGTTCATCACCCCGACAGCAGTCCCCGAAGCTGTGGAGGTCCGCCGTCCTCAGGTGAAAGGCCCTTCGCAGTTTCCTTTCCTTGGAGGCGAATTCGTGTCCGCCGGGTCCGGCAACACCCGCTGTGTGCCGGCTTCCGGAAGCCGGATCGCGGCGTCTTGGCAACGGCGGGAAACCGAGGAGTCCGCCGAATCTTGAGTGATCCTTTGGTTTCCGCGCAGGCGCCACATGGCGCCCAGAAGCCGAAGAGGCCTGACAGGCCATGCGCATGACGGGACGGGGAGACGCGCTGGGGCCCGTGGCCGCACGGCCTCATCCCATACGCGCGGATTTATTGCGGTGTCCGCAAACCGGTTGCCCTTTTGGGGGAAGTTATTGCGCACGTACGTGCGCATTTATTGCAGGGAAGTGGGAGAGGCGAGCGCAAACGATCCCACTCCCCCACGTTCGAACCGCGATTTATAAATTGGGCCGAGGTGGCGGTGGAAATCGTTGCCTTTCCTTGCCTCCTCTGCTTCTTGCGACCGCCGCGTGCCACTAAGCCCGTTGTGTCGATCAGAGGCCAACTTCTTCCTCTTGCTTCCACATTCTTGCTGATGGTGTTGCCATCGGGCTGGTGGATGGGCTCGACCATCACCGAGGACGACATCGCCTATCTATGCACCACCAAGCGCCAGCCGCCGGAGACGGAGGTCGCCGTGCGCTTGCCGGGGAACAAGTGGGAGCCATGCCCCGAGGGCACAGAGCGTGTGGTTTTCTTCCCGTACTTGAAGCGCGGGTTTGGGCTGCCTGTGAGTGACTTCTTCCACGATTTCCTCGACTTCTTCGGGCTCCAGCCCCACCATCTTGGGGCCGGCGCCATCATGCAGCTCTCGGGCTTCGTCACGCTCTACGAGGCGTACCTCGGAGTCGAGCCCTCCCTCGACCTCTTCACCTTGAAGCAGCAAGGGCCGAAGGCCGGGGAGACATCAGAGTGCGGGGCCCCCGCAATCTGCAGGCGGCCGGGGGATGAGCGCCCCAAGGTGCCACTGGAGGATTCTGCCAAGAAATGGCAGAGTTCTTTCTTCTATGTCTGCAACCTGGGTGTGGACTGCATCAACCTGCCGCCGTTCATCAACTCGCCGCCGAGGGCGAAGCAAAACTGGTCGTACTACCCCAAGCGCCCGTCGCAGGAAGTGTCAATCTGTGCGAGCGGGTGGCGATGATGAAGGAGTGGGAAGGGCTCTCCGGCAACGACCTCATCACTACCTTCATCGCCCGGCGAGTGCTGTCGCTATAGTAGCGCGTCCACCTCATCGGCGAGATGACCGGCCTCGAGGACCCCGACCGCAACTCCGGGTCAATGACATCTCCATGGCCAACCTACCGGATGACTGGCACTTTGGGAAGGCCTCGTATAGTCACGCGAACCCGGCACCGATGGTGAGTCCCTGGTCTCCATACTTTGCTACCGAACATCTTCTTATCCATCCGGACGCGACGCGGGAGGTGCTTCTGAACGCCATCCGGCATCCTTACGAACGGATGGGGATGCAGGTGGTGCGCACTATCTCGGAGGAGCCTGTGGGCCACGGCAAAGGGGAGGAAGCGGCCGCCAAGGTGGGGGTTGGGCGTCGAACAGGTGAGCCCATCTTTCTTCCTTGAGCAGCCAATTACGGGACGGCGCCGGAGGCGCTGATGTGAGAACGAGGCTGCGGCGCGGCAGGGGCCGGGTCATCTCGGGCAGACGGTGACGGGTGGACGAGGCGGCGGTGCGGCTGGCGCTGGGTCATCTCGGGTCGTGCCGGCAACGGGCCGGCTGCACGGGAAGGGCAGCGTCGCGCTACCGGCTCCAACCGCAAACTGCACAGCGGGCGCGGCTGAGGGCGTGAAGCTAGTGGCTAAGAGGAGGCGTGTCACCAAGAAGATGAGGCACGCCATGCTAGTGCTGCCGGGGTGAGTTTTTCTTCGGCTCCAGCCGGGTGGCTCCGTTGAGCTTTTCTTTCCTTACTTGCCATGGTATTTGAGATCGTCAATCTCGTTGGCGCTGGCGGCAGCGCAGGTCGCGTCCCCTGAGGGTGCCTGGTTCCGGAGGAGCCGGTCCGGCACCGTCGATCGGGGCGAGGAGGAGGGGCAGGCGGATCTGAACCTTGGTCCGGATAGGTCCTTGCGGGACCGGGACCGGACCGAGGCCGAGCTGAAGGCGGAGTCCACCTGGGCTTGGACCAGCCGGCCGGGATGACGGTGGCGGCGACAGCTTTTGTGCCATCGTTGGAGGAGGGGCATGGCCAAGGCGGCCGTGCGGATGCGATGCACTTCAACCGGGAGGTCATGGTCATCGGGAATGGGACCCCGCCGTGGGCCGACGCGGCCGAGCGGGCGGGGGCCGACAGAGGCGGCGGTGACGCCGTCTTGGAGGAGGCACTGCAGACAGTGCCACCGACGGCGCCGGCCATAGGGGAGGCGGCCAGCGGTGAGCACGCCCTAGTGCTCCGGCCTGGGGGCTGCCAGGCCATTGGGCCGCAGCCGCCACGGCAAGGAGCCGGCGAGGTCTTCTTCAGGCCGCCGACCCAGGAGGAGGCAGTGATGCCCGCCGTGACCCAGCGCCCGCGAGGGCGGGCGGACCGGGTCCAGGCCTTTTCCCAGGCCGAGCAGCAGCAGGCGCGGGAGCTGGAGGACGCCGTGCTCGTAAGTCTTTCTTCTTTCCTGTTGCTTCTTTCATCTTAGTGGGGGCGCGCCAGCGCACCAACTGGGTGTAGTCCCCGACATTTGGGCCAACTATGTAGCAGTTGGGTCGAATCTTCAAATCGTTGTCTTTTGCTCATCGTTGCTTTTTCTATAGCAACTGGACTCCGACCGGGTCGGCGTCTACAGCCGGCTCCTTGAGGCGCACGAGCGGCTCAAGGAGCATCTTGCCGCCAAGGAGGAGGAGCTCCGCGTCATGACAGGTAATTTCCTTGTGTTTTTCCTTTCTTTCTTGTGAATGTTCGAGGTGGTGCTTTGTTTCTAAGTCGTTCTTCCGCAGCCGCGATGGAGCGGGCGAGGGAGGAGGCGATGGGAGCCCGGCAGGCGCTCGATGAAGCCGGGCAGCTGCAAAAGCACCTGGCGGGCGACAAGAGTCGCCTCGAGGCTGAGGTGGAGCAGCTCCGAGCAGAAGCCACCAAGGTCGTGGAGACCCAGCGGGCCCTTGCCAAGGTGGACCAGCAGCGCGGCAAGCTGGCCGACGATAAGGGTCAGCTCCAGGCCGAGGTGGAGGGCCTGAAGGGGCTGGTGGCCGCAGCAGAGGAGGCCCAGCGAGGGGAAACCTGGCGCCGCGAGGAGGCTGAGAAGGCGGCTGCGGAGAAGGACAGCGAGCTGAAGGCGGCCAACACCACAGTCACCCAACTGGAGGTGACGGTCAAGGATCGCGACCGTGCCCTCGACCAGGAACGGAGCGGTACATTGCTCCAAGCGCAGCACCTGGAAGAGTCCTTCTCTAGTAAGTGCTTCCCTTCGGTCTTTTGCCGGGCTGGGGTTCCGGCTTCTCTTTCCATAGCGACTTTCTTCTGATTCTTTTTTCGACATGGGTCATCCCGGAGACGCAGGAGCTGGTGGAGGAGGCGGTCCGCTTTCAGCGTGATTTGGAGGGCGTGGTCGGCTCCAGGACTGATCAGAATGTTGCCTGGCCTTTCCCGGAGCACATGGCCGCTGCCGAGGCTCGTCTGCAAGACATGGGCGGGCATATGGCGCGGCTCTCTGAGGCCGGCACGACAATGACGGCGCCCCCTTGGTCGGGATCCGCTGTGTCGAACAGCTTCTCGCGGCTTGCGTGGTGGCTTGAGGCAGGGCCTGATCGCCTCCATGACTGGCGCCTTTCCGCCGCCCATGCTGGTGCCGAGATGGCGCTTAGGTTCGCGATGTCTTGGCATCCGGACCTATCGCTGGAGGCGCTGATGGGCCAGCGCGCCGGCTAGGAGAGCCAGCTGCAGGCGGAGGCCGGCCGGATCACTGCCCGAGCCAGCTACATCGCCGGGTTCTCCTTCCACGACGAGTTCCAGCTGGAGCGGACGGAAGACGGTAGAGTCGTGCCTGTCGACGACTTTGGCTTTCTCCTGAATGATCCAGACAGCAGCTACGAGGAGACGGGTGTCTACTGCGATGCGGGCGGCGACGACAGAGACACCAGCACCTCGGTAGGCCAGGCGGGTGCGAAGGCGGATGCCTGAGGCCACCTGCTTTGAATCTTTGTAGAAATTTCCGTCAGGTAGCAGGTCCACCCCACCCACTGGGTGTATTTGGGTGTAATGAATTCTGGCCTTGGGCCCGTTTGAATTAAACTTGGTGTATGAATGTCATGAACGTTTGCGCTCTTGCTTTTCGTCTGTCTAGCCGTTTTTCTGCAATTTCCCCACTCGGGCTTCCCCCCACGAGTGTGACGGTCGAGGCTCTGGTCTGTGACAAGGGGTTTGGCCTTTGAGAGAAAATGCACAGTGGTCGAGCTGTCGAGACATTGAGCGCGAGTGAAACACCCACTGGGCCGGCTGGCGGCGATCTGGCAGGTTCGGTTGGCGAGCAGCCGGCCAGGGCGGCAAAGTTTACGTGTGAAGGGGCCGGATCGATCGATCTCGTACCGTGTTGTGACGTTTGTGGATGTCTGCGCCTTTGCTTTTCGTTTATCAACCCGTTTTCCTGCGTTTTACCCCCTCGGGCTTCCCCCCGCGAGTATAGTGGCCGAGGCTCCGACCGTGACAAGGGGTTTAGCATTTGATAGGATCACTCAATAGTTAGGCATTCAAAACGTTGAGCGTGAGTGAAACACCCACAGGGCCAGCTGGCGGCGATCCGGCAGAGCCGGTTGGTCGACCAACCGACCGTGTGGTGTCTTAACTGTTTCTGGCGTGGCCGGGTTGGGAGACCCGGCGGTCCTTGGCTTAGTTTCCGCGGCGTGCTAATGCTCTGGCCTGTGCACGCTTGCCGGCCGACAGCCGAAGCGAGATCTGCGGCTTAAGGCAGAGCGGGAGACTCCGGCGATCCCAACACGTCAGGAAACGCTAATCGAGGTGACGGATAGTGACAGAGCCGGCCAGCCCCCGAATCGAACGAGTCGGACCGGTGGCCGGGTTTGGACGAAGAGATAGTTAAAGCACAAAAATGCTAGAGACAAAAATAACTTGGTCAGAAAGGGCGGCCCCGAGCATCGTTCGGGGACCCCATAATTTGTTAACTGAGTACAAAAGGCAGCGATACATACACATACGCGGATAACTGTAAAACAGACGGAGGAGTTTCGTGTTCCAGGGCCGAGTTGTTTCTTCTCCGGCCGTGTCCCTCTTGCGCTTGTTCGACTTGCGGGCGTCGATGAGGTAGTAAGCATTGCTGTCGCACAAGGCCTTGCTGATGATGAAGGGGCCCTCCCATGGGGAGGACAGCTTGTGCTGGCCGGCTTGCTATTGGACGATTCGGAGGACGAGGTCTCCCTCGCGGAAAGCGAGGGGCTTGATCTTCTTTCTGTGGTAGTGCCTCAGACCTTGCTGGTAGATCGACACCGTCCTCGCCGGCTTCTTTGGCTTCGGCCTTGGTGTACATTTTGACACGCGGTGAGTCGGACTCGACGTCGGCCGGGATGACGGCTTCTGCTCCGTAGACGAGGAAGAACGGGGTAAACCTGGTCGACTGGTTTGGCTTTGTTCGGAGGCTCCAGAGGATGGACAGCAGCTCGTTGAGCCAGCTGCCGGGTGAGCGGATCAACGGCTCGACGAGCCGTGGCTTGATGCCAGATAGGATGAGGACGTTTGCCCGCTCGACCTGGCTGTTGGACTGCGGGTGTGCAACGGACGCCAGGTTGAGGGGGATGCCGGAGACGGAGCAGTACTGCGCGAGCGCGCCCTTGGCGAGGTTGGTTCCATTGTCCGTGATGATGTTGTTCGGCATGACGTAGCACACCGCTATGTCCTTGATGATTCGGACAGCCGTTGGCCCGTCCAGCTTCTTGATCGGCCTTGCCTCGATCCACTTGGTGAACTTATCGATTGCTACCAGCAAATGCATCATGCCGCCTTGGGCGGTTTTGAAGGGTCCCACCATGTCGAGCCCCCAGACCGCGAAGGGCAAAGCGATCGGGATGGTCCGGAGCGCCGACGTTGGCTGGTGGGTGCGGCTGCTGAAGCGCTAGCATCCCTCGCACTTGAGTACAAGCGACTCGACGTCTTGGTGGGCTGTGAGCCAGTAGGAACCATGGCGAAAAGCCTTGGCCACCAGGGATCGTGATGCGGCGTGATGCCCGCACTCGCCCTGGTGTATGTCGAGGAGGATCTCCACGCCCTTCTCTTGCTCTACACAGCGTTGGAAAACGCTGGTGGGACTGCGCTTGACGAGCTCGTTGTTGATGATGTTGTAGGCGGATGCTCGATGCTGCACTTGGCGAGCTTCAGTCCCGTCCATGGGGAGGATCCCGCTCGCCCGTCAGGCCTGGCTCCATCTTCAATCTCTCGCCCACACGTGCGGAATAGAGGACAGGGTCGGCGCCGGCACTGGCCTGCTGCCTCTGGCCACACCTGGCTAGGGAGGGGGCACCAGCGGCCACGGGGTGGTGCGCCGCACCCATTTAGAATACGCACGGCGGCCGAGAAGGAGCAATGGGGCGACAGGGTTTGCGGCGTTCGAGAACAGGGCCGGCGGTCAAATCTTGGGTTGGCGGCCACAGTGGCTCCGGCAACGAGCAGAGGGGTTGGGGAGGAGTATTGGTGAGTGGGGAAGTGGCTTGAGAGGTCAGGGGATAATGAGGACTCGGTCACCACGAATTTGACCGGCGGGGAGCGGCGGCCATGGCGACCTACTGACGCGAGGAGAGGCTCTCCATCTTGGGGAAGAAGTGGGGCGGGGTCCTGGGAGTGAGGTGGAGGTGATGGAGAGGTCGAACGGCCTCGTGGTGGCTTATATAGCCGAGCGAGAGGCGGGTCGAGCTGGCGTCGCCGGGGACGCGTGGCCGTCGCTGCGGACGTGTGTGCGCGTGCATGGGCTCGGAGTTAGGCGAGGAGGGAGGGAACATGGGTGAGCTCACGGGGCAGGGGAGCCAAGGGAATATGGGGAGGAGGCGGAGAAAGGAGGAAGACGACGGTCGATGCACTGTGCTCCTGTGGGCGTTCGACGGTGGGCATTGGTGAGCAAACGGACGGAGGGGGCAAGGGCTCCAGGAGGACGGCGACGACACGGGAAACACGCTAGACATGTGTAGACGGTGAGGGGACGAGATCACATACGGGGAGGGGGAGGGAGAGGTGCCAGCGTGCGTTTAATGCTTGCCAGGGCGATGGTCACCACGCGAGCTGGCGAGGAGAAGATGCCAAGGGCTGCCATGAGTTGTCTAGTGATGAGTCCCTACGTAATAGAGGCCGAGGGAGTTGATGGATCGACAAAAGGAGACAAGAAGAGGAGTGCGGCATCTCTGAAACTTTGTTGTATCAAGTTTGGATGTACATTGTTGATCCACAGGAAGAGGATTGGGTCAAATGGAGTTGTCTGGGATGTTTAGATAAGGAAAGACTACGATCCTGGAGAGTTTGTAAGGAAATGGACCAAGATTCAATATACTTGCTTTCCAAATACATAAACTGGTCCAGATTAAAGAATAGGAAGAAGCACTCACATAGAGTGATGAACTGATTTTAAAATGGACATGGCAGGGTGATTTGGGCATTTGAGAGTGCTGTAAAACTTCCACACCATTTTGCCAAACCAAAATGGTACTTCCTTCATACAGCTCCTCTCTGGACGGAATCTTAGGAAAATTCCTAAGGGAAAAAGGCTAAACAAAATATTCCGGAATTTGGTGGAGCTAGGTTATATGGATAGGAGAAGGTCTAGAGAATTTTTCAGCCTTAATGGATCAAGATAAAATATACTTGCTTCACAAACTGAAAATTTGGACAAAATCAAAGAATTGAAGATGAGCTCACATGGATGCATTACATGAGCTCAACTTTGGTGAAGGTCTAATATATGATGATATTAAGGACCATGCAAAATTACAACTCATTTGGATATGCCTAGCTTGTATCTCCTTCACAAAGTTTCTTTCTGGACAGAAACTTTGGAAAATCATTGATAAATAATCACTAGGCAAATGAAGTTAAATTTGGCATGAGGCCATTATATGGACAGGAAAATATGTCCAAGGAGTTTGAGGGCAATTGGGCAAAGGAAAATAGCACTTGCTTCACAAAGTGCCATTTAGGGCAGAATAAAAAAATGAATGTTGGAGGATTATTTTTTTAACATGGCAAGGAAAAGTTTTGCCATATTTGATGAAAATATGACCCAAACAATTTATGAGAATTATTTTGGAATTTTATGAGTGGTGGAAATATAGGTTGCTTCACAGCCCAAGGCAGACAAGGTTATTCCTTTATTAGAAAAAGGAATATTCCCAATAAAAGAATATTGGGATTTGGGTTAGGATGAAAATGGCAAGGTCTAGGGAAGGATTTGAGGATGAAAAGTCACTCTGGAAAGGAAGAAGAGGGCGTCTTCTTCAGTTTCCAGACCACAAAACCACAGAAAAAGAAAACTCAAGCAAAAACCTCAAAAATAAAAAATAAAAAGAAAGGGCCAAAAATCAGGCCGTGACAACCTTCCCCCCTTGAATAAATTTCGTCCTCGAGATTTGGTTGCTCATGGAACAAGTATGAATATATCTGACTTAAGGAAACCGTTTCCAACTCAGGTATCCTCTTTCCCTTTATTGATTGTTCCCATTAAATTATTCATCTGACTTATCTGACTGGCTCTGGGGTGGTTGACTTCACTGTATGCATATCCTGGCAGATCTTAGTTCACATATTCATGCTTATACTGGCTCCATTTCTCTTCATAGGTGCTGACTTAGCTGGGATTTACCATGTCTGAAATATATGTCTGTCTCACAAATCCGAGGGTGATTTCCGATTGTTGTGTCTGTACTGGCAACTATCCATGAATTGGTGATCAGATTTTTCCTGATGGACATCCAAGCTCTGACTCCTTGCATTGGGTTTTTTCACTGAATGCAAATTCCTTGGGTTCCAAACAATGAGTTGATGCATAACCATTTTTCTGATAGATTCTGACTTATCACAGGAATTTCTGAATCATGCTGACTGGCTCCACTTTCTTGAGTACCAGATTTGTACCAACTATTTGATTGTCGCCTATTGTGGCCAGCATAAGAGATGTGACCTTATCTGATAATATCATCATCATTGACCGATAGTGGTTCAAAATTAAGTAGACCCCTTAGGTGAATATCCATGGCAGTCGATCCTGTCTCAGACTGTCCGGGGTCCCTGCACCATGTGAGTCATGCAACCATTTTCATATCTACACCACTGGTCTTGCTCCTTCATTATTGTTTTCTTGATATGGGTCCTTGGCTGAAAGAGCAGGGACATATTGCTTCTTCGTATGACCATATGTTTTGTCGGGGCAATACTCTGACAGGCATACTTTTATGCTCATCTCCTGACATGGTAGCATCATTCAAATTGCAGGTTCATCGCCTCTCAAGTTTTAACCTAGGGAAATGATCATCTGAACCCCGAGAAAAGAAGACAATGGCTCATCAGGATCATATTCTAGGTTCACTGCTACTGGTACAGAGCTCAGTGTTGTCGTCAATATTCATTGTCATTTGTCACACTGAGGTGTATATCTGGTTTCCTTCACATATATCCGAGAATATGATTCCCGAGGCAGACTTGTGTTGATTCTTGCTTCTGACCAACTATTGCCGATCTGATTCTGCAATCTGCTATCAATTCACAATGTACTATCCTGCACTAGTGCCGCACTAAGGACGATTGGAGGCCTTATGCTGGAAACCATCGAGAGTATCTTGTTGAGGAAGAATGGGTTTCGTGATGCATAAGCTTCTCATTGTGATATGCGGACCGATTACCACATATGCATACCATCTTAAAATTTCCGATGTTGATTTCTTATATTCACCGGTGTTTTGCTGGACTATCCTCCTTTCTGAGTATATGGAACATTCTTGCTTTCTTCCAGGTATATCATGTTTCAGAATCATCCTTAACGAAGAACCAAACCTTGTATGTGAACCATACTTTTGACTGAAACTGCACTGTTGGTTCTGCACATAGCTTATCTTCTTGCTGATATGATCAGTACGGTCATGAAAAGTGCACACTGAGGCAAACTTGATTATCCGTACTATTGTTACGAGTGCATGATATGGAAGACATGATACTGACTGTCCATCGAGGATTCCTTTTCCATTCAGACGAGATATTCCAAATTTCACTGCAGTCTGCTGATAGCTTCATTCCGTTGATCTGAGCTTCCAAGTATCTGAGTTCCTTACTGATTCTTCAGGTTCGGTGTCGGTTGATGAGCAACTTTAATAAGGGGAAAATAATGCCACACCGAAGGCCCAAAGAAAGAAGCAAAAGAAACGACGAAAACAACAAAACAAACTGTGACGCCCGAAGACCGACGTCCCAGAAGATTCCAGAAGATTCCGGATGTTCCGGGTTCTCCCGTGTGTTTTATTTGCTTGCTCTGTTTTTTTTTTGCATTGCATCATGTCATCATGCCATCATGTCATATTTATTTTGCATCTCAACTTAAGTAAATCGTGTGGACCTTCGGTCCATTTAAATCGGGGGAAGAATGTCTTCTCTTTATAACATATAAAAGCCTCTCAATATTATTAGGGAGCTATATAATAATATTCCATTTGTTTGGAATTAACCAACACACGTGCATAATTTTCCCCATGCTTTCCTACTTCGAGTTTCTCCTTCAAAAACCTTGCCAATAATTCTTTTCCTTTTTTTCGAGGCTCCTCCAAAAATCCGAACATTTTTGGGCTCTTCTAAATCATAGTCCTTGTTCACACCAGTTGAAATAAATTCAAAGGAATTCGAATTTATTTTCCATTCATGCCCCTTTTTCTATTTTTCTGGGAACCAACGCATTTTGCGAGTCCCGAGAAATATCCCCATGCCCAAACCCTTCTCTAACCTTTTTTTTGTCTTCCCTTTTCTTTCTTCTTTCTTTTTCTGTTTTAAAAAGAAAATACTGAGAAGGGAAAGAGAGAGCCCAGCAGCCAGGCCATTCCGGCCCAGCCGCACCTGCCTCCTGGCCATAGGCCTCAGCTTCTCCTCCCTGGCCCACTCCAGCCCGAGGCCCAGCCACCACCGAACCCTAGCCCCGACCGGATCGTTTCCATCGCTCCTCCTCTCTTCCCTCAGCGCCGCCGGGCACTTGTCTCGCTCGACCCCGCTCCTTCCTTCGATTCCCTCCCTCTGCCCGAACACCCCGTCGCCAGGCCGATTCCCTCGAGTCCCTCTGCCTCGCTCGCTCGCCCCAGCGCTCAAGCCCGAGCGCTCCTCCCTTCGACCTGCCAGGCCCGAGCGCCTCCCTCCTCCGTCGCCTGGTGCCGCACCCCGCGAGCTACCCCGCTTCGCCAGGCATGAATCACCGAGCCCGCACCCTCCAGAGGCCATGGCCCCAGCGCCACGGAGCCCGCGAGCCGGTCGAGCCCTTGCTGCCTTCCTCCTCCGTCCCTGCAGCCTCTACCTCGCCTCCTCCGCACCCCTAGGCAGCAGCCAGGAGCCGCGCCCGTGCCCGACCTCCGCCGATGCAGCTCCAGCTCCGCCGTCCCGACTCCAGCGAGCGCCGTGCCGCCCCGAGCCGACGCATCCGGCCTCCTCCGTCTCCTCGACCAGGCCGCAGCAGCGCCCCGTCTCCTGCCTTCTCACCTGCCATGGAGCCAAGGCCGCGCCCCGCCCTCTCCGGCGAGCCCTGCGGTGACCAGCAACAACACCAGCGCGCCTTCTCCTCGAAGCCGCGCCTCCGTCCTCCGCAGCTCACCTCCAGCCGCCTTGTTGTTGCCGCTGCCATGGCCTCGTCGCCCTCCCATGTTGTTTTTGTTTTTTGTTTTGTTTTGTTGTGTTGCTGTGCTGCTGATTTGACAGAGACCCTCGTGTACGTCGACCGAACGGCTACAAGATGACCATCAAGTACCACTACAACCGTGAACATCTTCGGATCTTCAAGTTCATCTACATGGATTCGACAAGTACCCCGCCGGCGAGTGCCTCTCCGATGAACGTGAACAACTACCGTCACCGAGACCGCGAGTACCCCTACGTAACGAGTTCCCCTACCGTCGCCCCGTGTACCTCGCCGGAACAACTACTTCCTCTTCGGAAACGTGAACGACTACTTCCTCTCCGAACGTGAATGCCTACTTCCTCTACGACTCACGAGAACGACTTCTTCCTCTACGACCCGTGTACCACTACGTCCCTCGACGACTCGAACCGCCCCGAAACGAGTATTTCGAAGGTATAACCCCGTGGATGACTCGTGGAATGCTTGTTGTGTTGTATGAAATGTTTCCCGTGTGTGCTCCGTGTCGTTTCGTCCGTTTGTCATGTTCCTCGGTTGCCTCGTCACCGACTCGTGGGAACCCGGTAACGGGATCGCCCCACCTTTCATCTCGTTTGGCTCGCTCACGCCAGCTTTCCTTTTGCACCGGACTCTCAACGAGTTACTGGAACCGATATGTTGCCGTGGCATCATTTTCGGAATTGTTGCCGTGGCACCCTTTTCCTTCCACCACGGTGACGATGCTTCATATCATCTTCTTGTTAACCTTCTAATAAAATTGCATAAACTTGATCATGTCATCCGCATCATGTTAACAACACTAAAATGTTTAATTGTTGTTGCTTTATAATTATTAAACATGCTCATGGGGATTTTCCGGATATGTTGTTGTTATTTCCGGCCTCATTTAAAATGTCTTAATAGGTAGTTTGTTTTTGCTTCACCTCTTGCCATGTTAACAAACACTTTAACTTGTCTTGTAAATAACGAGAGTCAACTAAGTAATTAACATGTGGTGTTTCGTCAATATGAAACTCGTTGCATATTGAGCTCCACTTAACTTGTAGTTTTGTTTGTGCACTTTGCCATGCCATGCATATTTAAACCGGACATGCATCATGCTTGCTTGTGCATCGTATGCCATGTTTATGCTTGTGTGTTTACCGTGTTGTTTCTTTCTTTCCGGTTGCTTCTCTTGTTAGCTTCGGTTTCGTTCCGGAGTTGTGAGGATTCGCTCGACTGTGTTGCTTCGTCTACTTCATGGATCCGTTCTTCTTCCTTGTGGAATTCCAGGCAAGATGACCGAACCCGGATACCATTACTATCTTTGCCTATTGCTAGTAGTCTCGCTCTATAGTTTTGCCTCGATGCCCATGTCTTCCTGTCAGCCTCCTACTTGTAACCATGACCATATTTAACCACCCTACCTATGCAAACCGTTGCTTTGCTAAGTACGCTTCGTTCAGCCCCTCTTATAGCCTTGTTAGTTGCAGGTGAAGATTGAAGATGCTTGCTTCATGTTGAAGTTTGTTGGGTTATATCACACTATATAAATGCTTAAATGAAATAATCTATATATTGGCAAGGGTGGAAGGCTAAGCCTTTTGCTTGGTGATTTTTTCCACTCATGCCGTTAGTAACCGTATAAACCGGTGTTATGTTCCTTGATTATGCGTTCCTAACACGGTTGGGGTGTATGGGACCCCCTCGATAAACCGTTAAGTGCTAAGTCTTTTCCAGCAAGTCCCAACATTTGGTACTATTCGCCTAATAACTAATAAAACTTGCATAGGGACTAGCTATCCCTTTTATTTTTAATTAACAACCTCGGGCCAGTGCTCCACATGAGTGTTGGTCCGAAACGGGGAGTCTGCGGGGCCACTACGAGGAAACTCGAGGTTTGGTAAAAACCTGTAGAATCGCCCATCCGGTCGTGTCCTGAGACTAGATACGCGCGGCTACCTATCAGGGTGTCGACACGCCGGGAGGATTTGCTGGATTAGCCTTACCTTAGTTTGGAGTATCTTGAGCACGGGATTCCGAGAATACTCGGGTCTTCCCACTTTGGAGTTGCGACTCCGCGGATCGTGGGCTTGTCATGGGCCAAGTTGGAACACCCCTGCAGGGTTTTGAACTTTTGAAAGCCGTGCCCGCGGTTATGTGGCAGATGGGAGCTTGTTAATATCCGGTTGTAGATAACTTGACACAATGTTCCAATACACTACCAGCGTGCGTACCGTGACTGTCATTTTCCGAAAGTGTTTCGGGAGATGAACACGGTGGGGTTATGTTTGACGTGTTGTAGCTAGGATCACTTCATGATCATCTCTCGACCGAGGCACTTCTCTTCTCGCTCTCTATTACGTAAGATAGTGCTAGTTGCTGCTGCAGACTCTTGTTGTTCCTTCACCTCTTATTCTCTCTTCAGCCTTGTTCCACACCCAAGGCTTAAATAGTCGTGTTACCCGGGGACGGGATTGCTGAGTCCTTTGTGGCTCACAGTTACTTCACCACACCAGATGTAGGTTCAGCCGAGTTTGAAGCAGGAGATGGACCAGTTCTTCACCGGGAGTTCGATGAAGAGCGTGGCCGTTTGCTTGTGACGTTTCGACGATCAGTAGTGGTTCTTCTACTAGGATTCGATCTAGGCCTGTGGCTTTATGTTGTTTTGGTATCTTTCTTTTGGATCTTCACCCGTAGTCGGGTTGTGATGTTTTGAATGATGTCTTGCTTATGTAATGTATTGAGTGAAGTGGCGAGTGTAAGCCAACTATCTCCTTTTGCAATTTAATCCCTCTTTTACATGAGATGTGCAAAGATACCAAACTTGAGATCATTCTAGGATGGGCTTATACCTTTAAGTCGTGCCTCGACACGTAGGAGGTATAGTCCCATCCTGGGCATTACAAGTTGGTATCAGAGCCTTCTACGACCTAGAAGCCCCCACTGATTGATCGAATCGTTGACGGTTGAGTCTAGGCACACACTTGAAAATGTTTTGAGTCCTATATATATCGGAGAGTAGGATTTCTTTTGCTCCTCATCTCTTTTCATTCTAGTGAGGACTCCCGACGACTACTCTTGCCTCTTCTACTTTCAAAAATTGCACCAATTTTTTTTAGGATCTCGCGAGTATTGTTTGGATTGTTTCGATGTCTTTGTGACGAGAACATTGTTCTCGATGCCTCCTGTCATTAGGGGTTGTGGCAGTGTCCCGGGGAGTTGAGCTCCGAGGTGTTGTCGTCACAAATCCATCGCGGCAGTACTAGAATACTTAAGACGGCCGACATAGAAATCTCTCCTATACGGTTAGTGGGACGATAACCCCGACATCACCCAGTACTGGGGAGGTAGTTCGGGAGTATTGCCATAGCTTGTATAGTGGATGCGTTTCGAAGGTCCGAGGTAAATGGTTTCCGAGAAAGACTAGTTATGTGTTGAAGGATGGATACAGCTGGATGTAGGTTTAGAGTTGATTGCGCGGTGCTTCCCCTGTATCCCCAACACCTGATTGCATAACTGGAAACTTTCGGAAATTAATAGGTGGGTTCATCTAGTAGTTTTAGGCATTCTTCCAACGGATGCATGATATGAAGTTCGGGGTTCTACATTGAGTGAAGTGGTTTTATGGACTTGTTCTGATCGGGAGTTGCATCTTAAAGGGTCCTTGGCTATGCTGATCCGGGGATTGCAAAACCCTTTCGTAACGCGTTCATAATCTTACAGCACAAAGATGTCGAACGAAGCTTCTATCTTGCATTTGTTCTATCTGATCCTTGTTCCTTTTTATTTATCTTTTGTTCTCCCAAGTGGCTTCTCGTCAAGTTGATGTACCTACGGAATTCATTCGTTCAATTCTCTGTTCGGATAGTTATGCTGCAACATAATCTTCTTCATAAACATATCTATCCTTTGTTTCGTTTTGATTCTGGTATTCGAGTTGCTTCGATGTCAAATGTTGATTCCATACCTTTCCTAATTGGTGTTCTCATATTTCTATGGGAGTGCTAATCCTTCTTGATCGTCAAGATTGTCATGTTAATCCTTTCAACCGGTGTGCCTTCTCTTCAAGTTATTCAATACGGACGTCGTTGAGAAATCTGACGATTTGTCTGTTTCATTAATCCCAAGTTGTCTTTGTTTTCCCCACCCTCCCACCCTTCTTCTTCTCGGAGCAAGAAATTCTCAGATGAAGTATCCATTTATTCATGTGACATTCCTTCATTCTTTTCCTTCAATGTTCTTATCCGGTGATTTATCTTGAAGATGCTCAAGAGCTTCAAGTTCATCATTCTTTTGTTCTCAAATTCTGTCGGTGAATGTAATTCAAGATTTTGGTGTTGATCTTATCCTTTTTCCTCATTTCATAATGCTTTCTTATTCCGGTGCTTCAACTAATCATTCTCCTCTTGATATTTATATCCGGAGTGCTGAAGATTCATAATTCCATTCTTAATCCGTTCAAATTATTTTGAGGATTGTCATCTTATTCAAGCCATTTAATTCAACCGGTGCTATATCTCGCAAGCAATCTTTTCTAACGGTCATTTCTTTAGTGGGCCCTAACCCACAGGTCTTTTCCCAGGATCTTACCTGACTCTTCTATTTTTCCGGAGTATTCTGAAATTCTTTTCAAAGTGTGACGTAAGAATGATTTCCATCAGTCACATGCCTTCTCCAAGCTTGTTTTCAATTATTTCCATCTTTAGCTCCACCTTCCATCGTTTTATTCGTCCGGAGTATCTCGAAATTCTTCATGGCATTCCCGTCTTCATTCTCAACATTTGGAGACCGGAGAAGTGTTTCTCTTAAATCTTGGCCCGTTCTCTTGAAGATTCGTGGTTCTAGCTTTTTGCCATCCTCATTATTGTTCCGATTGTGAGGAATTTTTTATGCCATCCGAAGCTTTTCATGAATTCTTTTCTTTGTGATCCTCCGAAGGCTATCATTTCAGAATATTTCTTCGTTCTCAGTTTTCAACTTCGTCCTCCAAATATTCTTCAGTGATGTCTTTTCGTTCGTCTCCATATTCTTACGGTGGTTCTTTCAAGATTACCCTTCCGTTGTTATCGTTTTAATTCACTTGTTCTTTTCATAATCATACCGGTGGTTCGTTGAAGACTTTTCTCAAGCTTGTGCGAGATCTCTCTTTAATTCTTTGCAACGAGAGTAAGTAGTATGCCAAATCCATTGCTTGTCATCAATTTAAATTGGTGAAGGAGATGCATGACATAATTCTTATTTTTATTCTTCAAGGTGATTTAATCTCTATTTTCTGGAGCTTGTTCATCATATCATATTCTCGGTCTTAAGTTGTTCATCTTGTTTTCCGGAGCTCCAAGTTATTTCAATTATATCATTTCAAGCTCCATCTAATTCATCGCAGGCCTTGAATCTTATTCTTTTCATCTTTCACTTCTCATGCTTTCATTACCGGAGTTCTTCATGGTGGTTCATCAAGATTTAATTCATCCTCGAAGTCTTCATCAAGATTCTTGTTGGAGCTCAAATATTCTTCTTCTTGCATTTTGAAGTGCAATTCTTTCTACCTTATCTTTTCAGGTGGTGTTATGTCATTTTGACAATTCCTTCATGTTTCATGATTCACGAGTTGTCAGGAATGAGATATTTAAAACCATCATTTTCCTTGTTCAGGAGATCCTTTCAACCCCTTCAATTATTTGTTGGAGTAATCTTGGGTTATAATTCACCAAAAAGCTTTCCTCGAGAATTGTTGCTATTATGGTGCTTATAAATGACCCAAGCTCTTCATTTATCATTCCGGTGAAATAGTTTTTTCGTCTCCTTGTTGATCTCAATCCAAGCAATTTGTTTCTGTTAGTGGCTGGTTGGCACATCTTAATTTTGAGATGTATTCCATAAGCCCACATCAAGCTTATTCGTTTCATTGTTGATTTTTCCATCAACTCCATTCAACCCTTTTTCGTAAGGATGTTTTTCATATTCATTTGTGGGAGAAGTTGTCATTTTTCTTCTCCATTCTTTTCTTTTCTTTCGTTGATCTATATGCTATTCTTTCGTTCCGGAGGCATTGTGATGTTGCTCTCTCCAAACCATCATCTCGTTTTTATCAAGATCATGTTCTTTCCCTTGCTTATCATTTAACCGGAGTGTTGTATTCTTCATTCAAGTTCCGTCATCTTATCAAGTTTTGCCTATCTTTTAACCGGAGTGCTGTCTGAATCCTTCTTACCACTTGTGCCTTTCTTTCAATTGTTTCGGAGGCATTGTGTTGTTGATTTCATCAAGTATCATCCCATCTTCTCAAGTTCTTGTTAATTCCTTCCATTTTCAGTCGGAGTGCTGTCCAAATTCTGTCATTCTTATTCCTTGGCTATACCGTCGCAGTTTCATATTATTTTGGTCCGTGAGCTCTTGTTTCATGTTTTTCAACCTGCAAGGTTCTCGTTGTTCCTTGTTCCTCTTTTCTAACGGAGTGCTCTTAACTTCGTTCATTTCCATTCTATTCTTCTTTCATTTTGGCAAGCCTCTCAAGGTTCGTGGTTTCACTCGTCTGTCAAAGAAGCAACTCTGTTTTACCTCTTCCTCATCCGTTTTTTACCGGTGCCATCTCTAGGATCTCGGGTCGAGATCCTCTGTTAGTGTGGGAGAGTTGTGACGCCCGAAGACCGACGTCCCAGAAGATTCCAGAAGATTCCGGATGTTCCGGGTTCTCCCGTGTGTTTTATTTGCTTGCTCTGTTTTTTTTTTTGCATTGCATCATGTCATCATGCCATCATGTCATATTTATTTTGCATCTCAACTTAAATAAATCGTGTGGACCTTCGGTCCATTTAAATCGAGGGAAGAATGTCTTCTCTTTATAACATATAAAAGCCTCTCAATATTATTAGGGAGCTATATAATAATATTCCATTTGTTTGGAATTAACCAACACACGTGCATAATTTTCCCCATGCTTTCCTACTTCGAGTTTCTCCTTCAAAAACCTTGCCAATAATTCTTTTCCTTTTTTTCGAGGCTCCTCCAAAAATCCGAACATTTTTGGGCTCTTCTAAATCATAGTCCTTGTTCACACCAGTTGAAATAAATTCAAAGGAATTCGAATTTATTTTCCATTCATGCCCCTTTTTCTATTTTTCTGGGAACCAACGCATTTTGCGAGTCCCGAGAAATATCCCCATGCCCAAACCCTTCTCTAACCTTTTTTTGTCTTCCCTTTTCTTTCTTCTTTCTTTTTCTGTTTTAAAAATAAAATCCTGAGAAGGGAAAGAGAGAGCCCAGCAGCCAGGCCATTCCGGCCCAGCCGCACCTGCCTCCTGGCCATAGGCCTCAGCTTCTCCTCCCTGGCCCACTCCAGCCCGAGGCCCAGCCACCACCGAACCCTAGCCCCGACCGGATCGTTTCCATCGCTCCTCCTCTCTTCCCTTAGCGCCGCCAGGCACTTGTCTCGCTCGACCCCGCTCCTTCCTTCGATTCCCTCCCTCTGCCCGAACACCCCGTCGCCAGGCCGATTCCCTCGAGTCCCTCTGCCTCGCTCGCTCGCCCCAGCCCTCAAGCCCGAGCGCTCCACCCTTCGACCGGCCAGGCCCGAGCGCCTCCCTCCTCCGTCGCCTGGTGCCGCACCCCGCGAGCTACCCCGCTTCACCAGGCATGAATCACCGAGCCCGCACCCTCCAGAGGCCATGGCCCCAGCGCCACGGAGCCCGCGAGCCGGCCGA
This sequence comes from Secale cereale, assembly GCA_902687465.1. Taxonomy (NCBI): domain Eukaryota; kingdom Viridiplantae; phylum Streptophyta; class Magnoliopsida; order Poales; family Poaceae; genus Secale; species Secale cereale. The sequence continues at coordinate 295,143,458 of LR738711.1, forward strand.
GCCCTTGCTGCCTTCCTCCTCCGTCCCTGCGGCCTCTACCTCGCCTCGTCCGCGCCCCAAGGCAGCAGCCAGGAGCCGCGCCCGTGCCCGACCTCCGCCGATGCAGCTCCAGCTCCGCCGTCCCGACTCCCGCGAGCGCCGTGCCGCCCCGAGCCGACGCATCCGGCCTCCTCCGTCTCCTCGACCAGGCCGCAGCAGCGCCCCGTCTCCTGCCTTCTCACCTGCCATGGAGCCAAGGTCGCGCCCCGCCCTCTCCGGCAAGCCCTGTGGTGACCAGCAACAACACCAGCGCGGCTTCTCCTCGAAGCCGCGCCTCCGTCCTCCGCAGCTCACCTCCAGCCGCCTTGCTGTTGCCGCTGCCATGGCCTCGTCGCCCTCCCGTGTTGTTTTTGTTTTTTTTGTTTTGTTGTGTTGCTGTGCTGCTGATTTGACAGAGACCCTCGTGTACGTCGACCGAACGGCTACAACATGACCATCAAGTACCACTACAACCGTGAACATCTTCGGATCTTCAAGTTCATCTACATGGATTCGACAAGTACCCCGCCGGCGAGTGCCTCTCCGATGAACGTGAACAACTACCGTCGCCGAGACCGCGAGTACCCCTACGGAATGAGTTCCCCTACCGTCGCCCCGTGTACCTCTCCGGAACAACTACTTCCTCTTCGGAAACGTGAACGACTACTTCCTCTCTGAACGTGAACGCCTACTTCCTCTACGACTCGCGAGAACGACTTCTTCCTCTACGACCCGTGTACCACTACGTCCCTCGACGACTCGAACCGCCCCGAAACGAGTGTTTCGAAGGTATAACCCCGTGGATGACTCGTGGAATGCTTGTTGTGTTGTATGAAATGTTTCCCGTGTGTGCTCCGTGCCGTTTCGTCCGTTTGTCATGTTCCTCGGTTGCCTCGTCACCGACTCGTGGGAACCCGGTAACGGGATCGCCCCACCTTTCATCTCGTTTGGCTCGCTCACGCCATCTTTCCTTTTGCACCGGACTCTCAACGAGTTACCGGAACCGATATGTTGCCGTGGCATCATTTTCGGAATTGTTGCCGTGGCACCCTTTTCCTTCCACCACGGTGACGATGCTTCATATCATCTTCTTGTTAACCTTCTAATAAAATTGCATAAACTTGATCATGTCATCCGCATCATGTTAACAACACTAAAATGTTTAATTGTTGTTGCTTTATAATTATTAAACATGCTCATGGGGATTTTCCGGATATGTTGTTGTTATTTCCGGCCTCATTTAAAATGTCTTAATAGGTAGTTTGTTTTTGCTTCACCTCTTGCCATGTTAACAAACACTTTAACTTGTCTTGTAAATAACGAGAGTCAACTAAATAATTAACATGTGGTGTTTCGTCAATATGCAACTCGTTGCATATTGAGCTCCACTTAACTTGTAGTTTTGTTTGTGCACTTTGCCATGCCATGCATATTTAAACCGGACATGCATCATGCTTGCTTGTGCATCGTATGCCATGTTTATGCTTGTGTGTTTACCGTGTTGTTTCTTTCTTTCCGGTTGCTTCTCTTGTTAGCTTCGGTTTCGTTCCGGAGTTGTGAGGATTCGCTCGACTGTGTTGCTTCGTCTACTTCATGGATCCGTTCTTCTTCCTTGTGGAATTCCAGGCAAGATGACCGAACCCGGATACCATTACTATCTTTGCCTATTGCTAGTAGTCTCGCTTTATAGTTTTGCCTCGATGCCCATGTCTTCCTGTCAGCCTCCTACTTGTACCCATGACCATATTTAACCACCCTACCTATGCAAACCATTGCTTGGCTAAGTACGCTTCGCTCAGCCCCTCTTATAGCCTTGTTAGTTGCAGGTGAAGATTGAAGATGCTAGCTTCATGTTGAAGTTTGTTGGGTTATATCACACTATATAAATGCTTAAATGAAATCATCTATATATTGGCAAGGGTGGAAGGCTAAGCCTTTTGCTTGGTGATTTGTTCCACTCATGCCGTTAGGAACCGTATAAACCGGTGTTATGTTCCTTGATTATGCGTTCCTAACACGGTTGGGGTGTATGGGACCCCCTCGATAAACCTCTAAGTGCTAAGTCTTTTCCAGCAAGTCCCAACATTTGGTACTATTCGCCTAATAACTAATAAAACTTGCATAGGGACTAGCTATCCCTTTTATTTTTAATTAACAACCCCGGGCCAGTGCTCCACATGAGTGTTGGTCCGAAACGGGGAGTCTGCGGGGCCACCACGAGGAAACTCGAGGTTTGGTAAAAACCTGTAGAATCGCCCATCCGGTCGTGTCCCGAGACTAGATACGCGCGGCTACCTATCAGGGTGTCGACACGCCGGGAGGATTTGCTGGATTAGCCTTACCTTAGTTCGGAGTATCTTGAGCAGGGGATTCCGAGAATACTCGGGTCTTCCCACTTTGGAGTTGCGACTCCACGGATCGTGGGCTTGTCATGGGCCAAGTTGGAACACCCCTGCAGGGTTTTGAACTTTCGAAAGCCGTGCCCGCGGTTATGTGGCAGATGGGAGCTTGTTAATATCCGGTTGTAGATAACTTGACACAATGTTCCAATACACTACCAGCGTGCGTACCGTGACTGTCATTTTCCGAAAGGGTTTCGGGAGATGAACACGGTGGGGTTATGTTTGACGTGTTGTAGCTAGGATCACTTCATGATCATCTCTCGACCGAGGCACTTCTCTTCTCCCTCTCTATTACGTAAGATAGTGCTAGTTGCTGCTGCAGACTCTTGTTGTTCCTTCACCTCTTATTCTCTCTTCAGCCTTGTTCCACACCCAAGGCTTAAATAGTCGTGTTACCCGGGGACGGGATTGCTGAGTCCTCTGTGGCTCACAGTTACTTCACCACACCAGATGCAGGTTCAGCCGAGTTTGAAGCAGGAGATGGACCAGTTCTTCACCGGGAGTTCGATGAAGAGCATGGCCGTTTGCTTGTGACGTTTCGACGATCAGTAGTGGTTCTTCTACTAGGATTCGGTCTAGGCCTGTGGCTTTATGTTGTTTTGGTATCTTTCTTTTGGATCTTCACCCGTAGTCGGGTTGTGATGTTTTGAATGATGTCTTGCTTATGTAATGTATTGAGTGAAGTGGCGAGTGTAAGCCAACTATCTCCTTTTGCAATTTAATCCCTCTTTTACATGAGATGTGCAAAGATACCAAACTTGAGATCATTCTAGGATGGGCTTATACCTTTAAGTCGTGCCTCGACACGTAGGAGGTATAGTCCCATCCTGGGCATTACACAAACACACAAGCATACTAATAATATTAGTAATCAAGCAACATCACATATTACTCCTACTCACACAATAATATGAATGCATACCTAAGCACAAAAATTTCACGGAAACTCCGGTATTGTGGTCTAATATGCTGTGGCGGTGTGCACGAAAGTGAATCTGCATGTGGAAGGAGTTGGCGTAACCGAGGCTACACCAAGCGCTGGCAGAACACTGGTTGCAACTGGATGGATACAGAGGCGAGGACGGACTTGGTGAATATGTAGCGAGACACAAAGGTCACGACCACCTCATCATCAAGTGTAAGAAAGGAACCGTACATGTCCAAAGAATTAGGATGACAGGGTAATATAGGGGAGGAAAAGCAAGGCTTGATGGCATTGCCCTTTTTTGATAACAATTATCAGTAAGGGTTGCCTAAGGGACGAGATAGATGGCATGGTTTGGCATAGAGCCAGGTCTATCACCGAAACGATATGGTGGATGGCGGAAAAGACATCGACGCGATACCTGAGCATCACTCCTGTAAATGGTGTCTGGAACATTTGGCACCATGGCATCACTCTGCTGGGACATAGATGACGCCAAACACCAAAGAGCGGGCATGTACAGAAGGAGGGTGCAGGAAGTGGATCGAAACCAATGCCACCTAAACTCACAAGATTAACTGTTAGCTACAAGATAAAATCTATATGCATGCTATGCAACAAACAAATGCAGCAATCAAGTGCTACAAACCAACCCGACTCTATACTACCGCATTCTAACGTTCGCGCGGGCTAGGGCATCCTACAGCCAGACCTGCTCTGATACCAAGCCTGTGGCACCCTGGCTCAGAGAAACCGGAACACCCCGTATTCCAACACAGAGATCAAGGAGAAGTCTTCTGGAATACGACACTGCTTAGCATAGAACAAATCAGCTCTTTATTACAATCTATGTGGGTACTAGGGGTTACATCGGCACGGTGAAACTATGCATGCCACGTTTGCTCCATGCAAGCAGCAGAACAACACGAAGCAGCGGAATGACTACTGGCATTGAAACAGCGATGACGGTGGTGAACTCCACTCCGCGGGGACTCTAGCTGGAACGCTTATCCTAGCTCGCAAACAAGGAATCCACGACAAACAAGCAATCATATCCGGCATGACCTGCAAACTAGCATGACACGCCAGGTCAGTATATAGAATGTACTTGCCAGCTCACGGCAACCAAAGCAATCAAGACAAACAATAGCATGGCAATTACAGGTTATAAAACAATGATGAACACGATACTATCAGAACAACATGGCATGTACAACATGATACATCTAGAACAATACGAGCATGGCATGAACATATGAACATGATGAAACTAGCATGCAACATGATGAAACTATCATGCACCAACTTACTCTGCTCGTGTTACCTCATGACCATCACATGCATCACTTACCATCATGGACATCGCACGATCATCTCAGGATCAAATCAAGCTTGGTATTACCAATACCGTAGTAATCATTTATGACCACAAGGAGCTTCACCTTTAACCTTGACTCTCGCATAACATCTGAAATATCCAACAAGTTGGTACTCACGATACCATAGTGACCCTCTCACGATCACATAAGTATTCAACCAACTTCTTTCATCATCGAACAAGGGTTGTTATTAAGCACATTATTATTATTATTATTAATGTTGACCCACAGTGTGACCGACACGAACTGGGCCCATATCCGCGGGCGCAGCTATTGATAGATTTAATACACACACGCTGCAGAGGTAGCACACTTTACCCACACTACAGAACCCTCGCCTCACTCTCCAATACGTGCGGACCAAAAGGTTCCGACGAAACCCTCCCTTTTTCATGGCACTTGCTACCTCTTGAGCTTGCGTTGTATTCCCTCGAAGAGGAAAGGGAGATGCAGCATAGTAGCGTAAGTATTTCCCATGGTTTTTGAGAACCAAGGTATCAATCCAGTAGGAGACCACGTGCCTGTCCCTCGCACCTGCACAAACAGATAATAACTTTGCAGCCAACGCGATAAGGGGTTGTCAATCCCTTTACGGTCACTTACGAGAGTGAGATCTGATAGAGATGATAATTAAATTTTGGGTATTTTTGGTTTAATAAAACAGCAAATAAATAATGGAGATAGAAATTGGCTAGTTGAAGGAAAAGTAATATGATAAAGATAGACCCGGGGGCCATAGTTTTCTCTAGTGGCTTATCTCATGATAGCGATATTCTACGGCGGGTAAACAAATTACTATCGAGCAATTGATAGAAAAGTGAATAATTATGAGACTATCTAGGCATGATCATTGTATATAGGCATCACGTCCGAGCCAAGTACACCGACTCCTGCCTGCATCTACTACTATTATTCCACACATCGAACACTATCCAGCATGCATCTAGTGTATTGAGTTCATACGAACAGAGTAACGCCTTAAGCAAGATGACATGATGTAGAGGGATAAACTCAAGCAATATGATGAAAACCCCATCTTTTTATCCTCGATGGCAACAATACAATACGTGCCTTGCTGCCCCTACTGTCACTGGGAAAGGACACCGCAAGATTGAACCCAAAGCCAAGCAGTTCTCCCATTGCAAGAACTATAGATCTAGTAGGCCAAACCAAACCAATAATTCGAAGAGACTGGCAAGGATATTATGAGCACACATAAAAAGTTCAGAGAAGAACCAAATATCCTTCATAGATAACCTTGATCATAAACTCATAATTCATCGGATCTCGACAAACACACCGCAAAAACAGATTACATCGAATAGATCTCCTCAAAGACCGAGGAGAACTTTGTATTGAGATCTGGAGAGAGAGAAGAAGCCATCTAGATACTAGCTATGGACCCGATGGTCTATGGTAAACTACTCACAACTCATGGTGAGGGCGATGATGATGATGATGAAGGCCTCCGTGATGGAACCCCCTCCCGAAACAGGCTCCAAGATGGGATCTCCACGGGAACAGCAGCTACAACGGTGGAATTAGGGTTTTCTCTCTACGTATGGAGTTTCTGGGGTACGTAGGCATATACAGGAGGAAAAGGGGCACCAGGGGCCACCGGGCCTGCCCTCGAGGCAGCGGGGCGCGCCCTGGGAAGGGGGACGCGCCCCCCACCCTCGAGGGTGGGCCCTTGTCCTCTGGCTTGGCCCCGAAGTTTATCTCGCGTGATTTCCTCCAAAAATATCTCCTGCGAAGGTTTCATTCCGTTTGGACTCCGTTTGATATTCCTTTTCTATAAAACCCTGAAATAAGCAAAAAACAGCAATCTGGACTGGGCCTTTGGGTTAGTAGGTTAGTCCCAAAAATGATATAAGAGTGAATGATAAAGCCCATTAAACATCTAAAACATCATAAATAATAGCATGGAACAATCAAAAATTATAGATACGTTGGAGACGTATCAAGCATCCCCAAGCTTAATTCCTGCACGTCCTCGAGTAGGTAAATGATAAAGAAAGAATTTTTGATGTGGAATGCTAACCAATATAGTTTTTCAATGTAATTCTCTTAATTGTGGCATGAATGTTCAGATCTGAAAGATTCAAGATAATAGTCTATATTAACAAAAGAAATAACAATACTTCAAGCAATACTAACAAAGCAATCACGTCTTCTCAAAATACTATGGCTAAAGAAAGTTATCCCTACAAAATCATATAGTGTTGGCTATGCTCCCTTGCTATCACACAAAATATTCATATCATGCACAACCCCGATTTCAGCCAAGCATTTGTTTTCATGCTCTATCTTTTCAAACCTTTCAACTTTCACGCAATACATGAGCGTGAGCCATGGAGATAGCACTATGGGTGGAATAGAGGTGGTTGTGGAGAAGACAAAAAGAGGGAGATAGTCTCACATTGACTAGGCGTATCAACGGGCTATGGAGATGCCCATCAACAGATATCAATGTGAGTGAGTAGGGATTGCCATGCAACGGATGCACTAGAGCTAAGTATGTATGAAAGCTCAACAAAAGAAACTAGTGGGTGTGCATCCAACTTGCTTGCTCACGAAGACCTAGGGAATTTGAGGAAGCCCATCGTTGGAATATACAAGCCAAGTTCTATAACGAATATTCCCACTAGTATATGAAAGTGACTAAGCATGAGACTCTCTACAATGAAGAACATGGTGCTACTTTGAAGCACAAGTGTGGTAAAAGATAGTAGCAATTGTCCCTTTTTTCTTTTTTTGGGCCTTTCTTTTTTCTTTGGCCATTTTTTTGCGGAGGGGCTTTATAGATTTAGCCTTTCCTCCCATGGGACAATGCTCTAAAAATGATGATCATCACACTTTCATTACAACACAAGATTACAACTTAATACTACAACAACAAAGTATGACTCTATATGAATGCCTCCGGCGGTGTACCGGTATGTGCAATGAAACAAGAGTGACATGTATAAAAATTATGCATGGTGGCCTTGCCACAAATACGATGTCAACTACATGATCATGCAATGGCAATATGACAATATGATGCGTGTCATATGAACGGAATGGTGGAAAGTAGCATGGCAATATATCTCGGAATGGCTATGGAAATGCCATGATAGGTAGGTATGGTGGCTGTTTTGAGGAACAATATGGTGGCTGTTTTGAGGAAGGATATATAGTGGGTTTATGGCACCGGCAAAAATTGCGCGGTACAAGAGAGGCTAGCAATGGTGGAAGGGTGAGAGTGCGTATAATCCATGGACTCAACATTAGTCATAATAACTCATATACTTACTGCAAAAATCTACGAGTCATCAATATAAAGCAATCTACGCATGCCCCTAGGGGGGAGGTTGGTAGGAGTTAACCATCGCGCGCCCCCGACCTCCACACAAAGGTTGACACTCTACAAATACCTCATGCTTTAACTTAGTCACACAACGGTTCACCATACGTGCATGCTACGGGAATCACCAACCATAACACAAATATTTCTCAATTTCATAATTACTCCACTAGCATGACTCTAATATCACTATCCTCATGTATCAAAACAATTATCAAGCATCCAACATCTCTTTCTACTCAATGCACTTGATGTGAATTTTTTTTACTACATTGACATTGGATGTTTATCATGTGAAGACTAGTTTCTTTAGCCAAAACACTTGACCATGCTGTTTTAATAGACTATGAAATAGATCTAAGTGAAGCATGAGAGTTCAACAATTTCTACAAAATATTACCACCACCGTGCTCTAAAAGATATAAGTGAAGCACTTAGAGCAAAAACCATTCAACTCAAAAGATATAAGTGAAGCATATAGAGTGTTCTAACAATTTCTAGGGCATATTTAACTCTCTCAAATAGGTGTGTCCAGCAAGGATGATTGTGGCAAAATAACAAGCAAAGACTCAAATTATACAAGACGCTCCAAGCAAAACACATAACATGATGTGAATAAAAATATAGCTCCAAGTATAGTTACCGATGGATGAAGACGAAATAGGGGATGCCTTCCCGGGGCATTCCCAAGCTTAGGCTTTTGGTTATCTTGAATTTACTTGGGGTGCCATGGGCATACCCAAGCTTAGGCCTTTTCTACTCCTTGTTCCAAAGTCCATCAAAGCAATACTCATAACTTGAAAGCTTCACAACACAAAACTTAGACAAAAATTCTCGTGAACTCGGTTAGTAAGAGAAAGCAAACCACCACTCAAAGGTACAGCAAGGAATTCATTCATTGTTTATATTGGTGTTAAACCTACTGTACTCCAAGTTTTCTATGGTTCATATCCTCCAACATTAATCATAGATGCATTGGAATAAGCAAACAACACACGAAAAACAGAATCTGTCAAAAACTGAACAGTCCGTAGTAATCTGCTGGGTTCGCCTAATTATGGAACTCCAGAAAATTCAAACTAAATTGGTAAATTTGAGCAATTTGTCTACCAATCAGCAGCAAAAAGAATCAACTAAAAATAACGCTCCAGTAAAATCTGAAGACTATTTTAGCGAGCGCTAACGATTCTGTTTTTCACAGCAAGATCATATAAACTTCACACAAGTATTACCAAAGGTTCTACTTGGCACAAACACTCAACAAAACATGAAAACACATCTAATCAGAGGCTAGATGCAATATTTATTCCCTAACAGCAACAAAAACAAAAACAAAAAACTGGGTTGCCTCCCAACATGCGCTATCATTTTACGCCCCTAGCTAGGCACGATACAAGATAGATCTATATATTGCCATCTTTAGAAGGCAGTCCATAAATGGTTCTCATGATATATTCATATGGTAACTTGATTTTCTTTCTAGGAAAGTGTTCCATGCCTTTCCTTAACGGAAATTGGAATCTAATATTTCCTTCCTTCATATCAATAATTGCACCAATCATTCTAAGGAAAGGTCTACCAAGAATAATAGGACATGAAGGATTGCAATCTATATCAAGAACAATGAAATCTACGGGCACATAATTCCTATTGGCAACAATAAGAACATCATTAATTCTTCCTATAGGCTTCTTAATAGTGGAATCCGTAAGATGCAAATTTAAAGAACAATCATCAAGCTCATGGAACCCTAGCAAATCACACAAAGTTTTCGGGATAGTGGAAACACTAGCACCCAAATCACACAATGCATAGCATTCATGATCTTTTATTTTTATTTTGATAGTAGGTTCCCATTCATCATAAAGCTTTCTAGGAATAGAAACTTCCAACTCAAGTTTTTCTTCATAAGATTGCATCAAAGCATCGACTATATGTTTAGTGAAAGCTTTATTTTGACTATAAGCATGCGGAGAATTTAGCACGGATTGCATCAAGGAAATACAATCAATCAAAGAGCAATTATCCTAATTGAATCCCTTGAAATCAAAAGTAGTGGGTTCATCACTATGCAAAGTTTTAATCTCTTCAATCCCACTTTTAGCAATTTTAGCATCAAGATCTAAAAACTCCGAATTATTGGGACACCTTAAAGCAGAATCATCTCCAACCCTATTCTCATCAAGATTAATACTAGAAAACAAGGATCTATTAGGAGACACATCAATAACTTTCAGATCTTTATCTTTATTTTCACGATAACTAGAAGAACACGATTTAATATAATCTTCTCTTTTAGCATGCATCCTAGCAGTTCTTTCTTTGCATTCATCGATGGAAATTCTCATGGCTTGGTGATGTCTACACACGCTTCTACTCTTGTAGACTATGTTGGGCCTCCAAGCGCGGAGGTTTGTAGGACAGCAGCAATTTCCCTCAAGTGGATGACCTAAGGTGTATCGAACTCAGGGAAGTAGAGGTTGAAGATGGTCTCTCTCAAGCAACCCTGCAACTAAGATACAAGAAGTCTCTTGTGTCCCCAACACACCTAATACACTTGTCAGATGTATAGGTGCACTAGTTCGGCGAAGAGATGTTAAATGGCAAGTGATATGGATGGCAAAACAAAGTAATATAAATCTGTAATAAAAACTGCAGCAAGCAAACAAGTGGTAAACGTGAGCACAAATGGTATTGCAATGGTGGAAACAAGGCCTAGGGTTCATACTTTCACTAGTGGCAACTCCCAACAACATTAACATAATAGAATCACATGATACTTCCCATAAAGCATGCAAAGGGGACACACTCGGAGGTCATTCCTTCGTGGTCAAGAGAGGACGAGAATTATGTAGGGCTACAAAAGCACACCTCAAAGTTCGTAGTTCTCAATCTAAGGATTTCCCAATGTCACCGCGGCCATCCAAAGAGAGTCCCACAATCACCACAACATATCTAAAGGATAGTCAAAGACAAGCACCAAGAGACTCTCAATCTTCAATCAACACACAAGAGAGGAAATCACTCATGAAAATATTGTTCTAATCCATGTCCAATAGAACACTGTCACCTTGGTCTCGGGGATTATACTAGATAAAGACAAGTGAGTACATCAATCCAATACATAGAGGAAGGGGAAATATCTTAGATTAACATAGCCTATGATCACAACGAAGATCACATCATGGGAGAGAGAATTGACCACATAGCTACTGGTAAGAACCTCAGCCCCGAGGAGGAACTACTCCCGCATCATGGAGGGAGGAAGCAACGTCGATGGAGATGAATCCGGTGGCACTTCCCCGTCCCAGCAGGGTGCCGGCGCAGGAATTCTGGTCCCCCGAAGCTTGATGGCGATGGCGGCGGAGATCGGAATCGCGTCTGGAGAAAAGGGGTCCGGAATCAGGGTTTTCTCGACGGACCTTAAATATATGCCAAAGGGGGGCACCAGACGGGGCTCGGGGGGCCCAGGCGCCCCCCCCCCCCGGCGCGGCCCAGGGGGGGCGCCGCCAGGGCGCCTGGAGCCCTGGTGCCC
>LR738711.1:295155194-295165687 GCA_902687465.1 Secale cereale
GGTTGTACTTCGGGCGCACGGTAGCTCCTGGAACGCTGATTTTTTATATATTTTTTCTGGATTTTTCCTGGCAGTTCTCGTAATGTGAAAACCTGAAATACAAAAACAGCCGAAAACAAAAACTGGCACTGGGGTGCACTGAGTTAATAGGTTAGTCCAAATATGATCAAAAGTGTATGGAAGTGTATAAATATCATAGCAATATCACCCAAAAGAGGCATGGAGCAAGCAAAAATTATAGATACGTTTTGGACGTATCACTTGGAGAGACTCATTGATATCATGCTTGGGTGGAATAGATCTAAGTTTCAAAGCATCAACATCAAGAGTAATTCTATCCACACTTCTAGCCAATTCATCAACTTTAAGCAATTTCTCTTCAAGCATAGCATTGAAATTCTTTTGCGAGATCATAAACTCCTTAACACTAGTTTCAAATTCAGAAGGCATCTTTCCATAAGAGTTGTTGTAGGAATTCCCAAAATTATTAGAGGAATTACTAGGAAAAGGCCTAGGATTAAAATTACCTCTATAAGCATTGTTCCAAAATTATTCCTACCAACAAAATTCACATACAAAGATTCATTGTTATTTTCAACCAAAGTGGACAAAGGCATATCATTAGGATCAGAAGAAGCACTCTTACCAGCAAACAATTTCATAAGTTCATCCATCTTCCCACTCAAAACACTAATTTCTTCGATAGCATGCACTTTTTTACTAGTAGATCTTTCGGTGTGCCATTGAAAATAATTAACCATAATATTATCTAGGAGTTTGGTAGCTTCTCCTAAGGTAGTTTCCATGAAAGTTCCTCCGGCGGCCGAATCTAAAAGATTTCTAAAAGTAAAATTCAAGCCAGCATAAAAGTTCTGAATAATCATCCATAGATTCAAACCATGTGTAGGGCAATTACATATCATTAATTTCATTCTTTCCCAAGCTTGTGCAACGTGCTCGTGATCTAGTTGCTTAAAATCCGTAATATCATTTCTAGGAGAGATGATCTTAGCAGGAGGGAAATACTTAGAGATAAAAGCATCTTTGCACTTATTCCACGAATCAATACTATTTCTAGGCAAAGAGGAGAACCAAGTTTTAGCACGATCTCTAAGTGAAAACGGAAATAACTTCAATGTAACAATATCGTTATCGGTATCCCTTTTCTTTTGCATATCACACAAATCAACAAAGTTGTTTAGATGGGTAGCGGCATCTTCACTAGGAAGGCCGGAGAATTGATCTTTCATGACAAGATTCAACAAAGCAGCATTGATCTCACAAGATTCAGCATCGGTAATAGGAGCAATCGGAGTGCTAATAAAATCATTGTTGTTGGTATTGGAGAAGTCACAGAATTTGGTATTGTTCTGAGCCATAGTGACAAGCAAGCAATCGAACACACACAAGCAAATTAGAAGCAAGCAAACGAGAAACACACGGAGGACGAAGGGCGAATAAAATGGCAAAGGTGAAGTGGGGGAGAGGAAAATGGGAGGCAAATAAATGTAATGCGAAGGATAAGGGTTTGTGATAGGTACTTGGTGTATGACTTTTGCGTAAGCCTCCCGGGCAATGGCGCCAGAAATTCTTCTTGCTACCTCTTGAGCTTGCGTTGTATTCCCTCGAAGAGGAAAGGGAGATTCAGCACAGTAGGGTAAGTATTTCCCTCAGTTTTTGAGAACCAAGGTATCAATCTAGCAGGAGACCATGCGCCAGTCCCTCGCACCTGCACAAACAAATAAGAACTTCGCAGCCAATGCGATAAGGGGTTGTCAATCCCTTTACGGTCACTTATGATAGTGAGATCTGATAGAGATGATAATTATATTTTTGGTATTTTTGGTATAATAAAACAGCAAATAAACAACGGAGATAGAAATTGGCTAGTTGAAGGAAGAGTAATATGATAAAGATAGACCCGGGGGCCATAGTTTTCTCTAGTGGCTTCTCTCATGATAGAGATATTCTATGGCGGGTAAACAAATTACTGTCGAGCAATTGATAGAAAAGCGAATAATTATGAGACTATCTAGGCATGATCTTGTATATAGGCATTACGTCCGAGACAAGTAGACCGACTCCTGCCTGCATCTACTACTATTACTCCACACATCGACCGCTATCCAGCATGCATCTAGTGTATTCAGTTCATATGAACAGAGTGATGCCTTAAGCAATATGACATGATGTAGAGGGATAAACTCAAGCAATATGATTAAAACCCCATCTTTTTATCCTCGATGGCAACAATACAATACGTGCCTTGCTGCCCCTACCTTCACTGGGAAAGGACACCGCAAGATTGAACCCAAAGCCAAGCACTTCTCCCATTGCAAGAACTATAGCTATAGTAGGCCAAACCAAACAAATAATTCGAAGAGACTTGCAAGGATATTATGAGCACACATAAAAAGTTCAGAGAAGAACCAAATATCTTTCATTGATAACCTTGATCATAAACTCACAATTCATCGGATCTCGACAAACACACCGCAAAAAGAGATTACATCGAATAGATCTCCTCGAAGACCGAGGAGAACTTTGTATTGAGATCCGGAGAGAGAGAACAAGCCATCTAGATACTAGCTATGGACCCGAAGGTCTGTGGTAAACTACTCACAACTCATCCTGAGGGCGATGATGATGAAGAAGAAGGCCTCTGTGATGGATCCCCCTCCCAGAACAGGCTCCAAGATGGGATCTCCACGGGAACAGCAGCTACGGCGGTGGTATTAGGGTTTTCTCTCTGCGTATGGAGTTTCTGGGGTACATAGGCATATATAGGAGGAAGAGGGGAACCAGTGGCCATCGGGCCTACCCTCGAGGGCGGGCCCCTGTCCTCTGGCTTGGCCCCGAAGTTTATCTCGCGTGATTTCCTCCAAAAATATCTCCTGCGAAGGTTTCATTCCATTTGGACTCCATTTGATATTCCTTTTCTGCAAAACCCTGAAATAGGCAAAAAAACAGCAATCTGGACTGGGCCTTTGGGTTAGTAGGTTAGTCCCAAAAATGATATAAAAGTGAATGATAAAGCCCATTAAACATCTAAGACTTCATAAATAATAGCATGGAACAATAAAAAATTATAGATACGTTGGAGATGTATCAGCACTCTCCCGGCCACTCCGACCATCTTCATCTCAGGGCTAGGTCTTGGGTGGCCCCGTGTCTACCAAAGACTCCAACGTACACCGTCGTGGCAAAACGGTCCCAAATAGGGACAAGGATCCATAAAAAAAAGAACGAGCACACAAGGTTATGTTCTCCTACCTGATCAGGGTAGCGCGCGCCCATAACCTTCCCTCGCGGGAGGCACTGGTGAGAGGTATAAGAAAGGACCGAGTTAAGACCTCCCCATAAGTTAAGCGTGGTTGCACTAGAAAAAGCTCGATTTGGTGGAACCATGACTCAGCCAACAGTTGTTCAAGTTTATTATTATCCGGTTAAACTTGAATGCAAAATGTCGAGTCATAATAAAATAACACGATGCAACTACAATGCCTGAACATGATATCAACATAAGCATGGGGGTGCATCAAAATCAACGAGCATAACAGCAACATTTAACTATTTATCCAGATGAGCATGGCATACTGACAAGCTTGAATATCACAACTAGAACACTACTCATAGCATAACATAACCACTAGCATCAACAATAAATATCATGTAAGAACATATCAATAATACTACCATGCAAGCATTTAACCAACTAGATGCAAAGGAATAGGCATAACAACGATACTCGGAACAGACGACAGTCATGCACCGAAGAACATCACTACATCAACATACACTACTACCAAGCATGTCATATGAAAGTAATACTAGCAAGTAGAACATAATAACCAGGAGCATAAAAACATAGGATGACGGCAAACACCGATCCATAAGCATAACCGAAATAACGACATCAGCAGTAAAGCTAACAAAAAGACAGTTATTAAAGGTTCAAGTTGAAAACCAATGCTTCTGCAGGGCTATCATGCCAATGGTGGTTGTGGCTTGCCTGGGGATGAAGAAGGTTCCGGGGAGAAGTGTGGAAAGATCGCGAAAAGGATCGCCGGAAAGGGTACACTCTCGGAGGGGGCTGATTAGGGGCAAGGAAAAAATGGTCATTTTCAGAATGTTGAAACATAGTGAAAATGAGGGGAACAGAACGGGTTCGACGAGACGAAGACGTGGGCGTTGGTTTCACCTCATTCGGAGTTACGAGCAAAAAGATACGATCGTTTAAAGCCCAAAGACTAATCTACAAAAATAACTTCTACAAACAGGTCCCTGGCAGTTTAAACCGAACGCGCCTTTCTCCGAAATACGCTTTCTAGAGCAGAAAGTGCATTCTGGCCAGAAGAAGAAGCGAAGTTCGCTTTCGATAAGGGAAAACATATTTTCGGAAATACGCGGCCACTTATCTAGCTAGGCAGTGGCGGGGCGGGACCCGTCACTTATCGACGCTGGCCTCCCTGGGCAATGTGTGCAGAGGCGGGTCCAGCCCTAGTTGGCTGACTAGTGGGGCCAGGGGCGACGCGGGGCCCGCCAGGCCTGGCTCCATCTTAAACGTTCCGCCCGCCCGTGCGAAACAGAGGACAGGGCCAGCGCCGGCGCTGGCCTGCTGCCTCCGGCCACACCTGGCCAGGGAGAGGGCACCGGCGGCCGCGGGGTGGTGCACCGCACCTATTCAGAACATGCACGACGGCCGAGAAGGAGCAACGGGGCGACGGGGTTCGCGGCATCTGAGAACAGAGGCGGCGGCCAAATCTTGGGGCCGCTGCCATAGTGCCTCCGGCGACGAGCTGAGGGGTTGCGGAGGAGTACTTGGGACTGGGGAAGTGGCTTGAGAGGCCAAGGGGAATGAGGGCTCAGTCACCGCAAATTTGACCAGCGGGGAGCGGCGGCCATGGCGACCTACCAACGCGAGGAGAGGCTCGCCGGCTTGGGGAAGAAGTGGGACGGGGTCCTGGGAGTGAGGTGGAGGCGATGGAGAGGTCGAACGGCCTCGGGGTGGCTTATATTGCCGAGCGAGAGGTGGTTCAAGATGGTGTCGCCGCGGATGCGTGGCCGTCACCGCGGACGCGTGTGCGCGCGCATGGGCTCGGGGTTTGGCGACGGGGGAGGGAACAGGGGTGAGCTCACGAGGCAGAGGGAGACAAGGGAACACGGGGAGGAAGTGGACAGAGGAGGAAGACGACGGTCAGCGCACTGTGCTCCCGTGGGCGTTCGGTGGCGAGCGTCGGTGAGGAAACGGACGGAGGGGACAAGGGCTCCACGAGGACGGCGACGACGCGGGAAACACGCTAGACATGGGCAGAGGCGCCAGAGCGATTTTAATGCTTACCAGGGCGGTGGTCACCGCGCGATCTGGCAAGGAGAAGATGCCAAGGGCTGCCGTGAGTTGTCTAGTGATGAGTCCCTGCGTAATAGAGGCTGAGGGAGTTGATGGATCGACAAAAGGAGACAAGGAGAGGAGTGTGGCATCGCTGAAACTTTGATGTATCAAGTTTTGATGTGCACTGCTGATCCGTAGGAAAGACTACGATCCTGGAGAGTTTTGAAGGAAACGGACCAAGATTTAATACACTTGCTTTGCAAAAGCATAAACTGGTCCAGATTAAGGAACAGGTAGAAGTACTCACATAGAGTCATGAATTGATTTTAAAATGGACATGGTGGGGTGATTTGGGCATATGAGGGTGCTGTAAAACTTTCATGCCATTTGGCCAAACCAAAATGGTACTTCCGTCATACAGCTCCTCTTTGGACATAATCTTAGGAAAATTCCTTAGGGAAAAAGGATAAACAAAATATCCCCAAATTTGGTGGAGCTAGGTTATAAGGATAGGAGAAGGTCTAGAAAAATTTTCAGCCTTAATGGAGCAAGATAAAATATACTTGCTTCACAAACTGAAAATTTGGACAGAATTAAAGAATTGAAGATGAGCTCACATGGAGGCATTACATGAGCTCAAGTTTGGTGAAGGGCTAAGATATGATGATATTGAGGACCATGCAAAATTGCAACTCATTTGGATATGCCTAGCTTGTACCTCCTTCACAAGTTTCTTTCTGGACAAAAACTTTGGAAAATCATTGATAAATAATCACTAGGCAAATGAAGTTGAATTTTGGCATGTGGCAATTATATGGACAGGAAAAGATGTCCAAGGAGTTTTAGGGCAATTGGGCAAAGGAAAATAGCACTTGCTTCACAAAGTGCCATTTAGGACAGAATAGGAAAATGAATATTGGAGGATTATTTTTTAACATGGCAAGGAAAAGTTTTGCCATATTTGATAAAGATATGACCCAAACAATTTATGAGAATTATTTGGGAATTTTAGGAGTGATGGAAATATAGGTTGCTTCACAACCTAAGGCAGACATGGTTACTCCTTTAATAGAAAAAGGAATATTCCCAATAGAAGAATATTGGGATTTTGGGCTAGGATGAAAATGGCAAGGGCTAGGGAAGGATTATTGGATGACAAGCCACTCTGGAAAGGAAGAAGAGGGCATATTCTTCAGTTTCCAGACCACAAAGCCCCGGAAAAAGAAAACTCAAGCAAAAACCTCAGAAAGAAAAAGGAAAAAGAAAGTACCAGAAATCAGGTTGTGACAAGTCACGGATGATAGCATTGTTTGCTGTCTAATCAGTATACAATGACTGATTTGCCAGTGTGGTGACCCCTTAATCTATAAAAGGAGGCCCATGGCAACGAGGGAAGGGATTCAGACACTGGACCTTTTTACCCACGTACGCGCGTAGAGGCTCTCGTCCCCACGCAACCCTTGCGAGGAACGAGATCCGCGTTTTTCCAGCAACGTCCACCCATGAATCCACCAAAGTAGGAGTAGGGTATTACGGCCCACGGTGGCCCGAACCTAGGTAAAAATCACCTGTGTGACCGATGTCGTGCTGTTGTGCGCTCTCCGCTCTTTGTGCAACGTGCCACACCCCCTTGCCGAACCACAAAGGGGCCGCAGGCCCCATAGGTGTTTGCATTTTCCTACGACATCTTTGGCGTTCTAGGTAGGGGGAGCGCTTGTGCAAACCCGAGCGCGTGCGCAGCGCGTCATCTTCGTCTTCATCAGCGTCTACATCATCCACGGCGCCCAAGAAGAAGCGCGTGGAATGGCGGGTGAAAAAGGGGAGCAGGGTCACTTCTCTGCCTCCGCTGCCTCGTTTCAACGCAGCTGCGAGAATGCCAAGAGCCAATAGTGACAGCAACGGGCCAACCTTAGTAGGTTAAGCGGCCTGATCGCCATGAAAATCCTTACCAGATGAAAAAAGCAAGGTGCACGAGTACAATGTTCCTCTCCTTTCCCACCCTCGCTTAACGACAATCAAGCCACTCCGGGTTTTAGCATCATCAGTGTCGATGAGCACCACATGAAACTCGGTTCAGCATTTACCCTACTTAGGGAAATCCTAAGTCGAACGCCGGTGCGCATCCACTTATTAGTGCCCCGGCAAGTCACTCCGGTAAGGCCATCCACAACAGCATGGCTTCTGTGTCATTCGCCTATGGATTGTTTGAAGAGCTTGGTGAAGAAGAGAGAAGCACCGTTTGTGCATCGCGCCGTGTCCTACCAATGGCAGGACACAAGTGAATTTTTCCAGATCCGACCGGGGATGGAGAGCGGCGCGCTTACCGCCACCTCTCCCAAAGCTTCCAAGCCGGGAAAGCATTCGCGAAAGGAAGATCACAAAAATAAAAGCTAAGTTTACTCTATCATCGCTCAACTATCAATTTACAGTTTGCATCAGTTTATCCCTTGTGCACCCAGGTGTATGTGCGAGGACTTCTTTCGTGCAAACGGTAAATTATCAGTTCTTGCTCACACCCTTACTCTATCCCGAGCCCCGCTCATAGAATGGGTCGCAATAACAAAACTACCAAGGTAAAACCTGCCGGGACGTACCCTTCCCAAGGTAACCGCTAAGGGCTCGACCCTTAGGACCACCGCGGTAGTACAATATCGGCGGGCAAACGGATACGCGCAGAGACTAATCGTACAAACACCGACAGGTGAACTCAGGAGGGATAAACACATAGATAAGATTGAGGGAAAGCCTCAGTTCCACACAAACATACAAAACATGAAGTCTAAACACTGGACGTGCATCGAGTTTTTGTTAGAGGACGGCAAGATGTCCAGAATAGTTCAGCGCCGGGCCTGCCGACTGTGAGGAGCCGTTGGGATGAAAAGGACCTTGGCAACAAGAGGGGTAGCTTTCTTCTTGTCAGCTGGGACATCCATGCCCGCCGGCGGCTTCCTGAATCCATCAGCAAGATAAAGATCTGGGTGACCGCATGCGATATTGCTCAGAACCATGAGGAGGGTGTTGTGAGTGAGCTTACGTGATTCAGTCATGAAGCGACCGTCCCTCCCCTCCTCGTGGACCTTTAGCTTGTCGATCAGCTCGTTGAAGAAGAGTCCCAACTTGAAGCTGGGCACCTCATGTCTGCTGGCCGAGAAAACTGGCCCCTCCAAGCCCATCGCCGCAGCATGATCGCCGAGGCGCTTGGCAATGTCGATTAAGCTCTTGATCTAGAGGTCCACCTACTTTGAGTGATTCTCGATTTTGTCCCCACCATCCTTCCGGAGGCGCCTTGTGATGTCCAGATCCTTTGCCAGCTGCTCGTTGCGGGCCCCACTGGACTCTGCCAAGCTCTCCAAGGTGCTAATCCTTCCTTCAGGTCTTTGATGGTGACGTTGGCGGTCTCGAGGTTTTGGCTATTGGATGAGAGCTGCGATTGGATGTTCGTCCGAAGGGTCCCTGCCTTCTGCGCCTCCTCCTTGAGGGTCGCGATCTCCCGAGTGCTCCTGGCAAGTTCATCAGTCAGCCTAGCCACCTCCTGGTCAGGGTCAGTCTTGGCAGTCGATGCCGCAGCAAGATGATTGGCTAGCTTCTTCAGCTCTACAGCAGAGTCAGCGGAGAGGGCGTCCAATGCAGCTTGATGTCTGTCTTCCAGTTCTTTGGTGCGCTGTTACATGAGATCTTCTAGTTTCTCGTCCTTAGCGCGAAGGAGGGTTCTCGAGCTTCCCCTCCTGGGAAGAAATGTCCCGTTCCTTGGTATCCAGAAGTGCCTTGAGCTCCGCCAAGCGAACCTCTTGGGAAAAGACATCCTCTCTCGCTATCAAGATTGTCTCCTGCTGCCCCATCAGAGACTGGAACTGCCTGATGTGCCAGTCGTGCAACTCGTTGCCCTTGTCCTTCAGTTGCAAGTCCACATTGGTGGCAGAACTGGGCTGCTCCTTGATCGCCTGCCACTTTTGGCTATACCGTCCCCACATTTCCTTAATGCCTATCGCTACAGATTCCAGAAAGGACAGGTCCATTGCGAAGGCATCAGAATCCTCTGGCTCATCGACCCAGCAGTGCAGCGACGCCAGGATACGCTGCAGCTCATTGTCAAGCTCCACGCTCATCGCCATCGACGAGCTGGGGGCTCCGAGCCTAGGCTGCACCAATGACAGTTGATTTGGGACTGATATCTAGGCCTCCGCCGAGGTGCTGAGTGAAGATGGGGGGTCCGTGGTCTGGGGAGGAACTTTCTCTTCAACCACCGCTCCCGCCTTTGGCATACCGCCGGGGGTTCCCTTCGGTTCCTTAGAAGGCTCTTGAGTATCCCCGGCAACGCGCCCCTCCTCCTCTATGACAGCAACCTTGGCGGCCTTCTCCGCGGTGTCACTCCCTATGCCAGCCAACTCTTCCAATAGTTCAGGCTCTTCTTCCCAAGGACCTGCAGACAAAGGCACCAAACATGATTCAAGAGGCAGAAATGATGAGGAAGCTCGAAGTGTGAGGCTAAGTTGCAAAAGAGGAATTAGGAAGGGGAAGAGATCAGACGAATCACTTGGAGGAGCCTGCCGGGTGATAGTCTCAGTGTGCTCGGCAGCATCCGTTGCCGGGCTATGGCTTTCATCTTCTCCAGCGTTGACTGCGGCATCATCCTGGGCGAGCTCTCCTATTACCATGGTCGGGGGCCCCTCGACCCAATCAGCGGAAGCAGTGGGCCCTTCCTGGAGGTACTCGTCCGGGGTCATCTCTCCTCCATCCCCAGCAGGGGGAATTGGGAGTTCTCTGCCTTCATTCCCCACGAGTGGTGCCGGCCCTTCACCTCTGCGCCGGGAGCTGGGCTGGGGGCTCGATGGTAGATCGATCGAGATACTCCCCACATTGCTGATGCCCTCCACCATCCTCGGCGGCTTCGAGCGGTTGAGGAGTTTGGACCGATGGATGAGGTCTCCTCCTCCTCCGCCTCCCTGACAGCAGAGACGGGCAGAAGACCAGTTAAAAAGAAGCAAGCATGCATTAAACTACTGCAAAAGAAGGGAATTGCTCTCTCTTACTCTTCATCGATGAGCATGGAGACTAGCTCAAACTCAACAGGCGGCGAAGGCGGCCGACCTCTTTTCCGAGGAGGAGGAGCAGGGGCCTCTAGCAGCCTTAAACCCTACCGAGAGGCAGGGGATCCTGTAGT
>LR738711.1:295165802-295226514 GCA_902687465.1 Secale cereale
CCCCCCCCCGCCCCCGCGTGACCTCACATGGCTTGGGGAGAGAAGGTTTAGCCCTGGCAAGGCGAGGAGACTGCCGGCACACCACGTCCAGCTTGGTGCCCTTGGAGGTGATCTTGTTCACCCTCTTAATATCAGGCGCGTGATCAGGGCCGTTGTCCCATGGTTAGCAACCCGCCTGCGAGGGTGCTGATCCAAGACTGGCTCAGGGGCTTGTGGGCCTGCCGCAAGCCCCCGCAAGCCATTCTCCGTCAAGCTCTTCCTCCTCGATCACCTCTTCCTCCTGGACCTCTGCCGCTGCGATGCACAAAACCTCAATCCCGGAAGGGCCATCCCAGGGAGGATCGTCCCCAGCATGTTCATTCTCAGCAGAATCGCTCCCGACAAGCTCCTCCCCGGGACTCCTCCGCTGACCTCTCGGCCTTCGCCGTCGCCTTCGCGGCAGCTCGAAGCGCCCTGTCCTCCTCAAGCCTCTTCCTGATGTAAGCCTCCTCCACCTTGGAAATGTGCTTGTACATGTGGATCTCCACTCTAGTCGGCTTTTCCACCAGAGTGGAGGACCATGCCAGCTCTTCATCTAGTGTGGGCAAACGCCAATCTCTCGAAACCCCTTGGGCGTTGCAATCTGGCATCTATTTCAAAATCTGGTCCCTGGCAGAGTTTATATGCAGTGGGATAACACTTTCCGGCAGCTTAAATGACCCAAGCCTGCCGAACCGTTGCTCACACAGCCAGGTGTGGCCATAAACTGACAATTTATTGGTCAGACCAGGAAGCAATCTCATCCTATCCTATGCGTTCTTGTACTCCCAAGATAATATGTCCCTCTTCTGCAGGGGCACAATACAACGGAGGAGAAAATCAGCCCCCACATGATCGATGGTGAGCCCGTCAGCTTTCAAACGGGTAATCATGTTTATTGCCGGGCGGAGCCAATCATCAGAAAGACCAAGCCCCCTCCAATTGTTGTCATGCTCAATACACTCTGTCCGAGCCTGGCAAAAATCTGGGGCCTTCTCATCCTGGATCCAACACCAATCAGCTCTCCATTCATCCCATCTGCTGCATTGTTGTCCAGCGAGGTAATCCCAGTTCTCCCTCGCCATGTGAGGCATCCAACTTATGTTCCCAGAGTGGCGGGCCTTGTTCGCCACTCTCAGGACGAAGTAGTGCCTAAAAAAATCGACATTGGGAGCAACTCCAACGAAGTTCTCGCATAGATGAGTAAAAATTGCCATACACGCCATTACATTTCGCGTGAAATCAAGAAGGTGAAACCCATAGATCACCATCATGGCCTCGAAGAAATCCGAGAAGGGTGGATAGAGGCCACAGATGAAATACGCACAGAAGAACTGATATGAATTTAGCGGGTCCTATCGCGGGAAAACCACGGCCAACTATGGCACAGGAGTCCCTTTTTGGTTCGGCGGGGGGGATGGGCACATTGCACAAAGAGCGAAGAAGTGTAATGCAACACGACAGAGATCACACGGGCAGTTTTTACCCAGGTTCGGGCCGCCGCGAGGCATAAAACCCTACTCCTCCTTTGGTGGATTGATGGTGGAATGTGGAAAGAGGCGTGACGCTCTTGCCTGGCAAGGTTGCCTCGGGGTGAGAGTCACTACGCGCGTATGAGTGTGTTGGTTCGAATGGCCGAATCCTTTCTATGGTTGCCATGGGCCTCCTTTTATAGATTAAGGGGTCACCAAAGTGGCAAATCAGTCTGCCCATGCTGATTAGATAGCAAACAATGCTATCATAACTAACTCTGTAGGATGACAGAGCGCATTAAATGCGCCGCTCAGTGTCACATCACGGTTCGCTTGGCAGGCCGTACAGGGCTGTTTTGCCTACTTTGCGCCTGCTTGTTTGACACGTCTCAGGACAGCTGTCATTTGAAGGTTCTTTCTGTAGGAAGTGGCTGCCATGTGGTAGGAGGTTGCCATTGAGCCACTTAGGAGCTTGACACCGCACTGATTGACAACAGGTCATTGTGAGGTGGTGGTTTGCCTCCGCGAGCCGCGGCAGGCCTGCCGGGGTGATGTTAGAGGCTTGCTTCTGAGGCATTCCAACCCCGCCAGGCTCGTGTGCCTTGCAAGGAAGGCTCTTCTTCCGGCAATATCTTGCCTCTTCGGATGGTCTTGGTTGTCCTGATCTCCTTGACCAGCACTCTGATTCCTCAAGGAGCTTAACCCTTCGAGCGTTGATCTGATCTTGGTGTCGCAAACGTGTCCTTGGGCCTATGCACAGTCTGGGGCAAAGGATCCAAGGTTTGTTGCACCGACAGGAGCCCCCGAGCCTGGCATGGTCGAGCCGCTAGGCGTCGTTGGGGTAGGCTCTAACCAGTGCACATGCAAAGGCATAGGGGCAGCTTGCCCCCTTTGAGATCTTCTTTGCTTCAACATTAACTTGAGCATGGGCCAGTTTACGCATCTTCCGCGCGTTGTGTTGCGCCGATCGTAGTGGGGGATAATGGGCCATTATCCATGGAGCGTCCGCTCCCCACGTTCACGGGGCGGTAACTGCCACCCACTATTCTTCCTGCTCCAAAAGTTCCCGCCACGTGTCCTTCATGCATTGCGCAGGGTTGGTGGCGGTTGCGGAGGGCACGAAAATGAGTGTGATGGTAGGGAGTCAGGCACGGTAGATTGGTGCAGAGGGTCGGCCTTGATTTCCCAAGACGTTAATGGCGGGAGGGGAGCCAGATTGGCCAAACGGGGCGGCCGTCCCTGTTGGAGAATTTTGCCCCTCCCTTCTTCATCCGCCTATAAAACGGACAAGGGGTGAGGCGTTCTCCCACACCTTTCACTTCTTCTTATCTTCGCAGCAATCTTCGCCAATCATGGCGAGGGGCCGAGGTTTCGGCCTTGCTCCAATGGCGATGAGAACTTCTGCTCAATAGAACCTCCCTCCTTCCTCCGATAGTGCGGGGGCAGAGCCCGCTGGGAGAGGAGGTGGAAGGGGGCGAGGTCGTGGTTATTGTGGCACTTGAGGCCGAGGGGAACGAGGTGTCGCTCCAGTTGCGCCTACACCGGTCGCTCCTCCCCTGATGGAAGGCCACATTTGAAACCAACCACTGGAGTTTGTTATCAGGATGTACAAGCCTCATCGCGGCCGTCTCCGCCTCCCTACTCCATTTGCGACGGCAAGGAAGCTCGAGCAGCCACAATCGTTGAGGTTGCACATGAGGGCTTGTGGGAACTACAACATATAGGTGGACGTAGTCTTCCCTGCTCCTCACGTCATGTACTTCCGTCGAGGCTGGAAGATTTTTGCTCGTGCCCATAGCTTGTTTGAAGGTGCATCCTCCATTTCAAGTTAATGGAAGACGGTTTCCTTTCCGTCCAGGTCTTTGGGAGCTCGGGTGCTCGCTTAGGGTGCTGCGTGGATAGCTCGGCTGGCGACGAAAGATCCTCCTCGAGCAACAATGACGAGGATGATAATGACGGCGATGACTCCGGCTGAGCACCAGTCGCACCGTCACCGTCAGGCTGTGACACCACCATCTGCACCTGCACTCCTCCCCCGTAGAGGCAACTTTCCAAGGATTTGGATGCAGAGGTAGATGTGGTGCCCACCCCCTCTCGCTCCTCCAGCAGTCTTCCATCTAGACCCTGGTAGGCTTCTTCGCGGGCTGCAGCTCTGTTAGCCTTGCCTTGTCATGCTGGCCTTGGTGGTGGTGTTTGGCGGGTCATTCTCGTCGACCTCTTCGCCATCACCTTCATCTGCGCCCTCCAGCCCCCGACCGAGCTACCTCTCCTAGAGACCGATGGGATCAGGATGGGCTTCTATCTGGCCCCCCTTTTGCTCTCTTCACCTCCTGCCGCGGTGCCTATGAGGAGAGAAACGACAAAGTGCATCACGGGGCACTTATATTTTTCAATCTTAAACTTGTAGGCACTTGCCAAACTTTAATTCAAATAAATATAATCTCTTTTATCCATGCTTGCGTTCTGTAAGATTTGTACTTGTTGATCAGCATATTAATGAAAAAGATGAACCTTGCCGGGGACTCGTGCATGTAGTGTGTCCATGGAGAGGTGGATGCCTCTATACTTCCAAGTAAACAAGTTTCCCCCGGCAGGCTACCTTGCCGGTGCCCTCAGCCTTGTTGCCGCGGAGCTAGACTTAATGGCACAAGTCATGAAGAGGGACCAAACCCCCGCCAATCCTTATTCGTCAAAGGCCACTGCGACCATCCTGACCGAATCAGCTTTCGGGTCGAAGGATGGGAGGACCTAAGTTTCGAAAGGTAGCGGGGTTTTCCTATGCACAAGTCCTTACAGAACACGTATGGATAGAGGAAAAGAACTTATCTATTTGGCTTTCCGGAGATTGCAATGTTGGCTTCTCTTTTCATCTCTTGTTGGGGAACCAAGTCCACGGCAGGAACCTGTGGTTTATGCAGATGAAAATGATGCCAAATGCAATCTTATCTACATGAACATGAGATGCTCATGATATGCTTGTGCATGCATGCAACTTGTCGGGGCCCCCCCTCTTAGTGCTTCGCTTATTTCTCTGTTGTTGAGGGTCTGCACTTGGCTTTGTACAAGGGGTTACATGCAACTGAGGCAAGGGATGTACAAAAGCGTGGCTGCCGGGCATGGCCAGACAGCCGCGCCTTACGGGTAGTACTTGTGGAGATGCTTAATGTTCCATGAGTTTTGCAACTGAATGCCATCTCCGATCTCCAAACGGACTGCACCGGGTCTCGTGAATTGTACCAGCCGGTAAGGGCCTTCCCACTTTGGCAATAACTTGTTTGCACCCTTGGCGGACTGAATGCGCCTAAGGACAATTTTGTCTTCCTCAAAACACCGGGCACGAACCTGCGGCTGTGATAGCGAAGCAGGGCTTGCTGGTAGCGTGCGGCACACGTAGTAGCCCAGAGACGGTTCTCCTCGATAAGCATTGCATCATCATGCTGGTGATGATCATGCGCTACTTCATTGTAGGAAAGCACTCGAGGAGACAGTAAATGAGTTCCATGTGGATAACTTCTTCTGCCCCATAAACAAGGGAGAAGGGAGTCTGCCCGGTAGCTCAATTTGGTGTCGTCCCGAGGGACCAGAGAACTACCGGAGATCATTGATGCATCACCTGCCGCAATTCTGCAGCTTATCAAATGTTCTCATCTTGAGTCCGTGCAACACTTCAGCGTTCGCCCTCTCAGCTTATCCATTGCTTATGGGATGTGTAACAGAGGCAAATGAGATATTCCTTCTGAGGGCATGAACATATTGCATGAAGGCGCGGCTTGTGAACTGGGTGCCGTTATAGGTCATGATCCGGGCAGGGACGCCGAAGCGGCACACCAATCCATTCAAGAACTTGATGGCTAACTGAGCAGTCACCTTTCTCACGGCATCTACTTTTGGCCACTTTGTAAACTTGTCGATGGAAACGAACAAGAATTCAAATCCCCCGGCAGCTCGGGGGAAAGGGCCGAGGATATCGAGGCCCCAGACCGAAAACGGCCATGACTAAGGGATTGTCTAAAGAGCTTGGGCAGGCAGATGGATGTTCTTGCAAAGGAACTGGCAGGCCTCACATTTTGTGACTAGCTCGACCGCATCTTGGAGGGTTGTGGGCCAATAGAATTCTTGCCGGAATGCTTTCCCAACTAATGCCCTTGATCCAATGTGGGAGCCGGACATGCCTTTGTCCATTTCTGCCAGCAGTTCCTTTCCTCCTTCCCGGCAAATGCACTTCAATTTCACACCCTTGGGGCTTCTGTATAGAGTGTCGTCGACAAACTGATACATACTGGCCCTCCGGGTTACTCTTTCAGCTTCTTCTTGCTCTTTGGGAAGTTCAGCGGTTTGGAGGAAGTGGACTATGTGCCTTGCCCAAGTTGGATCCTGGGGCCCGGCAAAGAGGACTAGCGGCACCTCCGCATTCGTGGGGGTGCGTTCCTTGACTACAGGGGCCTGAGGCTCGGCAAGAGGGTGCAACCCGGCAGGAGAATGGGAGTTGTTTCCGGCAGGGTCCCTACCAGGTGCCTCTCTCGGGGGAAAGACACCTATGGGATCTTGGGGACCCCTACTACAGTTGGCGGGGCGTAGTGCTGCGCAAAGAGAAGGTCCAGTCGATCAATGCATGGGAATTTTTACCTAGGTTCGGGCCGCAAGTGATGCGTAAAACCCTAGTCCTGCTTGTCTATGTATATTTTGTGTTCTTGAGCTCTTGAACTAGCTACTATGCGTGCCTGTTCAAAAAGTTTGAATCCTCTCTCAGTACGCCTCGGGCCTTCTTTTAGATAACAAAGGGGTCGCCACAATGGCACACAGGAGGTGGAAAGTATCTACAATGTACAAGTTTATCACCTGACATCATAGGACAACAGAATTTAATGCGTCACCTATGTGTCATCTAGCTTTATTGGGGACGGCAATAGAGCTTGTCCCGCCCGTCGCCGCCTCGTCTCACTCTGACGCGCGTCCAAGCTGACGAGGCATGCAGCGCCATGCTGGCTGCTAACTGATGTGCTGGTGCGGTGGCAGGGTCTTCACAAAGATCTGCATGCCACCACGCAGGTTCTTGGCTAGTTGCTTAGGGGCTGCATGCTGCCACGCAAGAACTTGTCCAGTTGGCGAGTTGGTTGCCACGTAGGAGTGGCCACGGGGCAGTGAAACCTTGGCGGGCGCGGGCCTGGCTGTGGCCCCGCAGATGCCCCCAGCAAGGGTCTTGCTAGGGTCCCATGGTTGTTCCCGACAAGGATCTTGTCGGGGGTCTTCCCTGTCCCCGGCAAGGCTCTTGCTGGGGGTCTTCGCCTTCTGGTCCTCAGCTAGACTCGCAAGCCTTTGGTCTTCACACAGATCTACATACCACCACGGAGGCGCCCCTAAATCTTGCTCTTGACATTGTTGATGGTGTCAGAGCTCCCAGATCCAAGGGTGGCGGCCTCGCTGGTGTTGGACATGTTGCCCCGGCAAGACTCTTGCCTGGGCTATGTAGGCCACCCCAGCAAGGGCGTTGTCGGGGGGTCCACCTTGCCGCCCTGCTCTTCATGTCTCTCGCTTGAGTGTTGCCTTGGCAGTCTTGTGATTTTCCTTCTCTTTCTCCGCCAAGCGTGGTTGCACGTGTGGCTACAACTGCCCGTGCACAAGTAAAGGGGTGCAAAAAGCCCCCTACTTTTGTACACCAACAGGAGCCCCCGGGCCTGTGCCATACATAAGTGTGGAGCGTTGTTGGGCCAGGCCCAGAATGGTGCGCGGGCACGCATGGCAGAGTTTTAACTGCGTTGATTTCTTCGCCAGTTGCGCTCCCCCACGACTCACATTGGGCGCATGACGTGGGGGTCGTGCATGGAGCGGTTGCATCGTGCTTGCGTCACGTCGTGGTGAACAGTAAAGAGGCGGCCCGCGTGTTCCTCATTAAAGGGGAAGCCACAGGGGCACTGCTCATTTACCCTATGCGCCTTTTCCAATCTTGGAACTGTCGTTCCCCTCTTCTTCTTCAAGCACGAACCGGAGCTTCTGCCTCTGCTTGCCGCCGCCACACCCTCATTGCACTTGATCCCCTGCCCCCTCTCAGCCGCCATGGCGCTCAAGGCAGGCAAGGGCAAGGGACCGGCTAAGCACGCCGGGGGGAAGGAGGAACTGGAGAGCGAGTTGGTGGAGCTGTGGACGCGGTTCTCCCTCTTCGCCTCGACGGTCGAAATGCTCACCCTCAGGGATAGGTTCAAGTGCCTATGGTGGAGGGAGAAGACGGGGCATACTGCCACGCGCGTCGTCCCTGCCTTCTTCTTTGCCAAGGGCGGTCCAAATCGGTACCCTTTCTTCGTCAATTATTTCTCTTGCGGGCTCTGCCCCCTTTCTCAGATTTGTTCAGTGATGTCATGCACACCTATGGCTTCCGCCTTTTTGACCTCACGCTGAACGCCATGGCATGCATGGCCTTCTTTGCCCATCTTTGCGAGGGCTTTGCCGGAGTGCTCCCCAGCACGGCGCTCTTTCTACATTACTTCACTCCTCGCATCCAACCAGGGGGCGCCATCTCTGGCTGCATTTCTTGGATTCCGAGGCACCAGATCAAGGGCACGTACACGGAGGGTGCTCAGAAGGAGAGGTGGGACGAGTGGCGAAGCTGGTGGTGCTGGATCGAGGAGATGGATCCACCGGAGTTCTGCCGGGTCCGTCGGAAGCCGCCTACCCGTAGCTAGGACTGGGGCGAGCTCGACGCCGACGACCAGAAGCTCACGATTGCTACGACCAGGATCCACCGCCTCGTCGCGGCCGGGCTCACTCTCGAAATGACCGGGGCCGATTTCATCCGCCGCCAGATTGCACCACTTCATAACAAGGGGAGGCTGGCCTGGGATTTCAGGAACGCGGCTGACATCATGAGGCTCCGCCCCGGCTTGAACCACAACTTCATGGTGCCGCAGCATGCTCATCTTTGCCAGAGGCTCTTCCAGCTCAAGGTAGACGAGGTTGGCATGGTCGAGAGGGACGACAAGGCCAAGAAGACCGGCAAGGCCACCAGGGCCTCCAAGCCCGAAAACCCATTTGGGTTGTCGGTGGGGGTGGTCCCGTTGAGCAACAACTCCTGCCTGACCTCCATCATTGCCATGATGCCGGTTTTCGACACGCACAGCCTCGACCCTACCTGGGCCGAGCTGAAAGCGGAGCTGGCGCATGCATTCTTCGACAACTTGTCAGAGAGGTACGTCCGCGATGAGCCACAGCTCATCCGCCCCACCACCAAGGAATAGTTTTCATATATCGCCGCTAGGGCGGAGGAGGTAGCACTTACTGCGGAGGCCGGCAACCTCGGCACCGTGGAGGATGAGGCAGATGCGACCGCAGAGGATAAAGAGTTCGGCGAGTGGGTGGGGTCCGCCGGGGAGCCCAGCAGCATCGGCGCTAGGGTTCCCCCTGTTGAGTAAGCGGTCAATAAGTCGGCCGATGAGGAGACCGGTGCGGATGACTCCCCGGCCCCAGGGAAGAAACGCATTCTATGGCGGGCTGGCTCTGGCGATCCGGTCTGGCCCGACAAGACCACGCAGCGGTAGCAGGCCCAGGGGCCGCTTGCACGCTAAACGAGGGCTGCGAGAGCGAAGAAGGCCGCGGACGCCACTTCTTCCTCGTCCAAGCGTCCGAGGACCTTATCCCCTTCTCCTTCGCTTATCGACACCGCCCCGGAGGCCGATTTCGATCTTGGGTCCTTTAGCCCGAAGAGGAAGAGGAGGCCATAGGAGGAGGAGGACGAGTAAGCATTTTTCCCTCCTCATCTCCTGACCCTCCGCCTATGTTGTCCTTCCCTGACTTGATTTTATTTTTGCAGCGACATGGAGACGCTCGCTCAGAGGGCGGCAAAGAGGGCCAAATCCTCGACGGGCAACGAGCCCCTGGTGAGCGCTCCGTGCACGCCGGCATTGGTGGTGATCAGCCCGGACAACAATCCTCAGCGCAGCCCCCACTCCAGCCCCCAGCGTGAGTCCATTCTTCACTCCCCGTCAACGGGCGTTGGGGACTGTATCCTTCGCGCTGACCTTGCCGGGTTTGTAGGAGGAGAGCGGCAATAGGAGCCACTGAGGGCCGCCCCCGACACGCCATCCCATCAACCACGCCACCCAGACGGGCGTCACCGGCAAGGGCACCTACCGCCGAGCCCACTCACATGGAGGAAGACAGGGGAAGCACAGGCACCAGTAGCCCCGCCCCGGCAACAGATGTCAGCGGGGAGGGAGCCACTTCTCCTCGGCCCGACACGGGTAAGTTGCCTGCTTCCCGTCCCCCGCTATCTCTGCCATGTGATGTTCTTTATTTCTTTGTTCTGCACTTTTACTTTTGGCCTCGCTTCATCTTCCTTTCTGGTTTCCAGGCTCTCCCTCGACGGACCAGGTGGACGTCAGCGCTGTCATTGTGGAGGTCTCCAAGGATGCCGAGGCTAAGACCACCAAGATCACAGCTAGGGAAGCCGCCACATCTGCCACCGAGGAGGCGACCAAGGGGCCTTCCAAGGAAGCGGGCAAGGCTGCTGCCGAGGAGGCCGCCAAGGGGCTTCCCGGGGACACCGGCAAGGCTTCTGCCGAGGAGGCCGCCAAGGGGCCTGCGGGGGACACCGGCAAGGCTGCTCTCGAG
Source organism: Secale cereale (assembly GCA_902687465.1). Taxonomy (NCBI): domain Eukaryota; kingdom Viridiplantae; phylum Streptophyta; class Magnoliopsida; order Poales; family Poaceae; genus Secale; species Secale cereale. Next base: position 295,175,894 of record LR738711.1, read on the forward strand.
GAGGCCGCAATGGGGCCTGTCGGGGACACCGGCAAGGCTGCCGCCGAGGAGGCCGCCAAGGAGCCTGCCGGGGAGAAGGTGACCAATGACCAACCTTCCTCCTCTGCAGCTCCCTCCCCGGGTAAATACTTGAAGGTGGGCGAAGATCTATTCGTCCTCCTCCCAGGGACGGCACGCACCAGAGCACTAGCCGAGTGGGATGTTTTCAACGATGAGGTCCTTGCCACTGCCAGGTTCCAGGTTGTCGACGAACCGAGTGCCAGCGGTGGTGGTTCCCACGAGGAGCAGCTCCTTCGGGCCACGAGGGCCAATTTTCAGAAGCTTCAGGCGCTCTACCGTGCCTGCAGGGATAAGGCGAACTCTAGGTTGGCGGCTATGGACAAGGCGGATGCGGATTTTGAGGAGCGTGTTGCCTAGACGCTAGTCTGGTTCGGCGAGGCCCAAAATGAACTAAGGGCCATCCAGGACCAGTTGGACGAGCGCAAGCGAGAGCTTGTCCTGAAGCAAGCTGATGTCGAGAAGGCCCAGGAGCTGGCGAAGGAGAAGGCCGCCAAGGATGAAGCTGCCCAGAGGCAGCATCAAGCTCAACTGGACAGCAAAGAGGAGGACCTCATTGCTCATGAACAGGCGCTCGATGCCGTGCTCCGCGGCAAGGACGAGGATATCAAGAAGCTCGTTGTGCCGCGGACCCCGGAGCTGGAGCAGAAGCAAAAAGATGCACTTGATTTTCTGGCCCTGGCCCAGGCCAGTAAGGCGGAGGAGCTGGAGCTGGAGTGGGAGAGCCTGAAGGAGGAGATCTTGAGGCTGACAAAGGAGAGGGACCCGAGCAACCGCACTCTGACGGACATGCAAGTCACCATCTCCGTCAAGACCAAACTGCTCTCTGACGCCAACGTCTCCATCAATGATCTGAAGCTGAACCTGGATGCCTCAGAAGGGATGCTTTCGGAGGTAAGGGCCCACGAGGAGACCCTGAACAAGGCCCTTGAGAGTGAGAAGCAGCTGTAGCAGGATGATGTCACTGCCCTCAAGGACTATGTGGACAGGGTACAACTCTGGACCAATGGCCTTATCGACATTGCACAGAGGCTCAGCACGTAGCTAACCGTCAAGGGCATGCCGAACTTCAAGTACTCCCAGGAGGTGAGCATAAGCCCCAGCGCCAGGCTGACCTTGTTTTTCGGGCGCGTCCTTGAGGCCATGGATCAGCTCCGCTCCAATCAAGCAACTTATGTGACCAATGAGGCTCGGAAACTTTGCTGGGGCACCCTGACCAAGGTGCTCAACAAGGTGGCGTTCTGGAATCCCAGCGTCGACTTCGCCAGCGCGCTTGAGAGCTTGCCGGAGGATGTGGAAGACACTCGAGGAGCGTATCGAGCCCATCATTAGCTGCATTGACGGAGTCAAGAGGTTGGAAGGCCAGTGCCGGGACTAGCCACCCCGCTTCTCGTTACTGCTGCAAGTTGATGCCCAAGAAAAATTTATCTTAAGTTAGAACCGCGACAACCGCTAATGTAATATAAATTTGCAGTATATTGAAACAGTGCATGTTATCTTCCTGTTTGATCTTTCTTTGTATGTACGCACCCTACGCTTAGTTGGATAGGCTTCCTGGCGCGTAAACCCATGCCGCAGCGCTTTGAGGAACGTATCCTTAGCAGCCTACCGAGGGCGCTTGCTGCCAGGCAAGCCACCTTGTCATTCTCGGTGCAGCCGCTTGAACTGGTGAGCGGACTCGAAACAGAATAAGGGTGTTGCCAATAGCGAAAAGGTTCCGTTGCGTGCAGGTTCTCCATACAAGTAGCAGGATCTTTCGAGGAAAATAACCCTATAGAAAGGAAATTGCTCAAGTTTTGGCGTGACTTAGCTTTTTCGTCGTCAGGCAAATGGTTGTTGCGGCTGCAAACGACACCGCTCGCCTAGCCGACGGCACCAGATAGATGAGGATGATTTTGACCCCCTTCGTCGTCTTCTTCTTTGGAGCATTACAATGAAGGAGATGATGCACTAACTCCTAAACCAGATTTTCACAACCTAGTGCCCCCTACCTGGCACGCCAAAAATGTCGGGGGAACGACACCTATGGTATCCCGGGGCCCCTACTACAGTTGGCAGGCTGTAGTGCTACGCAAAGAGTAGGTCTAGTCGATCAACGCGTGGGAATTATTACCCAGGTTCGGGGCGCAAGTGATGCGTAAAACCCTAGTCATGCTTGTCTGTGTATATTTGGTGTTCTTGAGCTCTTGAACTGGCTACTATGCGTGCATGTTCAAAAAGTCTGAATCCTCTTTTAGTATGCCTCAGGCCTCCTTTTATATGACAAAGGGGTCGCCATAGTGGCAAACGGGAGGTGGAAAGTGTCTATAGTGTACAAGTTTATTACCTGATATGATAGGACAAACGCATCTAATGTGCCGCCTATATGTCCTCTAGCTTTATCAGGGACGGCAACAGTGCTTGTCCCACCCGTCACAGCCACGTCTCGCTCTGACGCATGTCCAAGCTGACGAGGTATGCAACGCCATGTTGGCTGCTGGCTGCTGTGCTGGTGCGGTGGCCGGGTCTTCACGAAGATCTTCATGCCACCACGCAGGTGCTTGGCTAGTTGGCTTAGGGGCTACATGCTGCCACGCATGCACTTGTCTAGTTGGCGAGTTGGTTGCCGCGTAGGAGTCGTCGTGGGGCAGCGAAACCTTGGCGGGTGTGGGCTTGGCTGTGGCCCCACAGACGCCCCCGACAAGGGTCTAGCTGGGGTCTCGTGGCTGTCCCCGACAAGGATCTTGCCGGGGGTCTACGTCGTCCCCGGCAAGGCTCTTGCCAAGGGTCTTCGCCTTCTGGTCCTCACCTAGACTCGCAAGCCTTTGGTCTTCACAAAGATCTACATGCCACCACGCAGGCGCCCCTGAATCTTGGTCTTGACGTTGTTGATGGTGTTAGAGCTCCCAGATTCAAGGGTGTGGCCTCGCTGGTGTTGGGCAAGTTGCCCCCACAAGACTCTTGTCGGGGCTATGTAGGCCACCCAGGCAAGGGCGTTGCCGGGGGGTCCACCTTGCCGCCCTGCTCTTCATGTCCTTGGCTTGAGTGTTTCCTCGGCAATCTTGTGCTTTTCCTTCTTCTGCTCCGCCAAGCTTGGCTGTAGGTGTGGCTACAATTGCCCATGCACAAGTAAAGGGGTGCAAAAACACCCCTACTTTTGTACACCGACAGCCTCGGAGTGCTCTACTGGGAGAGGCTTACCTGAGTCCAGTTTCCTCCTCTTTCAGGCCATTGTTGCTTGGGTTACGTGTCATGCCCAAGATGCGATTCTATCCTGATCACGTGTTAACCTCGTGATTGGGGCACAACTGCATTTCGGGAGCTTAGCAAGATGTATATCATTACATCATACCATTACATAATAAATGGGGATACATACAAGGGATAATTGATTTTATGCCCCTAGTTGGGTCACACTCGGCAGGTTTACCCCTAGTTTCCAAAAACACTTGTTCCTGCCCAAACCACTTTGCTCCTCTTATGCTTTTGCCCTTTGACCGTTTGACCATCACTTTGAAAACTTCATAAAAAAATCATACTAACACATAAAAATTCAAATAAGATATCAAAATGTTCAGAAAAGCATCACCTATATGTGCATGTCATTTTCATTCATGAAAAAAGTGTTGTCTAGTCCCCATCTAAGTTTTGACCATTTTCATTCATGGGGACTAGCCATCACTTTTTCCATGAATGCAAATGCCATGCACATATAGGTGATGCTTTTCTGAACATTTAGATATCTTATTTGAATTTTTCCGAGTGAGTATGAATTTTTTATGAAGTTTTCAAAGTGATGATCAAACGGTCAAAGGGCAAAAGCATAAGAGGAGCAAAGTGGTTTGGGGAGGAACAAGTGTTTTCGGAAACTAGGGGTAAACCTGCCGAGTGGGACACAACTAAGGGCACCAAATTAATTATCCCTACATACAAAGGCACTCAAGTGCCACATGAATACATCAAACATCATACACAAGAGACACATCCGACTATGGATGAAAACACATAAAAAGCACCAACGACATCCACCCTGCTAGACTAGGCTGCCGACCAGGAACCTATCCCCTGAATGAAGAAGAACTCCAACACAAGCAAACGTCGCTCTCACGTCGTAGTCATCGCATTACCTGTACCTGCAACTGTTGTTGTAGTATCCGTGAGCCATGAGGACTCAGCAATCCCATTACCATGGGTATCAAGACTAGCAAATCTTAATGGGTGTGGAAATGATCAGTGGTGAGGTTGCTGCAAGCGACTAAGGATCCGTATGGTGGCGAACTTACGATTTCAAGAGAAAGATGAGAAGCTATGCAAGCGGTCGCAAACTAGTAATGATCAGTAAGTGATCCTGAATTACCTATGAGTCAAACATAACCCCACCATGTTCTCTTCTCGAATTGAAAAGAGACGGTCAAGGTTACGCACACGGTTGGTGTATCTTATTTCGGATTTAGTGTCAAGTTCTCTACAACCGGATATTAACAAATTCCAATCTGCCACATAACCGTGGGCACGACTTTCGAAAGTTCAAAACCCTGCAGGGGTGTCCGAACATAGCCCATCACAAGCTCTCACGATCAGCAGAGGTAAAACCTCCAACTTGGGGACAACCCCATAAGACTAGGAATCCCGGTGCACAAGACATTTCGACAATGGTAAAACAAGTCTAGCAAGACCTCCTGGCATGCCAACACCCTGATAGTAGCCGCGCGTATCTCGTCTCAGGCCACGACCAGATGAACACTACATACGTCAACCAAAGTCCCCAGATAACTGGGTGGCACTGCAGGTGGCTCTGTTTTGGACCAACCCTCATGAGGAGAGCTGGCCCGGGGGGTTAATTAGAATCCTCGGGGTACGGAAAGTCCCTATACAAGTTTTAGTTATTTTGAAAATGGTAAAACCAAAGTTGGGCCTTGCTGGAGTAGTTTTATTCAAAGCGAACTATCAAGGGGGGCCCATAAACCCCAACCACGTTAGGAATGCAAAATCAAGAAACATAACACTGGTTTACGGAACTAGGGCGGCAAGAGTGGAACAAAACACCAGGCAAAAGGCCGAGCCTTCCACCCTTTACCAAGTATGTATGTACATTAATTAAATAAGAGATATTGTGATATTTCAACATATCCATGTTCCAACATGGAACAACAGGCAACTGCACCTGCAACTAGCAATGCTATAAGAGGGGCTGAGCAAAGCGGTAACATAGCCAAACAATGGTTTGCTGGAATGGTGAAAAAGGTTAGAGGTTGTTTCATGGCATATTGGGAGGCTTGATAAACAAGTGGTGGGTAGCACGACATAGGGATAACATCGAGAAAACTAGCATAGCAAATATAGTAGTGAGATCCAAGGTGACAACCATCTTGCCTAAAATCCCGCTAGGAAGAAGAACGAGTGCATGAAGAAGACGAATGGGCGTAGAGGAACCAAGTGTAGTCGAACGAATCCTCACGATCGCAACGAAATAGGAACTATCGAGCAGAAGCACAACCAGAAAGAAGCAAACAACATGGTAGACACAAAACACATAACATGACATGGTGCTCAACCAAGTATGATGCATGACATGGCTACATGATGCTACTCATGGCAAGAGATGATGCATACAAGAACATCACAACAAAGCAATTTTAAATGCGGCTGGAAACAACATATAACTGTTCCGGCAAGTCCCCATATGCAAATTTTGAAATTTTTCCAAATCAGAATAACACATTATGTTAAAGTTGTCAAACAGCAAGTTAAGATGCACCATGATGATCTACATGATTTTCTAGTCAAGTTACATATAAAGCTCATTTAATTTGGAGCTACGTCCTAGAAGATACGAGTCAAACAAGTTACACATGGCATTGATGCAAAATGCATTCAAACATCAATCACACACTCTCAAAACATGTATGCAACAAGATAATATGAATTTACACACAAAATCAAACAAGTTTCATATAGAGCATGCTCCAAACGGAGCCAGGGTTCAACACATACACATGAAACAAGTTGGAAAAACAATCTGCCCAAAACATCAACTAGGCATCTTACAAGCATTATAACAACATGCTACAAGAATAAGATAGGCACAAACATGATATGCACTCATCAATTTCAGGTTCATAGGCATCAAGATTAATCCAACAAAATGAAAGCAACAAGCAACTTTATAACATATATTAGAACTTAGTGAAAAACTGGGCATACAAGTGAGCAGAGTTAACATGATGATATGTTGGAGGCATGAAACAAAGATGCTACGGCACAAGAACATGCAAAAAAGAATGAAATGCTAATACATATCGTGGAGCTCAAGTAACACAACACGACATATACATAGGAGCAATAGGTTCATTGCAATCATCAAGACAAGATGCCAACATGAAATAGCAGATTCTCGGACTTTGTGAAAATCTAGGAATCCAAAACAAGAACATTATGATGCTAACTTTGGATGCACGTAACAGCAAACATAGGAATTTTAATAAACATGCAAAGGTCATTAACATGTTGTAGGCATGGCATACTTTCAATTAAACCAAGGGCACAGTTTATAAGATGCATAGATTATTTACAATGAGCTTTGCAAAATGGAACATGCTGTTAACAGACTAACAGTTATATTTTCAAGCAATTTGAGAGCATAAAAAAGCAAGCTACAATAGGCCATAATTGCAAAAAGGGACATAGATGGAAATAGCATTACAAGTACTTCAAAACATGCTCATTGGACATCTTCAGATTTGCATAGACTTGATGGTAGCATCAAGTAAACATGTCATCATAATATAACAGTTTCAGACTTTGCAAAATTTGCAAAGTCTCAGTAAACAGCAAACAACGAGTAACCCACTTTGCAAGCTTGTGCTAGTCACCACAGGCCATATCATGATAAGTGGAGTACACCAATGCAAAGATGACATGATTGTGCTCCTAAAATATGTAGACATGATGATCAAAAGAAAATCACACAAAAATATATGAAAATGACAAATTGACAAGTTATATTAGTCTTCAACAGTTAACTGCAACATGCTCTTTTGTAACAGGGATTAGCATGTCAAAATGCATCCTATTATGTATGAAAATGCAACCAACATGAAGAGCATCTTCAGATGAACATTTTGATATATCATACACTCAATTAGGATCAACATGCACAAAGTTACACATACTACAAGATGCAAACATGAGATGGGTTTTTAGGGACTTATTGGAAAAACTACCTCAGCGAAAACGGGATCGGGCGGTTCCGGGATGAGGGGATCCAGGCACCCAACACATTTGGCTCGGGGGTTCGGGCAGAGCTGGGATGGGACCGTCCCGGCGGCCAGAGGCAGAGGACATGGCAGCGACGGCAACGGTTCCCGACGAGAAGTCGGCCGAGGGAGGATTGAAAGAGGCGGATCCGGGGGGGCAGCGGCGGATCCGGCCTCGGGGACCCTATTCCCGGCAACGGCGGTGACCGGTGAAGCTCCGGCGAGCCCGGTGAAAGGATCGAAGAAGAGGTATCTACAGGGGGTGATTAGACACTTCAACAAGAAAAGTATCCGTTTTAAAATTCTTTAAGTTGAGGTGGAGTTTTTGGCACAATTTCAAACATTCACAATACATTTCAAGCAAGCATGGAAAGAGAATATGAGTAGCGGAAAGTAAAGCATACAAGTTGCAAGAAAGTAAAGGGATGGGATTGGAGTGTGCAAACGCAATTGGAGACATGGATGTTTTTGGCGTGGTTCCAATAGGCTATGCTATCGTACATCCACGTTGATGGAGAATTCAACCCACCCACGGAGGGCTCCACCCACGAAGGTCCACGAAGAAGCAACCTTGTCTATCCCACCATGGCCTTCGCCCACGAAGGAATTGCCTCACTAGGCTAGATCTTCACGAAGTAGGTCATCTCCTTGCCCTTACAAACTCCTTGGTTCAACTCCACAATCTTGTCAGAGGCTCCCAAGTAACATCTAACCAATCTAGGATACATCAATCTCCAAAAGGACATAAATGGTGTGTTGATGATGAACTCCTTGCTCTTGTGCTTCAAATGATAGTCTCCCCAACACTCAACTCTCTCTCATAGATTTGGATATGGTGAAAAGATGATTTGAGTGGAAAGCAACTTGGGGAAGTCTAGAGATCAAGATTCTTGTTGTAGGATTGGAATATCTTGGTCTCAACACATGAGCAGGTGGTTCTCTCTCAGAAAATGAGTAGTGGAAGTGTAGGCATGTTCTGATGGCTCTCTATCTGATGGAGAAGGGGTGGAGGGGTATATATAGCCTCAACACAAAATTCAGCCATTACACACATTTGACCTAACTCGGTCAGATCGAATAAACAAACTCGTTAGACCGAAGAGGTTCAAAATGTGAACGTTAGGCTTTTCGATGGGACCGACATGATCAACTCGGTGCAAACGATGTGCTAGGGTTAGGGTAAACCTCTCCTCGGTTTGACCGATTATGCAAACTTGGTAAAACCGATTTTGGTAATAGGCTAACAGAGAGTTGGTCAAGCAAACTCGATGGGACCGATTGCATATCTCGGTGAGACCGAATTAATGCAATGGGTAACAGAGAGTTTGCTAGCCCATCTTGGTGAGACCGAGATCCCATCGGTGAGACCGAACTGATTAGGGTTTCTGGCAGTGGCTATGTCAAGTGAACTCGGTGGCGCCGGATAGATCAAATCGATGGGCCGAGTTTAACTTTGGGTTTAGGATATATGTGGAAAAGAGAAAGTGGTTGAGCGCTATGGAGCATATCACTAGGCACTTTGAGCAAGTAGACCATTAAACAAAACATCATCCCCTTTTAATAGTATTGGCTTTCCTATGGACTCAATGTGATCTTGGATCACTAAAATTTAAATGAGGAGTCTTCATATTTTGCCAATCTTTGTCCTTAGCTTCTAGAAGGGATGCCACATCCTATTGTCCAGTCACTCCACTTTTGAACTCATCTGAAATATACTAGATAAACATATTAGTCCAACAAGAGATATGTTGTCATTAATTACCAAAATCACCCAGAGAGCACTTGTGCTATCAATCTCCCCTTTTTTGTTAATTGATGACAACATACATCAAAGCTTCAGATAAAGATATGAAGGATAACAAGTAAAGCTTTGGAAAAACATATAACAAGCATATGCTCCCCCTACATGTATGCAACCATGAAAATATAGAATATAGGAGCATGTAAATGTATAAGCATGTAAAAGCAAGCAATGAGTTACATGTATCTTGGCTATATGCATTGGAGCAAATGATGCTGAATATAGGAAATGTACCTCCATGTACATGAGTCCTCCTTGCAAACAATATGTACAACAACAAGAGATCATAATGCACATGGATGTGATGCATATACTTACCTTGTGTTGTTGAGCTAGCTTTGGAGAAGGTGAACTTGAGAAAACAGGGTTAGATAACACAAGAACACCTACTAAACAAAGCACAATGAGTAAGCACAAAAGTACCAAGATTGGGATGACATGTAGTGAGTGAGTACTTAGTACTCTATTTGGATATAGATATGTCCCCAAAGAGATAAAGATGTGCAATGAGTTCCAAAGATTTTCTTCCCTTAAGTGTCTTTTCCCCTTGAATCTTATATTGGATAATGGGAGAAAATAGGGTAAAGGAAAATCATAGCAAAAGTAGAAAATAAGAGCAAAACAATCATAAATACATACTAACATGTCTTTCCCCTCTTGAAGACATGTGACTTCTCTCCTCTTTGGATAATAAACATCTGGAGATAAGCTTTGATGTGCTCTCTCTCCCCTTTGTGTGATAAGCATATAGAAATTGTCAAAGGATATATTGAAAGGATTCATGCTTCCTTGATTTCAACCACCATATTGTAGAGACTTGGTGATGTAAAGATTGCTTGGGATGTGAGTGAGTTGCAATCTCATAGAGTCGGGCTCATACAAGTACCTACAAGGGTTAGATAACATGCAAGGGTACATGTATAGATCCAAGACATATGATCATCATCATAAGAGAAATATCAAGGATTAGTCAAAGGCTCATGCCTTGCGTGCATCCAAATGGAGTTACTACTCCAAGTTTGAGGCATCACTAATGTTCAATTCACCTCTCAAATGGCAAAATACTTTCTCATCAAGTGGTTTGGTGAATATATCCATTAATTGCTTATCGGTACGAACATGTTTAAGATCAATGTCTCCTTTAGCAACATGGTCTCCAATGAAATGATGACAAATTTGAATATGCTTAGTCGAGAATGTTGCACGGGATTGTGAGAAATCTTAATAGCACTTTCATTATCACAAAGCAATGGAACATGTTTCACATAGATCCCATAGTCTTTAAGAGTTTGGGTCATCCAAAGTAATTGAGCACAACATGAACCGGCGGCAATGTATTCCTCTTCAGCTGTAGACAAGGATACCGAGTTTTGTTTCTTTGAGAACCAATACACAAGAGATCTACCAAGGAATTGACAAGTACCCGAAGTGGACTTTCTATCAACCTTGTCTCCGGCATAGTTCGAATCGGAGTAGCCAACAAGATCAAAAGAAGACCTCTTAGGATACCAAATGCCAAAGTTTGGTGTGTGAATTAAGTATCTCACTATCCTTTTCACAGCCTTAAGATGATATTCTTAGGAGGCCGCTTGATATCGTCCACACATGCACACACTTAGTATAATATCGGGACGGGAGGCAGATAGATATATGATAACCCACAAGTATAGGGGATCGCAACAGTTTTCGAGGGTAGAGTATTCAACCCAAATTTATTGATTCGACACAAGGCGAGCCAAACAATACTCTCAAGTATTAGCAGTTGAGTTGTCAATTCAACCACACCTGGAAGACTTAATATCTGCAGCAAAGTATTTAGTAGCAAAGTAGTATGGAAGTAACGGTAACGGTAGCAAAAGTAACAGTAGTAGTTTTGTAGTGATTATAACGGTGGCAGCGGAAAAGTAACTAAGCAAGGACCAATATGTGAAAAGCTCGTAGGCATTGGATCAGTGATGGATAATTATGTCGGATGCTATTCCTCATGTAATAGTTATAACATAGGGTGACACAGAACTAGCTCCAGTTCATCAATGTAATGTAGGCATGTATTCTGAATATAGTCATACGTGCTTATGGAAAAGAACTTGCATGATATATTTTATCCTACCCTCCCGTGGCAGCGGGGTCCTATTGCAAACTAAGGGATATTAAGGCCTCCTTCTAATAGAGTATCGGACCAAAGCATTAACACTTAGTGAATACATGAACTCCTCAAACTACGGTCATCACCGAGAGTGGTCCCGATTATTGTGACTTCGGGGTTGTCGGATCATAACACATAGTAGGTGACTATTGACTTGCAAGGTAGGAGCAAGAACTCACATATATTCATGAAAACATAATAGGTTCAGATCTGTAATCATGGCACTCGGGCCCTAGTGACAAGCATTAAGCATGGCAAAGTCATAGCAACATCAATTTTAGAACTTAATGGATACTAGGGATCAAACCCTAACAAAACTAACTCGATTACATGGTAAATCTCATCCAACCCATCACCGTCCAGAAAGCCTACAACGGAATTACTCATGCACGGCGGTGAGCATCATGGAATTGGTGATGGAGGAAGGTTGATGATGACGACGGCGACGATCTCCACTCTCCGGAGCCCCGAACGGACTCCAGATCAGCCCTCCCGAGAGAGATTAGGGCTTGGCAGTGGCTCCGTATCGTAAAACGCGATGAATCCTTATCCCTGATTTTTTTTCTCCCCTAAAGTGAATGTATGGAGTCGGAGCTGAGCTCGTTGGAGCATCAGGGGGCCCACGAGATAGGGGGCGCGCCCAGGGGGTGGGCGCGCCCCCACCCTCGTGGACAGGGTGTGGGCCCCCTGGTCTTGATTCTTTCGCTAGTATTTTTTATATATTCCAAAAATATTCTCCATTGATTTTTAGGTCATTCTGGGAACTTTCATTTCTGCACAAAAATAACACCATGGCAATTCTGCTGAAAACAACGTCAGTCCGAGTTAGTTTCATTCAAATCATGCAAGTTAGAGTCCAAAACAAGGGCAAAACTATTTGGAAAAGTAGATACGTTGGAGACGTATCAATATAACAGTGAACCAATCGTAGAGCGGTAAACATTTTGGTCAACCGGTTCATAACTTTGGATTCTTGCATGTTTAACTTCTTGAATAAGTCCTTGGTATACTTTGTTTGAGAAACAAGGGTACCCTCCTTAGTTTTTTTATTTACAAACCGAGAAAGAACTTGAGTTCACACATCATAGACATCTCAAACTTCTCCGACATTAGTCTTCCAAACTTTTCACTAAAATGAGAGTGAGTCGAGCCGGATATGGTATAATCAACATAAATTTGGCACACAAATAGTTCACCATTAACTCTCTTAGTAAAAAGTGTTGAATCAATTTTCCCAATTTCAAAGCCTTTTTCAATAAGGAACTTGGTCAAGCATTTATACCACGCTCTATGGGCTTGTTTAAGACCATAAAGAGCTTTGTGAAGTTTGTAAACATGATTAGGTTTCTTGGGATTAACAAAGCCGGGAGGTTGTTTAACATAAACATGCTCCTCAATTTCACTATTGAGAAAAGCACTTCTAATGTACATTTGATATAAAGTGATATCATGATGATTGGCATAAGCAAGTAAGATGCGTATGGATTCAAGTCTAGCAACGGGGGCATATGTCTCACCGTAATCCATACCTTCGACTTGAGTGTAGCCGTGGGCGACGAGACGGGCCTTGCTGCGTACAACTTGTCCATCTTCGTATTGCTTATTGCGAAACTCCCATTTGGTACCAATGATGTTTTGGTTGTTGTCGGGATTCTCAACCAATGTCCAAACTTGGTTTATCTCGAAGTTATGTAGTTCCTCGTGCATAGCACTCACCCAATCCGGATCATCAAGAGCGTCTTCAACCTTCATAGGTTCAAGGTTAGATATGAAAGATTAGTGTTCACAAAAGTTAGCTAAACGATATTTAGAGCGAGTAATTCTCCCGGTTTGGATGTCATCATAGATTTGTTCTACAGGATGATCTCTGGAAACTCTTGCTCTAACTCATGAGAGCTTTTGTTTGGGTCAGGGTGGAACATCTGTCATGGTTTTGGGAACCAGGGTACCCAGACTTGCCTGCTTGCGGCCTGCGGTGTGGCTCCTTTCCGGTACTGCTACGGCCCATCTTCAACATCAACACTCAAGACCCTCGCGAGGGGCCAAGCCTCGTTGGGCAGACAACACCAAGACCTCCAGAAGGGGCACCCTTGTCTAGCTGGGTCCTGAGGAGCGGAGAACTCTATGCAACCCCACCTCGCGAGGTTTGCATGACCCAAGCCATGACAACCAAGGCCAGGCGGGCGCCAGCGGGCGCGGTACAACAGTTTCCTCTTTGGTGCTAAGGGAGCAGGCTCGGGCGCAGAGTCCCGAGGAATCTACCAAAGGTTTCCATTCCAGTACAACAAGACCAAGACCGCCAGGTCGACGGGCCGGAGGTCATCACCGAGCCCCATCGTGGTGTCAGGATCAGAGGCTTTGCAGACGAAGACCACCTTTAGTCAGGATAAGATGTACTAACTCCCCCCTGGTTGTTGTGGGATCCCTTCCCACCAAACATTTCGGGGAAGAGGACCAAGGTCACTATATAAGTAGGATAGCCACCACTCAACAAGGGGACGGATCATTCAGACCCTCTCCTCCAACACCAAGCAAGAACACCTCACCTCCGGAGATCGTTCAGCCAATGTACTAGTTCATCCACAGCCCATCTCGAGGCTAATCCACCATACTGCTGGAGTAGGGCCACTCACCACTAGGTGGCCTGAACCAGGATAAATTGCCTTGTGTCTCTTTTACATTCTTGTTCATCGTGCTAGTTCGTGAGACAGCGAGTAGATAGATAGGCCGGGTTGAGATCTTCGCACGCACCCTAGATTTCGAAACACGTAGGGTTTTGTGGAGCCTTGAATCCAACTTTTGGCGCGGCAGGTAGGGGTGTGTGTTGAGGATCTACTCCCGTCATCACTGTGCTCCTTCCATGCCGTACAGCTCTGCGCATGGCGGGCATCGCTCTGCCCGTCGAACCACGGGCGACATGCGGGGACAGAGTGGGTATCCGAGCTATCTCCCCCGCTTTGCGACAAGTGCAGTGGCCGCCAAGGTTTCGGCCGGCGCTGCCGCCGTGGTACAACGGCGCGGCATACCCTGTGGTGTTCCTCCAAGCCTATACAGAGGCCGTCCGAGAGCTAGCGGCGATGACAAGGTGATGGCAAACTAGCTCCCCATGGCCCTCGTGGGGAAGCCACACGCGTGGTTCCTAAGCTTGCCGGAGGCCTCGGTGGCTTCCTAGGAAAAGTTGTACGGCCTATTCATCACACGCTATGCGTCGCATGGGCCCAATGTGGTCGCATGCTTCTTGGAGGTTCGCGGGCACCGGCATCAGATCGACACATCAAGCAGTTCATAAGACAAGCAGGGGTCGCATGCTCGCCCCGAGGCTGGGTGGCCATGCTCCAACCAATACGGTACTGAACCCATCCACAAGGACAAGGGTTTATATGGGTGTAATGCTGGATTGTCCTCTCCAAGTGGATTCTGATGAGGTATCTGATACCAAATTCCGAAGTGGAGAGCGCGATGAATCATCGATGGCGAAAAGAGGCCATGCACGATCCAAATTTTACTAAAGAAGCGTTCAACGCCCTCTTTTCTGCGGATGCATATATCCGAGCTGCTCGAGATGGACTTGCCGAAGCCACTCACCAGCTTTCAAAGGATATGCGGGTAAGAACATGAAGATTCAATAATCATATGCTAGTAGCACCTGAGACTTGATGCAGTTGGCCCAACTGATTTGAGGATCGCGATATCCTTATGTACTCAAGAAAAAGAATAACGCGTTATCCAAGGAGCTTGAAGAATGCTGGACCAAGCTAACTGCTATCACCACCGAATTGGAAGATTCGAAGTGGTCCAAGAAGGGGCCTGATTGTAAGAACAATAATGTACAAAAAGTATGATACTGTGCCAACTATGATTTTTAAATATTCATTGTTTTAACTACAATGGTAGGATCGACAGACCAACTGTGGGAGAGGCTAAGGGCTGCTCTGGCGGACAAAAAACACGCCGAAGGGCAAGTGGCCGTTGGTCAACGTGTATTAACGCGGACCATAGACGAGAATAACAAACTGCGGGATGCAAATACTAAGCAAGCTGAAGAGCTAAAGGACATACGAGCCCAACTCTTGGATGTCTTGAAAGAGAACAGGAAGCTAAAAGGCGGCATATTCAGTATGACCTTGAATCTAGCTTTCGTATAGTCCCTTGATTCTGAATTTTTACAAAAATGTTCCTGTAGGTTTGTTGTGTGAGCGGCCCGAGGGAGAAGTGTTCAGATTTCAAGGTGATCTACTGCAAGAGCTCTCCAAGGTACACGAGTGAGCTCGGAAAGCCATGAAGAATATGGCCGAAGCCTTATGGCCAGCCGATTCACCTCCAGAAATTATGGAGGAACTAGCGAATTTATTTAGAGGAGATCGGCGCCGCTTTGAACTGTGGAAGGCATCAGCACGTCGAGAAGGTGCTCGAGAAGCCTGGGCTATGGTGAAGACACGCTACACTAGGCTTGATCCGAATCATATGTCCCGGTTTGGACCTTGAGGATCGGACGGACAAGAAATTCCCGTGAGCTTGGTATATGACCAAGTAAAGACAGCCACCAAATTTTCACAACAAGACTGTAAATTAGACAGTCTTATAGATGGTATGGATGAAGAGTAGGCATTTGGTTCCATGTAACAATGTACTTTATCATCAAACTTATCTCCGACTGAATGTATTAAAAGATTTTCATGGCAGACCTTCCGCTTTAACATCTGAAAACCAAGGGCTAGAGTGTTTCCGAATACTATACCTGTGGTAAACACGTAGTATGTTCGGAAACCAGGCAATCCTATCATCGTTTCCTAAACAGACAAACTATGTATGGGGAGTTATGTTATATTACTATTTAATGTAAGAAACATCTTCCAGAGAGAAATGAAGAGAAAAACAAAAAGAAAACAAAGGATAAGACCTAAACTGAAAAAGAGAATAAAAGATGCTACCGAACTATCCGCAGAATCGTCGGAGCCTGGCAGCGTTCCATGGATTCGGCTCAAGGCGATTGTTTGATGCATTTCAAAGGTGATAGGCTCCTCCGATGAGTACTTCGTCACTGATGAAGGGGAACTCCCATCTTGGTTTGAGCTTATCATTTTTCTTCTCCGGAAGGCGCAAAACGAGTCCGCCAATGTTGTATGTTTAGGCCAACACTTCTTTGATTTGGTATCTCCTGGCCTACTATTGATAGAATGTGGAATGAGCCTGCACGATATCGCGCTCCTCTTCAAGACCGTCTAGGTCATCCTGCCGATCGAACTCAGCCTCTCGCTCTTCATACATACGCACTCGAGGTGAGTCATGAATAATATCACAGGGCAAAACAACCTCTGCATTGTACACCGTAAAAAAGGCGTGTATCCGGTTGTCCGGTTAGCTGCGGTCCGTAACCCCATAGTACAGAGTCGAGCTCCTCAACCTAGTGTTAATCTGACTCCCGCAGAGAGCGCACCAGTCAGGGTTTAATGCCGCTCATAATCAAGCCATTGGCCCTTTCGACTTGACCATTTTTTTATGATGGTAAATAGAGGCGTAATCAAGTTTAATGCCTAACTTGGCGCACCAGTTTGTCACCTCATCAGCTGTGAAGTTGGAGCCATTATCTGTGATAATACTATGTGAGACACCATAATGATGTACTACACTGGATATAAAATCTATCACTAGCCCTGCCTCAGCTATTATGACTAGCGTGGCTTCTACCCATTTAGTGAATTTATCCACCATGACCAGTAAATATATCTTTTTGTGGCTTCCCCCTTTAAGAGGTCTGACCATATCCATCCCCCAGACCACAAAGGGCCAAGTCATGGGGATGGTTCTCATATCAGTGGGAGGCATATGACTTTGATTTGCAAAAAGCTGGCATCCAACACAATGTTGGACTAGGGTTTGAGCATCTGTTCGGGCAGTTGGCCAGAAAAAATCAGTTCGGAAAACATGGCTTACGAGAGCCCGCCCTGCGGCGTGATGGACGCCCATGCCAGCGTGTATTTCGGCTAGAAGTTGCCATCCCTCCTCTTTGGAAATGCACCTTTGGAGAACACCAGTAGTGATTTTCTTGTATAATTCACCTTCATGAACTTTATAGGCTTTAGAAAGCCGAATTATGCGGCGGGCCTCATTTTGGTCATCGGGGAGCTCTTGCCTATTAAGGTAGGCCAGGAAAGGTTCTGTCCATGGGCTATAACAGCCATGATCTCATGAGCCGAGGATGTTATTTCCATGTTTGAGTCCCTGATGACGTCTGTATTGAGTTCGGCTGGTGGGGCGTGTTCGGGTCCGTATTAACATCTCTACTCTCATCCTGCCATTTCACTGATGGCTTGAACAGCCTTTCTACAAAGGTGACTGGGTCGTGTTTAGCACCAATACAAGTGAGTATATTCGCTGCCTGGTTACTGTCCCGAGCTACATGGTGAATTTCCAGCCCCACAAATCGAGCCGACATTTTTAATATGACATTTCGATAAGCTGCCATCTTTGAATCCTTCGCATCAAATTCTCCATTTACCTAAGATATTGCGAGGTTAGAGTTTCTACGCACCTCGAGGCATTGTATGCCCATGGATACGGCCATGCGGACACCGTGCAGTAGTGCCTCATATTCGGCTGCATTGTTTGAGTCCGTATACATGATTTGCAGTACGTAACGGACCGTATCCCCTGTTGGAGATATCAAGATGATGCCGCCCCCCAGTCCGGCTAGCATTTTGGAGCCATCGAAATACACGGTCCAGTGGGAGTAAGCGACGTACTCTTTAGGGAGTTCAGCTTCTGTCCATTCTACGACAAAGTAGGCCAGTATGACAGCCTGGTTTTTTGGCCCTTTTCTTTTTCTTTTTGATTTATTGGTTTTTGCTATGTTTTTCTTTTTGGAGTGGTTCTGTGGCCTTGTTAGCTGGGAAATCATCCTATTTTGACCTCCCAATTGGCTCATCATTCTCAAGACCCTGCCAAGATCATGTAACTCCACTGCCTGACCAAACCCTAATTTATTTTCCTAGGGAATATTCCTTTTTTTCTATTAAGGGAATAACCGTGTCTGCCCTAGGTTGTGAAGCAACATATACTTTTGTCACTCCTAAAATTCCCAAATAATTTTGAATAAATTGTTTGGGTCATATCTTCATCAAATATGGCAAAACTTTTCCTTGGCATGTTCAAAAATAATCCTCTAATATTCCTTTTCCTATTCTGCCCTAAATGGCACTTTGTGAAGCAAGTGATATTTATATTTTCCCAATTGACCCCAAACTCCTTGGACATATTTTCCTCTCCAAATAATTTCCACATGCCAAAATTCAACTTTATTTGCCTAGCCAATCTTCCTCAGTGATTTTTCAAAGTTTATGTCAAACAGAAGCCACTGTGAAGGAAGTACTAGCTAGGAGCATCCAAATGAGTGGAAATTTTTCATGGCTCCATCCAATCAACCATGTGAGCACACCCTAAAATCTTTGTTTCTGTCCAAATTTTTAGTTTGTGAAGCAAGTATATGTTATCTTGCTCCACTATGGCTGAAAATATTCCAGAACCTTCTTTCACCCATATAACCTACCTCCACCAATTTTGGGCACATTTTATGTAGCCATTTTTCCGTCAGGAATTTTCCTAAGTTTTTGGACAGAGAGGATGCTTATGAAGGAAGTACCATTTTGGTAAGTCCCATTGGTATGAAACTCTTACAGCATCTTACTATGACCAAATCCCTAAGCCTTGCCAAGTTTCAGCTCAAATGGAGCCCCCATTTGAGTGCAACATCCTAATCTAGTTTGTGACCAGATTATGTGGTTGTTAAGCAACTACATTAAATTTATCCTAATCCTCTCAAACTTACCAGGATGAAAGTCCTTCTTTACCTCAACCTCCCAGACAAACGCTCTGTTTCCAAAACCTTTTCTGTTGATCAGCAGTTCTTACCCAAGTTTACTATAGTAAACTTCAGAGTGTAATTACTTGTTGACCAGAGCCATATTCATCATTCTACCACCGTAGTTTAGACTTACCACGCATGGACTTACCAGTAGACAACAATTCCCAGTTCATCTTACCCACTACCTGCCAGTGCTCGCGGTGATCACGACACTGGCATGCCTGTGCACGCGCCCTGTGCATAGTGGCCGCGCCCAGAGCGACGTTTCTGCTTCGGCTGCTCGCCTCTCGTCTTCTTCGCGCGCGTGAGCAACTCCCTTGGCTTCACCTCACCGTCGCCGACCCCTTGGACCCCTCTCCCCCTCCGTCCTCTTCCTCACCGACGCAAGCCGCCGAGCGGCCGTGGGCGAACTGTAGCCGACCGCTCTGGTTGCGCCGCAGCGTCTCCCTCCCTGCGCTCTTGGCCTCCTCTGCCTCGTGAGATCCTCCCCTGTGTCTCGTTCATTGCCTACCTCCGAGATCATGAGCGTGGGCACACATCCGCGGCGCCGGACACACGTCCGCGGTGAAGACAGCTCGGCTACCCCCTCCCCTGCCTCTATAAGGCCACCCCAAGGCACCCGTGCTCACCAGCCTCCTCTCCCCTCTCCTATAGGCCTCCCTGACCAGCCAAATAAGCTCGAAGAGCTCCTGAGCCCTCCAATGGTCGCTTTGATCATCGATGGCCGCCACCTAAATTGGCTGACTACCGAGCCCCCATGTCCCTCTTTCCACCACCAGGAGGTCACCCAGGCCCCGGCGATCCTCCCCGTGTCCTTGCCCCACCGCCGGAGCCATTGTGGCCGCGCGTCCAACCATGGCCGTCGTCGGCTCCTCGGCCAACCTTGAGCCTCCATCGTTCTACCTCTCCCCGACGCTAGTTCAACCCCTGGTTGTACGCGGTGTGTCTCCCCGAGGCCATCGATATCCTCACCACGGCCAGAGGTAACCGGAGCCGCTAGAGCCCTTCGTCGGAGCTCGCCTCTGTTTCTCCGCGGGCACTAGAACTGCTGCCGCTTCGACTTCTCCCTGACGCTTGAAGTGCCCTGGTTGGGTGCGTCGTTCCCTCCCGCATCTGTCGGTCGACGGAGCTCGGCCGGAGACACCCTGAGTCACCGGAGTGCGCCAGCGCTCGCTCGGCCTCGAGCTCGTCTGTTCCTCCCGTCGGGAGCTAGAAGAACAGAAGGAAGGAGGAGAGAGAAGCCCCGCTAGACCCACCAGTCAGCCACCGGAGCTGGCCCCGCATTGACCCCGACTAACCTAGCTGGATAAGTGACGGGCCCCACCCCGCGGGTCCCGCACGTCAGCGACCCCAGCCCCGGGGGACCCATCTGTCAGCTGCACAGCACCTGGGCCCCCGCTGCCACGTCATAAGTGGAAGCATATTCCCCCCGAATGAGCTTTCATTTCAGTGAAAGCGTAAACCATTGCGGCTTCGGCCAAAAATACGTCTTCACTGTCCCGAAAGCGTATTTCCTGGAATGCGCTTTCAGTTTTTCTGTTTTGGCCCAGTCTGTAAAAGTTTCTGTTACAGATAGGTCCCTGGCAGAAAAACATTCATATCTTTTTTATCCTAACTCCAAATGAGGTGATTCCAAAGCCCATCTCTTTGTCTCGTCAAGCCCATTCTGTTGGAATCATTTTCATTATGTTTCAACAATCTGAAAATGACCATGTTGCCTTGCCGTTATTCAGCCCCCTCCTAGAGATAATGTTTTTCGGCGATTCTTTTCGCGAGCTTTCCGCACTTTCTTCCGGTAATTTCTTCCACCCCAGGCAAGCCACACCCTCCACTTGCATGATTGCAATGCAGTGACATGGTTCTTTATTTGACCTTATTTAAAATATTGCATTAGCTATGAATGATCTTGTTGGCATTTCTCAGAGTCGTATTTTGACCTTGCTATTGCCATGATATTGCTTGGAGTTGTATGATTTATATTTTGATGATTATGTGGATGACATGTTGCCTTTGGATTCTTAGTGGCTATTTTCATGATAGTATCTAGTATTATTTTTGGAGTATTTGCTTTAGATGTCATGTTGCCTTTGGATTATTAGTGGCTAGTATTATTTTCATCATGATGCTAGTTGATGTTATGTTTTGGAGAATGATGGTGGAAATGATGTTTGCATGTGAATCATAGCTGGATAGTTAGTTCTTGATATTTGCGTAGTATTGTTGTTGTTCTTGGATTCTTCATGATAGAGATGTTATGCTATCCTTGGAATATTTTGTTATGATGTTTGGATTATTTGTTGGATATTGCTATGACTTGGATTATTAGTTTGATAGTTGATATCGGAGTATCTTTATCACAATTATTTTTCTTTAAAGATAAATTCCGTCATTAAGTTGGTCAGGTGCCACCGAACCGGGCTTCTCCCCAGTGCAACCACATTTGTCTTTTATGGGAAGGCCCTAATGCGATGCTATTTTCATGCCTCTCGCCGGTGCCTCCAACTAGGGAAGGTTATGGGCATGTGCTACCCTGATCAGGTAGTCGGACATAACCTTGTGTGCCCGTAAATTGGATGATAATCGCTTTTCTCCCCGTTTTGGAGGATTTATTGTTTTGGCCACAACAGTGGTCGTTGGTGTCTCTGGTAGACACGGGGCCACCCAGGACTAACCCAGTTGGGAGTAAGTCGGAGTGGCCGGGAGAGTGTCATGATAGTAGATCGGTTTTGTTGGAACGCCGTTGGTCCATCCGAATGGGAGAACGAGGCCATGGGTTCCGTAGTGTGGGTACAGTGCACTACCTCTGCAGAGTGTATTTGTTTAATTTATCGATAGTCACGTCCTCGGTCATGGGCATGGGTTCGTACTAGGTCACACCGTTCGATCAACACTCAAATGACGGAATAAAAAATGAATTATAGGTAATTTGTAAATTAATATTTTGAGTAGTGCACAGGATGTTGCTGATAATGTTGGAGACCAAGTGTTGGTCATGGTTGTGATCGCCGGAAAGATCACAGTTTGGTATTGATCACGAGGTGATCAAGATGGCATACCTCTTGGCCGGTTAGCCAAGAGAGATATAATGATATAGATCTGAGATAGTGATTTATCATTGTTGTATCAGCTTCATACCATGCTTAGTAGTAGTTCCATCATGGCAATTGTTAATTAATTAATCTGTTAATGCTATGTTATTGTTTTTCCTTGATGCTTTCGGTTGTTGTGAGCTTGCAAGTACATTCAATGTACTGACCTAGCGTGTCATGCCCGATTGCAGGTGATGCCATGATTGCTTGATTGCTTGTCAAGGTTGCCGTGCGTGCGAGCTAGATCGTGTCCCAGCCAGAGTCCCTGCGGAGTGGAGTTCAACACCTTCGCCGTTGTTCCGCTGCTAGAAGTATTCCGCTGCTATGAGTTGTCCCGCTGCTAGCATAGAGCAAGTGTAGTATCGTCGGCGTAGTGTCGCTGTGCTGATGTGCTTCTTTGTAACATCAGACCTTTGAAATTTTATTCTTGTAATAAGAGTTGATTTGTTCTATGTCAAGCAGTACCGTTTTCCAAAGACATCTCCCCGATGTCTGGGCTGGAAAACGGGGCATTTCGGTTTCTTTGAGCCGGGGTGCCACAGCGCTTGGTATCAGAGCAGGTCTGGATGTAGGACGCCCTAGTCAGCATGAACAGTAGGAAATGGTAGTATAGAGTCTGGCTTGTTTATTGCATTTGGTTGTTGCATAGCAGGCATATAGCCTTATTATTTTGGTACTGGCGATTTATTTGGTGAGTGTAGATGGCATCTGTTCGGATCCACTACAGCTCAGCCCTGCATTTCTCCAGTTTTCTTTTATTGCTTGCTCTTCGGTGTTTGCCGTCATTTCTGTCCCAGCAAAGTGATGCTAAGTGATCCTGACACGGTTTGCAAAAATGGTGCTCAGGTATCGCGCCGAATTCCTTCTTTCAGCCCCATTTATGTTTCGGTGGTAGACATGCTCCTACCCCGGATCGTCCTTTTTCTTGTCGTGTTGGCAAGCCTTAATGGTCTTAGTCCACAAGAAAGGGCAATGTCAGCAGACTCAGTTTGTCCCTTATTTCTTGGACGAGTACGGATATTTTCCGTCTGCTTGATAATAATGTGGTCGCGACATTCGTGTCCTGATACATGGTTACCAAGTACGTCCTCACCTCCGAGCTAGTCCAGGTTGCTACCTGGCTAAGCTAGCACTTGATGTAGCGCTGTTTACACCACTCCTTCCACACATTTATTCGTTCTCGTGCACCTCGTCACAGCATGCTAGATCGTAGAACCGGAGATCCCGCGAGATTTGGTGTGCTTAAGTAGGCATGCATATTGTCTGATTAGTAGTAATATGTGACATTGATGGTGTGTGAATTGATTGTTTTTGTGTGCTTTTGTTTAGTTGAGTTTTTCCTTTCGCTCCTTTCTTTTTGGGCCCCGGTGTTACATTATTTTCCCCCTATAAAGAATGGCTCATGAACTGACACCGGACTCGAAGAAGTAATAAGGAGTTCAAATGATTGGAACCTCTGCTAAACAGAATGGAATTCTCAGCCGACTATAGTAAAATGGGGAATATGTGATTTTGAGACTGATAATCAATTTTGCTGATAACTCAAGTCTACATCAGTACACAAAATACTCGCCGTAGTAACAGTCAAGTCAGCAGCAAGAAAAGTCGGGTACAAGATCAACGGCATATTTTCTGGCAAAGGTATGGACCATATACAGAATTTTGGCTTAGCAAGGCATGATGCTTGAATTATGTGATCATCCGAAATAAAGTCAGAATGTGATATACTCGTGGAAGGCAGTCAAACCATTTTTCTCATGCAAATAATCACCCTCAGAATATTATGGGCGTATGTATGGATTTCAGTCTACATATTAGTATGAAGTTTTGGGTATAAGCAACTCAGTATTATTCCACACGCTATCAGAAGAAGTTCATGAGGCAAGGCTCCTCGATTTTTCTCAGGGCATGATATGTGAACAATTTCTGGTCCAAGGTACCCGGTCTTTCACAACAAGATACCTCAGTAAAAGCTTGTGACAGACGAAAATATTTTTTTCTCAAAAAAGCAAACCCGAGGGGAAGCTTCTCAAGTACGGAACTCGGGCTTCTCCAGCACAATAATCAGACCCAGCTTCGTGTGTAAGCTACAGAGCCTCCTTCTGCACGGTACCTAGGCAAAAGATTTGCACAGAAGCTAACAAGTCCTCCTCAGCAAGCTATTCAGATGGCTTCTCTTGTAAGCCGCTCAGTCCACATCAGTACCACACTATTGCACCGTCCTCAGCGATTATATGATGAGTTTACAATATGTGGCAGTACTACTCAAGAATCAGACTCGCGTGCATTTTGTCGGAAGCACAAATTCGTCAGGGCATGTGTCTTCTTCAGAGATCAAGTGTTCGGCTGCCCATGATTCTTATATACGGTGAGCATGCATCCCCAGTCACATCAGTCACTTGTACGAGATGTGGCAAGAATCCAGCGGATATACCTAAGGAAGGTACGGATCCAACAACCTCACGAGTTAGGCCAAGGAAAAATAAGCAGAGGTACATCTCATGAATTACAAGGATCGACAAGATCTAGGGATGACATCACAAAAATCAACAGTCTTGACAATGGTCATTAAGGACATTATCCCCGCAACTGATAAGGAGATGTCCTAAAACCTTGTCACCTTCTGGCATGATTGGCCTCAGCAATGAGCTCCGTATAGCTACAAACCCCAGGCATATGTCATATATGTGCGAACCCAGGTCAGCAAACATGCATGTGGAATAATGTCAAAAATATTGCACTAATCACATCCATGGTCATCCGAAAAATCAAGGATAGGCATGGCCAAGTTATTTCAGTAAGGTATCCTGCCAAAGCAAATCATGACCGTCAAACATAAGGCCGACAGAAAAGGTATGATGATTTGTGTGCGACCATCAGGGTCCGGATACCCAAGTTAATCAAAAGCCGCAATTCCATATGGATCCATAAAGGCATACTCTCAGCGACCTACTCTGCTTTACAAGGAATATCATATCCCGCTAACCCGATTGGAATGGTTAGTGTGGAAAATCCAAATGAGTATATTGAGAAAATGAGAAAATCAAAAGCCAAGCAAATCAGCTCAGTCCCGATATAAACATCGACAGAATCAAGTACACGGTCAGTCTGTCAGGAAAAGCATTTGCCCATCAGCTCCCTGTCGGGCCAGTCTCAGGATATGAAATAATCAGCATCAGCAAAAGGATTTGGTGTGGGAGCAAAAACCCATCAGGATTTGGGGAAAGGTGAAGCAAACCACCCCCGAGCCAAGATAATCAGATCATGAGAAATTCTCGAGGGAACAATAAATAGGAAATGGATATCCGAGTTGGAAACGGTATCCTCAAGTCATACTTGTTCCCTGAGCCATCAAATCTCGAGGACGAGATTTCTTTAAGGGGGGAAGGTTTGTGATAGCCTGGTTTTTGGCCCTTTTCTTTTTCTTTTTGATTTATTGGTTTTTGCTCTATTTTTCTTTTTGGAGTGGTTCTGTGGCCTTGTCACTTGGGAAATCATCCTATTTTGACCTCCCAAGTGGCTCATCATTATCAAGACCCTGCCAAGATCATGTCACTCCACTATGTGACCAAACCCTAATTTCTTTTCCTAGGGAATATTCCTTTTTTCTATTAAGGGAATAACCTTGTATGCCCTAGGTTGTGAAGCAACCTATATTTCTGTCACTCCTAAAATTCCCAAATAAATTTTAATAAATTTTTTGGGTCATATATTCATAAAATATGGCAAAACTTTTCCTTTCCATGTTCAAAAATAATCCTCTAATATTCCTTTTCCTATTCTGCCCTAAATGGCACTTTGTGAAGCAAGTGCTATTTATATTTTCCCAATTGACCCCAAACTCCTTGGACATATTTTCCTCTCCAAATAATTGCCACATGCCAAAATTCAACTTTATTTGCCTAGCCAATCTTCCTCAGTGATTTTTCAAAGTTTATGTCAAACAGAAGCCACTGTGAAGGAAGTACTAGCTAGGAGCATCCAAATGTGTTGAAATTTTTCATGGCTCTTCTTGTGATCATATCATACCACTCCTCGAAAATTCAGCTCCATCCAATCAAGCATGTGAGCACACCCTCAAATCTTTGTTTTTGTCCAAATTTTCAGTTTGTGAAGCAAGTAGATGTTATATTGCTCCACCATGGATGAAAATATTCCAGGACCTTCTTTCACACATATAACCTACCTCCACCAATTTTGGGAACATTTTATGTAGCCATTTTCCCTCAGGAACTTTCCTACATTTTTGGACAGAGAGGATGCTTGTGAAGGAAGTACCATTTTGGTAAGTCCAATTGGTTTGAAACTCTTACAGCCTCTTACTATGACCAAATCCCTAAGCCTTGCCAAGTTTCAGCCCAAATGGAGCCCCCATTTGAGTGCAACATCCTAATCTAATTTCTGACCAGATTATGTGGTTGTTAAGCAACTACATTAAATTTTTATCCTAATCCTCTCAAACTTACCAGGATGAAAGTCCTTCTTTACCTCAACCTCCCAGACAAACTCTCTGCTTCCAAAACCTTTTATGTTGATGAGCAGTTCTTACCCAAGTTTGCTGCAGTAAACTTCAGAGGGTAATTACTTTTTAACCAGAGCCATTTTCACCATTCTACCACCGTAGTTTAGACTTACCATGCATGAACTTACCAGTAGACAACAATTCCCAGTTCATCTTACCCACTACCTGCCAGTGCTCGTGGTGATCACGACACTGGCATGCCTGTGCACGCGCCTTGTGCACTCTGGCCACGCCCAGAGCATCGTTTCTGCTTCGGCTGCTCGCCTCTCGTCTTCTTAGCGCGCGTGAGCATGTCCCTTGGCTTCACCTCACCATCGCCGACCCCCTGGACCCCTCTCCCCCTCCGTTCTCTTCCCCACCGACGCAAGCCGCCGAGCGCCCGCAGGCGAACTATGGTCGACCGCTCTGGTCGTGCCGAAGCGTCTCCCTCCCTGCGCTCTCGGCCTCCTCTGCCCCGTGAGATCCTCCACTATGTCTCCTTCGTCGCCTGCCTCCAAGCTCGCGAGCGTGGGCACGTGTCATACGGCGAAGATAGCTCGGCTACCCCCCTCCCCTGCCTATATAAGGCCACCCCGAGGCCCCCGTGCTCACCAGCCTCCTCTCCCCTCTCCTATAGGCCTCCCTGACCAGCCAAATAAGCTCGAAGAGCTCCTGAGCCCTCCAATGGTCGCTTCGATCGTCGATGGCCGCCACCTAAATTGGTTGAATGCCGAGCCCCCCTCTCCCTCATTCCACCACCAGGAGCTCACCCAGACCCCGGCGATCCTCCCCGTGTCCTCGCCCCACTGCCGGAGCCAATGTGGCCGCGCGTCCGACCATGGTCGTCGTCGGCTCCTAGGCCAACCTTGAGCCTCCGTCGTTCTACCTCTCCCCGACGCTAGTTCTACCCCTGGTTGGACACGGTGTGTCTCCCCGAGGCCATCGGTATCCTCACAACGGCTAGAGGTAACCGGAGCCACCCGAGCCCTTCGTTGGAGCTCGCCTCTGTTCCTCCGCGGGCACTCGAACTGCTGTCGCTTCGACCTCTCCCTGACGCTTGTAGTGCCCTCGTTGGGTGCGTCATTCCCTCCTGCATCTGTTGGTCGCCAGAGCTCGGCCGGAGACAGCCTGAGTCACCGGAGCGCGCAGGCGCTCGCTCGGCCCCGAGCTCGTCTGTTACTCTCGTCGGGGGCTAGAAGAACAAAAGGAAGGAGGAGAGAGAAGCCCCGCTGGACCCACCAGTCAGCCACCGGAGCCAACCCCGCGTTGACCTCGGCCAGCCTAGCTGGTTAAGTGACGAGCCCCACCCTGCGGGCCCCACACGTCAGCGACCCCAGCCCTGGGGGACCCATCTGTCAGCTGCACAGCACCCGGGCCACTGCTGCCACGTCATAAGTGGAAGCGTATTTCCCTCGAATGCGCTTTCGTTTCAGTGAAAGTGTTAACCGTTGCGGCTTCGGCCAAAAATACGTCTCACTGTCCCGAAAGCGTAGTTCCTGGAATACGCTTTCAGTTTTTCTGTTTTGGCCCGGTCTGTAAAAGTTTCTGTTACAGATAGGTCCCTGGCAGAAAAACATTCATATATTTTTATCCTAACTCCAAATGAGGTGATTCCAAAGCCCATCTCTTCGTCTCGTCGAGCCCGTTCAGTTGGCATCATTTTCATTATGTTTCAACATTATGAAAATGACCATGTTGCCTTGCCGTTATTCAGCCCCCTCCGAGAGAGAATGTTTTTCGGCGATTCTTTTCGCGAGCTTTTCGCACTTTCTTCCAGTCATTTCTTCCACCCCAGGCAAGCCACACCCTCCACTTGCATGATTGCAATGTAGTGACATGGTTCTTTGTTTGACCTTATTTAAAATATGGCATTAGCTATGTATGATCTTGTTGGCATTTCTCATAGTCGTATTTTGATCTTGCTATTGCCATGATATTGCTTGGAGTTCTATGATTTATATTTTGATGATTATGTGGATGACATGTTGCCTTAGGATTCTTAGTGGCTATTTTCATGATAGTATCTGTATTATTTTTGGAGTATTTGCTTTGGATGTCATGTTGCCTTTGGATTATTAGTGCCTAGTATTATTTTCATCATGATGCTAGCTGATGTTATGTTTTGGAGAATGATGATGGAAATGATGTTTGCATGTGAATCATAGCTGGATAGTTAGTTCTTGATATTTGCATAGTATTGTTGTTGTTCTTGGATTCTTCATGATAGAGATGTTATGCTATCCTTCAAATATTTTGTTATGATGTTCGGATTAGTTGTTGGATATTGCTATGACTTGGATTATTAGTTTGATAGTTGGTATTGGAGTATCTGCATCATAGTTATATTTCTATAAAGATAAATTCCGTCATTAAGTTGGTCAGGTGCCACCGAACCGGGCTTCTCCCCAGTGCAACCACATTTGCCTTTTATGGGAAGGCCCTAATGCGATGCTATTGTCATGCCTCTTGCCGGTGCCTCCAACTAGGGAAGGTTATGGGCACGCGCTACCCTGATCAGGTAGTCAGACATAACCTTGTGTGCCCGTAAGTTGGATGATAAGCGCTTTTGTCCCCGTTTGGGACGATTTATTGTTTTGGCCACGACGGTGGTCGTTGGTGTCTCTGGTAGACACAGGGCCACCCAGGACTAACCCAGTTGGGAGTAAGTCGGAGTGGCCGGGAGAGTGTCATGACAGTAGATCGGTTTTGTCGGAACGTCGTTGGTCCACCCGAATGGGAGAACGAGGCCATGGGTTCCGTAGTGTGGGTACAGTGCACTACCTCTGCAGAGTGTAGTTGTTTAATCAATCGATAGCCGCGTCCTCGGTCATGGGCATGGGTTCGTACTAGGTCACACCGTTCGATTAACACTCAAATGACGGAATAACAAAATGAATTATAGGTAATTTGTAAATTAATATTTTGAGCAGTGCTGATGAACAGGATGTTGATGATAATGTTGGAGACCAAGTGTTGGTCATGGTTGTGATCGCCGGAAAGATCATAGTTTGGTATTGATCATGAGGTGATCAAGATGGCATACCTCTTGGCCGGTTTGCAAAGAGAGATATAATTATATAGATCTAAGATAGTGATTTATCAGTGTTGTATCAGCTTCATACCATGCTTAGTAGTAGTTTCATCATGGCAATTGTTAATTAATTAATCTATTAATGCTATGTTATTGTTTTGCCTTGATGCTTTTGGTTGTTGTGAGCTTGCAAGTATATTCAATGTACTCACCTGGCGTGTCATGCAAGATTGCAGGTGATGCCATGATTGCTTGATGGATTGTCAAGGTTGCCATGCGTGCGAGCTAGATCGTGTCCCAGCCAGAGTCCCTACGGAGTGGAGTTCACCACCTTCGTCGTTGTTCCGCTGCTAGAATTGTCCTGCTGCTACGAGTTGTCCCGCTGCTAGCATAGAGCAAGTGTAGTATCGCCGGCATAGTGTTGCCGTGCTGATGTGCTTCTTTGTAACATCAGACCTTTGTAATTTTATTCTTGTAATTAGAGATGATTTGATCTATGTCAAGTAGTACCGTTTTCCAGAGACTTCCCCTCGATCTCTTGGCTGGAAAATAGGGCGTTCCTGTTTCTCTGAGCCGGGGTGCCACAGCCAGCACCTGAGACTTAATAGTCCAGCGTGTTTTCTATGTTATTGCGAATGGCAAGAGCTCGATGGCCCATTTGGCTATGCGTCCTGTGGCATCTTCATTATTTATTATATCATTGAGTGGTACTTCGGATGCCACTGTTTTCGAACACTCTTGAAATTAGTGTCGGAGCTTCCGAGATGCCATAAACACCGCATAAACAATTTTCTGATAGTGAGTGTATCATGATTTACATGGTGTGAGGACCTCTGATACATAGTATACTGGTTTTTGGATGGGGAATTTATGTCCCTCTTCCTCTCGTTCGACGATGAGTACCGCACTCACTACCTGGTGAATGGCTGAGATATAGAGCAATATGGGTCCGCGTACACCTGGAGCGGCTAGGATTGGGTTGCCCGCTAATAGGGATTTTTATCTCCTCCTATCCGGCCGTGGCCGCATCCGTCCATTTGAAGTTGTCAGTGTGCCTCAGCAGTCTATAAAGTGGTAATGCCTTTTCTCCTAATCTGGAGATAAAGAGGCTCAAAGCCGCTACGTAGCCTGCTAGCTTTTGCACTTGTTTTAGATTAGTTGGCGTAGTTAGCTGTGACAAGGCCCGGATTTTGGCTGGGTTTGCCTCAATTCCTCTATGGGATACGATGAACCCTAACAGCTCTCTGGACGGAACGCCGAAGATTCATTTTTCCGGATTGAGCCGTATGTCATATGTTTGAAGGTTATCGAACATGAGGCGGAGGTCATCCACCAAAGTTTCAACGTGTTTGGTCTTTATGACTACATCATCGACGTATGCCTCCACTGTCTTCCCAATTTGTTTTTCTAAGCATGTTTGAATCATGCGTTGATACGTGGCACCAGCGTTTTTGACCCCAAATGGCATTGTGTTGAAACAAAAGGGGCCGTACGGAGTGATAAATGCCGCCGCGGCCTTGTCGGATTCCTTCATTTTTATCTGGTGGTATCATGAGTAAGCATCGAGGATACACAACGAGTCATGGCCTACTGTTGCATCGATAATTTGATTAATTCGGGGCAATGGAAAAGGATCCTTAGGGCAAGCCTCGTTTAAGTCTCTAAAGTCGACACAAAGGCGCCAGGATTTGTCCTTCTTTGGTACCATGATTAAGTTGGCTACCCAGTCCGGATGTTTAATTTCCCTTATGAATCCAGCTTCCAGTAACTTGGCCAGCTCTTCCCCCATCGCTTGTCTTTTGGGTTCGGAAAATCATCGTAGTGACTACTTGACTGGCTTGGACCCTTTTATGATGTTAAGCCTGTGTTCGGCCAGCCTCCGTGGGATTCCCGGCATGTCTGAAGGATGCCTGGCGAATATGTCCCAGTTTTCGCGGAGGAAGGCGCGCAAGGGGCTGTCTTCCATCGGGTCCAACTGTGCCCCAATGGATGCGGTCTTGTTGGGGTCTGTTGGATACACTTGAAATTTGATAATTTCATCTAATGGCTGGAAGGAGGTAGATTTCGATCTCTTGTCAAGGACTACTTCATCCTTGTCCATCGTAGATCGTAAGGTGGTTAATTCTTTGACCACAAGGGCTTCGGATAGTGCATCTACGACTAAGGATGCAGTTTTTTTCTTGGCGCGGAGTGCTCTGTCTAGACCACTTGCTACTGTGATTATTCCATTGGGCCCCGACATTTTGAGCTTCATGTACCCGTAATGGGGCATGGCTTGAAAGTGTGAGAAAGCGTCCCACCCTAGAAGGGCATGGTATCCGCTGTTGAAGGGGACAATGTGGAAGAGCAGTTCCTCCGACCTATAGTTCTCGGGTGTACCGAATACTACATCGAACTTAATGCTTCCCGAACACCGGGCTTCCCGGCTGGGAATAATTCCTCCAAAGGTTGTATTACTTTGTTCGATGCGAGATTTATCAACCTGCATTTTTGCAAGCGTGTCCTCATATATGTGGTCGAAGCCGCTGCCACCGTCCATCGGTACTTTAGTGAGGCGAACGCCGTCTACTATTGGGTTTAGTACAAGAGCAGTTGTGGCTCGGACCGGCCGAACTCGTGGTTCGTCTTCAGAGGAAAAAGTGATCGACGTGTCGCTCCATGAGCTTGCAGTGCTGATTTGATGAACCTCGGCAAGTCCGCGATTTTCTCTCTTGGTCCAGTTGTTTGAGGAGAATGTCTCAAAGACGGTAAAGACATCAAAAAAATTCTCCCCTGGAGTTGCGGTGGTGAGGATTATTGCTTCACCGCTTTCCGCTACCTGCCGGAGTACCCAACATGCTCTAAGGCAGTGGGTTGGTATAATGTCCGGGGCGGCATGTATTTGGCAAGGCTTATCTAATAGTTCGTCTAGAATGGACGTGTTTCCTGTGAAAGGTTTGTTTGTCTTGCCAATGGGCATGTTATTGGATGCCCTGCTAGGGTATGTCCGTTTCGCTTTAGCGGCGTATTGCCCGAAGATGGACTGTTCTAGAGGTGTATTTTGGGCTTTCCAAGTATTTTCCATAGCGCAGTTCTTTCGTACTATATGCGACAATTCTGCGAAACTCCATATTCGATGGTGGTTGAGAGCGTTCAAGACTCCCTCATCCGTGCGATTGTGGTGAAATATGGGAACCGTGTCATCGTCGAAGTAGTCCTTAATCTTGTTTTTGACAAGCAGGAATCTGGCCCAGAAGTGATGAACCGTCTCTTGCGGCTGTTGTTGTATGTACGTGAGATCACCTATGTCCGGAAGTCCGGAGTTACTTGGAGAGCATGTACTGTGGTGGGTGGGTGTGGATAAATCTGAGTCCCGACCCAACGTAGTGTCCGGGGTTTGTACAACCTCCGGTGTGGACGATCCAGTTCCTGCGGGATCTGAATGTCCCGCAAGCCCGGCGCCTGTCCCTGAGCTCGAAAGACATGAAGTGCCACCAGAAAGAGGTGTGTTTGGCTTGAAGGGTTCAGAGATCTGAATAGCATCGGTGTCTATTTCAATAGGAGAAATATCTTCGCACCGGTCCTCGACGGCTGCGACCAGGTGAGTGATCGGGGTGGAATTGATTTCCTCCTGACCGGATTTAAGCCCGATCTGATCATTAGACGATGAAAGCCCCATGGCAGCAATGCGATCCAGCAGCTCATTTAAGGATGCACACTCCGCCAAAGTTGTGTCTTCGGAGTGTTCGGAGACAATATAGGAGTGGTGCTCGATGACTACGGGGAGCGCGGTTGGCCTGGCGGCCACGCGGGCACATATAGCGAACCCGCCGAGCTGGAGGATCTGGCCCAAAGCCAGGTTGTTTCCGAGGGTGATGTCATCGTTTATGACGAGATGAGCCATTGATTGCTTCTTGCGAGCGCACATCAAAACTCTCAATGAAAGCACCATTGTCGGTGCCGAAACCGGCAGATCTCGGGTAGGGGTGTCTAAGTTGTCCGTCTAAGGATCGATGGTAACAGGAGACCGGGGACACGATGTTTACCCAGGTTCAGGCCCTCTCGATCGAGGTAATACCCTACTTCCTACTTGATTGATCTTGATGAATATAGGGTTACAAGAGTTTATCTACCTCGAGATCTTAATGGCTAAACCCCTAGGAGTCTAGCCTATGCAATGGTCATTCTGCTACCCTCTACACACTAGACACTCCGGTTTATATATCCACCGTAGGGGACCTAGGGTTACAAAGATTGCTTGGGAAGAAAGGAATCATTACATCTGAACATCTATCCTGCCTTTCTACATACACATGAGTCGTAACCAGACACGGGGGATGTCAGTTTATCTTCATCTTCATGGCCCATCTATCTGGCCTAGCTTCGGTAGACCGGACACTCGTGGACCCCCAAATCCAGGACTCCCTCATCCTCTGACCAACAATGTGATGAGTCGAGGTAATGGGTGGCATAGGGCTTGGTGCTTTGAAGACCTATTGGACACCGAGGCCACCCGGTGCATCACTGCTGCCCCAATGCATCACTGGTAGGATCGTCATCAATGTCGCCTATAATGTCATGATAGTGTACGTGGTGCAGGGTATGAAGGGCCCCAAGTAGGACACGGTGAGAAGGTTAAAACACACATAGTATTTTCATATTTTCTTCTTTTTTTTGTTTTTGTTACCATGTAACGTGTTAGCCATGTATCTCTGTTGCAACGCACGGGCAATTTTCCTAGTAAAAATAATGTGCCAAGAGTTTCCTTTAGGATGATTAAATTGCTTGTTGGTTTGTGCGGTACAAAAAAAGAAACTTTGGCTGTAGTGCGCGATCTTACATTTTTTACTGGAAAGTCAAACGGTTCTGAAACTTTTTGCACAGTATTTCTATAGAAATTGTTTATTTTTTCCTAAGTATTCAGAATTTTTAGAGTTACAGAAGTATGGTGAATGTTCAAATCTTTACAGACTATCCTGTTTTCAAAGATTGTTGTTATAGCTTCATTATTTGTGTAAGTTTAAATTATTGTTGAAGCCTCCATGACTTGGGGCCATAGAATTTTCATACAGTGGGTAATGTTAGTTTATAATTATACAATAATGTTAGAGCACTACATGATGAGATTTCATTGATCATCTGCACTAACCTCGCCACTAAAAGTTCAATTAAGTTCTGTGTGGATGAAGTGTTCGAAGATCGAGGAGGTCTCGATGTGAGGAGAAGGAGGAGAGGCACGAGCTCAAGCTTGGGGATGCCCAAGGCACCCCAGGTAAATATTCAAGGAGACTCAAGCATCTAAGCTTGGGGATGCCCCGGAAGGCATCCCATCTTTCTTAAACAACTATCGGTATGTTTTCGGATTCGTTTCGTTCACATGATATGCGTAAATTCTTGGAGCGTCGTGTGCCTTTTATTTTTACTTTAATAATGCACCATGCTGGTATGAGATTGTCCTTGGCCAATCTGTAGAATGCTCTTTGCACTTCACTTATATCTTTTGAGTATGGCTTTATATAATGCTTCATGTGCTTCACTTATATCATTTGAAGTTTGGATTGCCTATTTCTCTTCACATATAAAACAGATGTTCGTAGAATGCTCTCGTTCTTCACTTATATTTTTTAGAGCATGATCTTTTGTAGAAATAATTAAACACTCTTGCTTCACTTTTATCTATTTAGAGAGTTGGAGGAATTGGTCAATTGCATGGTTAGTCATGAATTCCTACATAAAACTTATGGATCACTGAAGATGATATGTTTGATTCCTTGCAATAGTTTTGCGATATAGAGATGATAATATGTGGGAGGTACTAGTGGATGATCATGTTTAGTAAGATATTGGTGTTAAGGTTTGTGATTCCTGAAGCATGCACGTATAGTCTCTCGTTATGCTGGGAAGTTGGAGCACAATTTATCCTTGATTGTCTATCTTTGTGTGAAGGTCGGGCGCGCGTGATGGTTAACTCCTATCAACCTTCCCCCCCCCCCCTAGGAGGATGCGTAGTATTACTTTGCTTCGACGGCTAATAAACTTTTGCAATAAGTATATGAGTTCTTGATGACTAATGTGAGTTCATGGATTATACACACTCTCACCCGTTCATAATTGCTAGCCTCTCTCGTACCGCGCAATTTTCGCCGGTGCATAAAATTTATTATACCTTCCTCAAAACAGCCATCGTACCTACCTATTATGGCATTTTCATAGTCATTCCGTGATATATTGCCATGCACTTCCATCATATAGTTGACTTAAGCGTTCATTTTCATCCTATAGAGTCATACTATGTCACAGGTATCGAGCTGTAATTTTTATTTCTTTTGAGTAATAAGTAAATAAAAGTGTGATGATCATCATTATCCATTATTAGAGCATGTCCCAGTGAGGAAATGATGATGGAAACTATGATTCCCCCACAAGTCGGGATGAGACTCCGGACAATGAGAGAAAAAATATAAAAGAAAATTAAAAAAAGAAAAAGGAAAAAAGGAAAAACAAAGAAAAGAAAAAAAGAAAAAGAAAAAGAGAGAAGGGGCATGCAAATACCATACTTGTGCTTCAAAGTAGCACCATATTTTTCATATAGAGAGTCTCCTATGTTGTCACTTTCATATATTAGTGGGAATTTTCTATTGTAGAGTTTGATGCATACCCACTTAGTTTCATATTGAGCTTTCATACACTTATTGCTCTTAGTGCATCCGTTGCATGGCAATCCCTACTCCTCACATTGATATTGATTGATGGACATCTCCATAGTCCATTAGTTTTCCTAGTTGATGTGAGACTTTCTTCCCTTATTTTGTCTTCTACCATCACATTATATGCCACCTATATTGCTATATCCATGGCTCGCGCTCATGAATTGCATGGGAGTTGAAAATTCTGAAGCGCGTTAAAAAGTATGAACCAATTGCTTGGTTGACACCGGGGTAGTACATGATTTATACTTTGAGCTGGGAAGACATAGCATGACAAGACTATATGATTTTGTAGGGATAACGTTCTTTAGCATTTGATATTCTGAAAGACATCATTGTTTGTTGGGATGCCCGAGTATTGATGTCTTTATGTCAAATAATAGAATATTGCTTTGAATCACTCATGTATTAATATTCATGCCATGACTAGATATATTATCAAGTTTATGCTAGCTAGCATTCCACATCAAAAAATATCTTTTTTATCATTTACCTACTTGAGGACGACCAGGAATTAAGCTTGGGGATGCTGATACATCTCCATCGTATCTATAATTTTTTATTGTTTCATGCAAATATTATACAACTTTCACATATTTTTGGCAACTTTTTATATGATTTATTGGACTAACCTATTGATCCGGTGCCTAGTGCCAGTTCATGTTTTTTGCATGTTTTTTGTATCGCAGAAAATCCATATCAAACGAAGTCCAAATGCAATACAATTTTACGGAGAATTATTTGGGAATATATGTGATTTTGGGGAGTTGGAATCACCGGAAACGGAGGCCCACACAGCCCACAACACACCAGGGTGCGCCAGGGGAGCCTAGCTCGTGGTGGTGGGTTGTGCTCACCTCGTACGTCGGTTGGAGCTCTACTTCGGGTGCAGTGAAGCTTATATCCGGAAAAAAATCGTGTTAAAATCTCAGCGCAATCATAGTTCCAGATCTCCGGTAATATAAGAAACGGTTTTCGACCAGATCTGGGAACACAAAACAGAAGAGGACAGAGAGACAGATCTAATCTCGGAGGGACTATTGCCCCTCCCATGCCATGGAAGCCAAGGACCAGAGGGGAAACCCTTCTCCCACCTAGGGTGGAGGCCAAGGAAGAAGAAGAAGGAGGGAGGCTCTCTCCCCCTCGCTTCCGGTGGCGCCGGAGTGCCGTCGGGGCAACGATCGGGACGACGGTCTACATCAACAATCTTGCTACCGTCAACACCAACTTTCTCCCCCTCATTGCAACGGTGTAACACCTCTTTCCCCCCGCTGTAATCTCTACGTAAACATGGTGCTCAACTCCATATATTATTTCCCATGATGTTTGAGTAGATCGATTTTGTCCTGTGGGTTAATCGTGATCTTGGTTGGTATGATTGCATATTTTATTTATGGTGCTGTCCTACGGAGCCCTCCATTCTCGCGCAAACGTGAGGGCCCCCCGTTGTAGGGTGTTGCAATATGTTCATAGTTCGCTTATGGTGGGTTGCGAGAGTGACAAAAGCTTAAACCTGAGTAAGTGGGGTATGACGTATGGGAGTAAAGAGGACTTGATACTTAATGCTATGGTTGGGTTTCACGACCTTAATGATCTTTAGTAGTTGTGGATGCTTGCTAGGGGTCCAATCATAAGAGCATATGATCCAAGTAGAGAATGTATGTTAGCTCATGCCTCTCCCCCATATAAAATTGCAAGAATGATTACCGGTACTGGTTATCGATTACCTAGGGACAAATGACCTTCTTGTTAACAAAAGCTATCCACTTTATTGTCTTGCAAAGTACTTCTAGTTTTATTCTTGCAAAGTAGTTATAGCATCACACCTACAAAATAGTTTTATACTTGTTTTCGGTAAAGCAGACGTCAAGTGTGCGTAGAGTTGTATCGGTGGTCGATAGAACTTGAGGGAATATTTGTTCTGCCTTTAGCTCCTTGTTGGGTTCGACACTCTTATTTATCAAAGAAGGCTACAAATGATCCCCTATACTTGTGGGTTATTAGGTACCAACAGTGTGTCCGATGCCCTGTGAAAACAGTCATGGCCGCCTATACAAGCATGACCCCATCCCGAGAGTGACCACGCCACTCCCGTCACTAGTAATGCTTCCTCCATGCTAGCACGAACTAGGTAATAAATAATGTCCTTTCCCATATAACGGTAGAGTGGTTACGCATGTAAGGTTGGAGTAACAGTCACAACTTAAACCAATCCGTTTTTGAAAACAACACATTCACTTGCCTCGATACACCACTTTGTCATCAAGTGGTTACTTAGCTCAGCATCTCCCTCGGGCATTAGTGGCACCCGGGGTTTTCAAAAAGTCTCTCAGAATATTTTTGTCTCCATCACCATGCATACACCCATCCCTTTTTGCATCCTATCTACTTCCTCCCGCATAACCCTCATAGGAAGGTAGGTTCATGCACAATGCAAGTATCAACAAGGAAGTAACGGAGGCAACCCACCAAAGTGGTTACCATCTCATCATGATTTCGATGCAACAATAATAAAGTGCTATATGACATGCATAAAAAGGGTTTCATAGACATGGTCAAAGGGATGCTTGCCTGGCTCCGTAAGATCTTCAATCCTTCTGTCCATCACCGAGTATTCCGTCTACGTTGTCATCTAACATTGGAAAACATCACAATAAGCAACATAATAAGGCAAAAATAAAAGTGCTCTAAATATATGAGTTGGACTTTTCTAGGATACCCTTGGTCATATGAAGAATGACCAAAGTGATTTCATTGGGATTGGATCAATAGATATCTTTGAACATTTCAATATGATGAAACCAAGGTATTAATGGATCTACAAGAATTGTATAGAAACATATTTTCGAAAAATGAGCAGATGCACCCATTTAACAAGGAATGCTTTTATAAACATCTAGGAGTTGGTTTCACTAAATTTGGAGTTCAAATGATTTTCCTATGAATTTGCAAAGTTGGCTAGATATGAAGAAATGGATCAGTATTTGATGTGGCACAGAAGGTATTGGGATAAATGTTCAAAACCTAAGTTATGAACACTAGTCATCAACCCATGCATCTACACGGGCTAGCACTTCTAATATTAAATACGAAAAGATGGGTACTATTACATATGTTGGACAATAATATTAAAATGTGATAATTGATTGTTATTATTATATTGGTAGACAACATGGTTACAAATTCAAAATTCGTTGCGTGTATCATGTATTTGTTACATTTAAGTTTATAATTATATAATCAAGTTCCCTATTGTAGCATATATGCTCATTTCATTTTGCTACCTAAAAAACATACATCTTCATTTCTGCCTCCCTTGGGAACATTGGATTGCACCTAGTTTTGTTTGATTATAAAAGAATTTGTTTCTATAGACAATAATGAAACAATGGACATACACGGTTTTCTATCAACATGTGAAACTGTAGCAAAGAGATTCCGTTCTCTCATACCTTTATGAGGCATACATTATTCAGATTTTAAGTTGTTGTCTTAACCAATAAATTCTTACAAACTTTCTTTTATGAACAATAGAGTAGTGAAATTGTGTGATAGATTATTCGGATTAAAGTGGTGCATACCCAAAAAATCTTAAATTTTTTATTATATGATTATTCTTTTTTAATACTTTCTATTCCTACTATACACACATATATCATATATGTAATCGCGTGTCCATATGAGATCTCGTGCGAATGATATATCAAGATTTTTTTGTTACTGTAGTAACTACAGAGTTTTAAGGATGTTTTAACATGTATAATTAGCTATCATTGATAAAGCCCAGAATAAAGACATGCATATATGTACTATATATACGCAAGTAATAGGTAGTAACAATCCACGCCATGCGAAAAATATCATGTGGGACTTTCCCCCGAAACCCTAAAACCCTCTGGTGGCGGCTAGGGCTCGGTGGCTTTGACGGCGCACGCAGATCCAATTGGCGGGGCGCACCGGCGACCCACGGGACGATGTCTTCGGCCCGCGGTGGGAACGGACTGAATGACGGCGGCGCCCTCTCCCCTCGCTTGGCTCGAGCTCAGATGGAAGATGCGCTCGGAAAATTGGATATCTCTGAGGAGGAAGCGACACCTCTGGTGATTGATGACTTCGACGATGGCTCTCCGCCGAAGTGGCTCCTCGCACGCAAGGTGATGTTCAAGAATCTATTCCACATACACACAATCATGAACGCACTACGTCCTGCATGGGGAAACCCTATAGGCTTGTCCTTCCAACCTCTTGGAGAAAACATGTTTGCTGCGGAATTTGCATCAAAGCGTGATAGGGATCGCATCTGGGAGGGATCCCCTTGGCACATTAGCAAACATGTTGTGATCTTAGAGGAATTTGAGGACCACATGCAACCTTTAGAACTCAAGTTTGATAAGCTGCCAGTATGGATTCGGGTAGTTAATCTACATTATAATCTGAGGAACAAAACTCGTGGTTTGGCGATTGCGCAGCAGGTTGCTAAATCTGCTTCTGTTGTCCAAATTGATCCAGTAGGGGGCTTCTTGCGAGCCAGGGTCACAATTGATGTGCAGAAACCCCAACGGAGATGGATCCTGATCAACTCGGCAAAGAGAAAGAGCATTGATCGATATGATATCGAGTATGAACAAATACCCCACTTCTACTTCTCTTGTGGTCAACTTGGTCACTCCGATCTATTATGTCCCACGCCTGGGACTAGAGATGAAAACGGTGATCTCCCATTCAAGGCCTCTTTACAAGCGTCGGAGGATCTCAGGAAAGCTAATTCGGGAGAGAACTCAGCACGGGATATGCATGAGAAATAGAAAAGTACAAGAGAATCCCGATCATAAAACTCTCAGTCGAAGGGGGGACCAGAGGTGACATCACCTGTCAAAAATCCAGTGCCGCAAAAGCGTAAGGGGGCCCCGCAAGCGATTCAAGTCTATCGTCGGGTGGTGAAGCAAACCCTGGCCATCACAGAGCATGGCGAGCCCGCTGTTGGTAATGCCGATGGAGTAAGCACCTCTGAACCAACTACTCTAGATGCAGAAAATCTGGACGAGTCTCTCCCTGAGAGGGAATCAAAGAAGAAAAAGCCTACTCCGCCATCATCTGAATCCTCGGCAGCGGCTGCGAGTCAGCCCTGCCCGAGCCAATGAATGCTATGAGTTGAAATTGTCGAGGGCTTAGGAACCCTGCGACAGCACTTTGGCGTGAATGCAAGACTGGAAAGACAAATGCGCGCTTTTCGTGAAGCAATTTCAGATAGCGCGCTACAGGACCAGGGGTGGCGCGGCGTACCCTTCACATGGGATAACGCACAGTCAGGCAGCTCGAATGTTAAAGTGTGGATTGATAGAGCTTTTGCTAGCGCCGACTTCCTTCAGCTGTTTGAACTCACCAATGTTAAACATGTGAGCAGCGTAGAGTCGGATCACTGCTTTGTTCTAGCTGAATGTCGCCCTCAGGCGACGATGGGGTGGTCTCGAGCACCACACACGTTCCGCTATGAAAACGTTTGGCAAACTCATGCGGATTGGGACGAGAAGGACCGGAACATGTGGCAATCGGGTGCGGGTCAGCAAGGTTTACAAGGTATCATTGACGCCCTTTCCAATGTTCAGGAGCAGCTGGGCTCGTGGGGGCGGCAAGTGTTTGGTTGCTTGGAACAGAAAGTCCGAAAGCTTCAGCAATGTCTTGATCACTTGCGATCTGTGTCGGTCCGACGCGGCCCTACTGAAGAAGAGAAGACGGTCGTGAAGCAGCTGTGTGAGGCTTGGCGGCAGGAGGAAATTTGGCTAAAACAAAGATCCCGTGTGTTGTGGCTCCTTGGTGGGGACAGAAATACAGGCTACTTTCAAGCACAAGCATGACAACGCACGAGGACCAATCGCATTACCTCATTGGAGAGCACAAACGGCCACGTCCTTAGTGACCCAATGGAGGTAAAGGATGAGATCACCTCTCTCTATCAAGCACTGTACCAGTCACAAGGTTACAGACCGATGGAAGAGCTTTTGCACTATGTAGAGCCGCGGGTGTCTGCTGATATGAATCATTTTCTCGGGAAGGAGTACACCGTAGAAGAGGTAAAAATTGCACTATTTGAAATGGCGCCGTCTAAAGCGCCAGGTGTGGATGGCTTCACAGCAGGTTTCTACCAACGACATTGGGATGTCATCGGGAATGACATTACAATGGCCATATTGAGTTTTCTGAATGGGGAGAGCCTCCCACGGGGCTCAATGACACGACCATCACTTTAATTCCTAAGGTCAGGTAACCTTAGAAAATTTCTCAATACCGTCCTATTGCCTTATGTCCAGTTTTGTACAAGACTGTCGTCAAGACTGTGGCAAACAGACTTCATCTCATATTGGACGATGTCATAGTGAAGGAAATATGCCCTAGAGGCAATAATAAAGTTATTATTTATTTCCTTATATCATGATAAATGTTTATTATTCATGCTAGAATTATATTAACTAGAAACTTAGTACATGTGTGAATACATAGACAAAACAGAGTGTCCCTAGTATGCCTCTACTAGACTAGCTCATTGATCAAAGATGGTTATGTTTCCTAGCCATAGACATGAGTTGTCATTTGATCAAAGGGATCAAATCATTAGGAGAATGATGTGATGTACAAGACCTATCCTTTAGCTTAGCACTATGATCGTTTAGTTTTACTGCTATTGCTTTCTTCATGACTTATACATGTTCCTATGACTATGATATTATGCAACTACCGAATACCGGAGGAACACCATGTGTGCTATCAAACATCACAACGGAACTTGGTGATTATAAAGATGCTCTATAGGTGTCTCCGAAGGTGTTCGTGGTGTTGGCATAGATCAAGAATAGGATTTGTCACTCCGAGTGTCGGAGAGGTATCTCTGGGCCCTCTTGGTAATACACATAATAATAAGCCTTGCAAGCAAATGACTAATGAGTTAGTCACGAGATGATGTATTGCGGAATGAGTAAAGAGACTTGCCGGTAACGATATTGAACTAGGTATTGAGATACCGACGATCGAATCTCGAGCAAGTAACATACCGATGACAAAGGGAACAACGTATGTAGTTATGCGGTTTGACCGATAAAGATCTTCGTAGAATATGTAGGAGCCAATATGAGCATCCAGGTTCCGCTA
Source organism: Secale cereale (assembly GCA_902687465.1). NCBI lineage: Eukaryota > Viridiplantae > Streptophyta > Magnoliopsida > Poales > Poaceae > Secale > Secale cereale. Next base: position 295,219,444 of record LR738711.1, read on the forward strand.
TTGGTTATTGACCGGAGATGAGTCTCGGTCATGTCTACATAATTCTCGAACCCGTAAGGTCCGCACGCTTAACATTTGATGACGATCGGTATTATGAGTTTATGATTTTTGATGTACCGAAGGTAGTTCGGAGTCCCGAATGATATCACGGACATGACGAGGAGTCTCGGAATGTGCGAGACATAAAGATTAATATATTGGACGACTATATTCGGACACCTGAAGTGTTCCGGGTGTTATCGGGTAAAACCGGAGTGCCGAAGGGGGTTATTGGACCCCCCCCCCCCCGAGGGAATATGGGCCATGGTGGGCCAATGAGGGAAAGAGAGGGGCAACCCATAGGGCTGGCTACACCCCCCTAGGGATCGTAGTTGGACTAGAAAAAGGGGGAGGTGCCCCCTCTCCATTCCTTCTCCTCTCCCCCTTCCTTTCCTACTCCTAGTAGGGATAGGAAAAGGGGGTTCCTATTCCTACTAGGAGTAGGAATCCTACTCCCTTGGCGTGCCCTATGGCCAGCTAGACCTCCCCCCTTGCTCCTTTATATACGGGGGCAGGGGGCACCCAAAGACACAAAAGAACCATTGTTAGCCGTGTGCGGTGCCCCCCTCCACAGAAACACACCTCGGTCATACCGTTGCAGTGCTTACGCGAAGCCCTGCTCCGGTAGCTTCATCATCTCCGTCACCACGCCGTCGTGCTGACGAAACTCTCATGTGAAGTTCAACTGGATCAAGAGCTCGTGGGACGTCATCAAGCTGGACTTGTGCTGAACGCGGAGGTGCCGTACGTTCGGTGCTTGATCGGTTGAATCGCGAAGACGTTCGACTACATCAACCACGTCACTAGACGCTTCCGCTTTAGTTGCTATGCATCTAGTAGATAGATCTTGCGTGATCATAGGAATTTTTTTGAAATACTATGTTCCCCAACAGTGGCATCATGAGCCAGGTTTATGCGTAGATGATATGCACAAGTAGAACACAATGAGTTGTGGGCGATAATAGTCATACTGCATACCAGCATGTCATACTTTGATTCGGAGGTATTGTTGTATGAAGCAGCCCGAACCGACATTACGCGTACGCTTACGCGAGACTGGTTCTACCGACGTGCTTCACACACAGGTGGCTGGCGGGTGTCAGTTTCTCCAACTTTAGTTGAATCCAGTGTAGCTACGCCCGGTCCTTGTGAAGGTTAAAACAACACACTTGACAAAAAATCGTTGTGGTTTTTTGTATGCGTAGGTAAGAACGGTTCTTGCTAAGCCCATAGCAGCCACGTAAAACTTGCAACAACAAAGTAAAGGACGTCTAACTTGTTTTTGCAGGGCATGTTGTGATGTGATATGGTCAAGACGTGATGAGTTATACGTTATTGTATGAGATGATCATGTTTTGTAAAGTTATCGGCAACCGGCAGGAGCCTTATGGTTGTCTACTTATTGTATGAATTGCGACGGCCATGTAACTGCTTTAGTTTATCACTATGAGTTAGCGATAGTAGTAGTAGCAATAGTTGGCGAGACGACCACGATGCTACGATGAAGATTATGGTGTCAAGCCGGTGACAATGGAGATCATGACGATGCTTTGGAGATGGAGATCAAAAGCACAAGAAGATGATGACCATATCATGTCACATATTTTGATTGCATGTGATGTTTATCTTATTATCCTTCTTATTTTGCTTAGTACAGTGGTAGCATTATAAGATGATCCCTTACAAAATTTCAAGGTACAAGTGTTCTCCCTGAGTATGCACCGTTGTAAAAGTTCTTCGTGCTGAGACACCATGTGATGATCGGGTGTGATAGGCTCTACGTTCAAATACAATGGGTGTAAGACAGTTTTGCACATGCAGAATACTCGGGTTAAACTTGACGAGCCAAGCATGTACAGACATGGCCTCGGAAGACTGGAGACCGAAAGGTCGAGCGTGAATCATATAGTATATATGATCAACATAAGATGTTCACCATTGAAAACTACTTCATCTCAAGTGATGATCGGACATGATTTAGTTGATTTGGATCACGTGATCATTTAGATGACTAGAGGGATGTCTATCTAAGTGGGAGTTCTTTAGTAATATGATCAATTGAACTTTAATTTGTCATGAACTTAGTCCTGGTAGTATTAGCATATCTATGTTGTAGATCAATAGCTCGCGATGTAGCTCCCCGTTTATTTTATATGTTCTTAGAGAAATATAAGTTGAAAGATGTTAGTAGCAATGATGCGAACTAGGCCCGTGATCTGAGGATTATCATCATTGTTGCACATAAGTATTATGTCCTTGATGCACCGCTAGGTGACAAACCTATTGCAGGAGCAGATGTAGACGTTATGAACGTTTGACAAGCTCGGTATGATGACTACTTGATAGTTTAGTGTGCCATGCTTTACGGCTTATAACCAGGACTTCAAAAATGTTTTGAAATGCCACGGAGCATATGAGATGTTCCAAGAGTTGAAAATTAGTATTTCATACTCATGCCCGTGTCAAGAGGTATGAGACCTCTGACAGTACTTTGCCTACAAGATGGAGGAGAATAGCTCAACTAGTGAGCATGTGGTCAGACTGTCTGGGTACTACAATTGCTTGAATCAAGTGGGAGTTAATCTTCCAGATAAGATAGTAATGGATAAAGTTCTCTAGTCACTATCACCAAGTTAGTATATCTTCGTGATGAACTATAATATGCAAGGGATGACAAAAGTAATTCCCGAGCTCTTCGCGATGCTGAAATCGGCGAAGGTAGAAATCAAGAAAGAGCATCAAGTGTTGATGGTTAATAAGACCACTTGTTTCAAGTAAAGGGCAATGGGATAGAAGGGGAACTTCAAGAAGAATGACAAGCAAGTTGTCACTCCCGTGAAGAAACCCAAAGCAAAACTCAAGCCTGAAACTAAGTGCTTCTACTGCAAAGGAAATGGTCGCTGGAAGTGGAACTGCCCTAGATACTTGGCGGATAAGAAGGATGGCAAAGTGAACAAGGTATATTTGATATACAGATTATTTATGTGTACTTTACTAGTGTTCATAGAAACCCCTCGATATTTAATACCGGTTCAGTTGCTAAAATTAGTAACTCGAAACGATAGTTGCAGAATGAACGGAGACTAGTTAAAAGTGAAGTGACGATGTATGTTGGAAGTGGTTCCAAGATTGATATGATCATCATCGCACACTCCGTATACTTTCGGGATTAGTGTAGAACCTAAATAAATGTTATTTGGCATTTGCATTGAGCATGAATATGATTTGATCATGTTTGTTGCAATACGGTTATTCATTTAAAGTCGTCGAATAATTGTTATTCTGTTTACATGAATAAAACCTTCGATAGTCATACACCCAATGAAAATAGTTTGTTGGATCTCGATCGTATTAATACACATATTCATAATATTGAAGACAAAATATGCAAACTTGATAATGATAGTGCAACTTATTTGTGGCACTGCCGTTTAGGTCATATTGGTGTAAAGCGCATGAAGAATCTCCATGCTGATGGGCTTTTGGAATCACTTGATTATGAATCACTTGGTGCTTGCGAACCATGCCTCATGGGCAAGATGACTAAAACTCCGTTCTCCGGAACAATGGAGCGAGCAACTGATTTGTTGGAAATCATACATACTGATGTATGTGGACCGATGAGTGTTGAGGCTCGCGGCGGGTATCGTTTTTTTCTAACATTCACTGATGATTTGAGCATATATGAGTATATCTACTTGATGAAGCACAAGTCAGAAACATTTGAAAAGTTCAAAGAAATTTCAGAGTGAAGTAAAGAATCATCATTACAAGAAAATAAAGTTTCTACAATCTGATCGCGGAGACAAATATTTGAGTTACGAGTTTGGTCTTCATTTAAAACAATGTGGAATAGTTTCACAGCTCACGCCACCCGGAACACCACAGCGTAATGGTGTGTACGAACGTCGTAACCGTACTTTATTAGATATGGTGCGATCTATGATGTCTCTTACCGATTTACCACTATCGTTCTGGGTTATGCATTAGAGACAGCTGCATTCACGTTAAATAAGGGCACCATCTAAATCCATTGAGACGACGCCTTATGACCTCTGGTTTGGCAAGAAACCAAAGTTGTTGTTTCTTAAAGTTTGGGGCAGCGATGTTTATGTGAAAAAGTTTCAACCTGATATGCTCAAACCAAAGTCGGGGAAATGTGTCTTCATAGGATACCCAAAGGAGACTGATGGGTACACCTTCTATCACAGATTCAATGGCAAGATATTTGTTGCTAAGAATGGATCCTTTCTAGAGAAGGAGTTTCTCTCGAAAGAAGTGAGTGGGGGGAAAGTAGAACTTGATGAGGTAATTGTACCTTCTCCTGAATTGGAAAGCAGTACATCACAGAAACTAGTTCCAGTGATTCCTAGACCAATTAGTGAGGAAGCTAATGATGATGATCATAAAACTTCTGATCAAGTTACTACTAAACCTCGTAGGTCAATGAGAGTACGTTCCGCACCAGAGTGGTACGGCAACCCAGTTCTGGAAGTCATGTTACTAGACCATGATGAACCTACGAACTATGAGGAAGCGATGATGAGCTCAGATTCCGCAAAATGGTTTGAGGCCATGAAATCTGAGATGGGATCCATGTATGAGAACAAAGTGTGGACTTTGGTTGACTTGCCCGATGATCGGCAAGTCATTGAAAATAAATTGATCTTTAAGAGGAAGACTGACGCCGATGGTAATGTTACTGTCTACAAAGCTTGACTTGTTGCGAAAAGTTTTCAACAAGTTCAGGGTGTTGACTACGATGAGATTTTCTCACTTGTAGCGATGCTTAAGTCTATCCGAATCATGTTAGCAATTGCCGCATTTTACGAAATCTGGCAAATGGATAACAAAACAACATTCTTTAATGGACTTATTAAAGAAGAATTGTATATGATGCAACCAGAATGTTTTGTCAATCCTAAAGGTGCTAACAAAATGTGCAAGCTCTAGTGATCCATCTATGGACTGGTGCAAGCATCTCGGAGTTGGAATATATGCTTTGATAAGTTGATCAAAGCATATAGTTTTATACAGACTTGCGGTGAAGCCTGTATTTACAAGAAAGTGAGTGGGATCACTACAACCTTTCTGATAAGTATATGTGAATGACATATTGTCGATCGTAAATGATGTAGAATTTTCTGGAAAGCATAAAGGAGTGTTTGAAAGGAGTTTTTCAAATAAACACCTCGGTGAAGTTGATTACATATTGAGCATGAAGATCTATAGAGATAGATCAAGATGCTTGATAAGTTTTCTCAATGAGTACATACCTTGACAAGTTTTTGAAGTAGTTCAAAATGGAACAGTCAAAGAAAGAGTTCTTTCCTGTGTTGCAAGGTGTGAAGTTGAGTAAGACTCAAAGCCCGACCACGGCAGAAAAATATAGATAGAATGAAAGTCATTCCCTATGCCTCAGCCATAGGTTCTATAAAGTATGCCATGTTGTATACCAAACCTATTGTATACCCTACCCCGAGTTTGGCAAAGGAGTACAATTTTGATCTAGGAGTAGATCACTGGACAGCAGTGAAAATTATCCTTAGAGGACTAAGGAATATTTCTCGGTTATGGAGGTGATAAAGGGTTCATCGTAAAGAGTTACGTCGATGCAAACTTTGACGCCGATCTGGATGACTCTGAGTCTCGATCTAGATATATATTGACAGTGGGAGCATTTAGCTAGAGTAGCCCCGTGGAGAGCATTCTAGACATAGAAATTTGCAAAATACATACTGATCTGAATGTGGCAGACCCATTGACTAAACCTCTCTCACAAGAAAAACATGATCACACCTTAGTACTCTTTGGGTGTTAATCACATGGCGATGTGAACTAGATTATTGACTCTAGTAAACCTTTTGGGTATTGGTCACATGGCGATGTGAACTATAAAGTGTTAAATCACATGAGGATGTGAACGATTGTGTTAAATCACATGCCGATGTGAAGTAGATTATTGACTCTAGTGCAAGTGGGAGACTGAAGGAAATATGCCCTAGAGGCAATAATAAAGTTATTATTTATTTCCTTATATCATGATAAATGTTTATTATTCATGCTAGAATTGTATTAACCGGAAACTTAGTACATGTGTGAATTCATAGACAAAACAGAGTGTCCCTAGTATGCCTCTACTAGACTAGCTCATTGATCAAAGATGGTTATGTTTCCTAGCCATAGACATGAGTTGTCATTTGATCAAAGGGATCACATCATTAGGAGAATGATGTGATGTACAAGACCCATCCATTAGCTTAGCACTATGATCGTTTAGTTTTACTGCTATTGCTTTCTTCATGACTTATACATGTTCCTATGACTATGAGATTATGCAACTCGCGAATACCGGAGGAACCCCTTGTGTGCTATCAAACCTCACAACGTAACTGGGTGATTATAAAGATGCTCTACAGGTGTCTCCGAAGGTGTTTATGGTGTTGGCATAGATCAAGAATAGGATTTGTCACCCCGAGTGTCGGAGAGGTATCTCTGGGCCCTCTTGGTAACACACATCATAATAAGCCTTGCAAGCAAATGACTAATGAGTTAGTCACGAGATGATGTATTATGGAACGAGTAAAGAGACTTGCCGGTAATGAGATAGAACTAGGTATTGAGATACCGACGAATCTCGGGCAAGTAACATACCGATGACAAAGGGAACAACGTATGTAGTTATGCGGTTTAACCGATAAAGATCTTCATAGAATATGTAGGAGCCAATATGAGCATCCATGTTCCGCTATTGATTATTGACTGGAGATGAGTATCGGTCATGTCTACATAATTCTCGAACCCGTAGGGTCCGCACGCTTAACGTTTGATGACGATCGGTATTATGAGTTTATGAGTTTTGATGTACCGAAGGTAGTTCGGAGTCCTGGATGAGATCACGGACATGACGAGGAGTCTCGGAATGTCCAAGACATAAATATTAATATATTGGACGATTATATTCAGACACCGGGAGTGTTCTGGGTGTTATCGGGTAAAACAGGTGTGCCGGAGGGGGTTACCGGAACCCCC
>LR738711.1:295230354-295305508 GCA_902687465.1 Secale cereale
TTTTATTTCGATGCGGGTAATCAGCTGGGCGTGTGGATTTGTTTCTCTTTTTTATAATGTAATTTTTTTACACGGGGCAAACTCGAAAGTTACGGGCACATGGATGCTTTCCTTTTTTGACGTGAGCTTGTCCTTTTTTATTTTAACGATCATAAGAGAACTTTAAAGGTACGCATAATCAGTGTGACGTTTGGATTTATTTCCCTTTCTTACGTTGGAGTTTTGATGGAGAGGCTTTTTTTTTTTGGCGTGATGCAATCCTTTTTTTATTTGGAGACTATAACATTGGACGTGTTAGATGCCACTTTTTTTGTGGTATGGGCCATCTACGTTACACAAGTTTTCGTTTTATCCTGAACGTAAATTCTATAATCCAACGTTGTAATTAATTTAGACGATGTGGATTAATGAGAGATCTTGAATGGTGCCTCCAATTAGTAGTAAATAAATATAAGAGATATAAGTGTCTAGGAATTTGAATCGTAGCATTTGGATAGAAAATGGGCTCTCTGTGATTTGATAAATGTTTGTGAAGAAAATCTTTCTAGAAAAATGTGCCAATTGCACCATGTGATATAGCATGAATTTATGAACTACTAGAAATTTGAACATCAAATTTGGAGCTCTGTTGAATTATTTATGGATTTTTGAAGTTTTACTGAAAAAAGAAAAAAAATTACCCTTATCATGTGCGCGTGCGAGATATAGACGTGGGCTGGCCTAGTGGCATCTGCCGTGCGGGGCGCCCAGGCGACGTCGATGGCATACTCCAGGGAGTACACCTTCGCTCATGGCAAACGCCTTTGATGGAGGCCGTCTCCACTTAACAGGGGGGGGGGGTCCTTAGCCACTTACACATGGGACCCGCTAGTAGGACCTCCTCCTACCTCCTGCTCAAAACAGAGGAGGGGCAGGGGAGGCCGGCAGAACGCGTGCCGACGCCCGTCCTGGTGGCTCAGACGCCCCTGGTGACGCTCCGGCCACCCACGGGCTCAGGGCGGCGAGCCGCCTCCACCTGGAAGGTTCTCGGGCCCCGTGGAAGGCCGAGGCCAAGCACATCGTCGGACCGGGCGGAGGACGCCAACGGTGGTTGGGGCTCGGTTCTGTGGGCATAAAAGGGAGGAATAGAGTACGGGGCGAGTTCGCGCTGGTGCTGGTGATTCTCTCGAGCGAAGGGGTGGAGAGGAGGGGGGGCTGGTGGTGTGAATTTGGCCGGAAGTCGGCGGCAAGGCTTCAACCATGGGTGTGCAAGGAGGGCATGGAAGAGAGAGCGGGGTTGTCCGGGAAATGCAGGAGAGAGAGTGGGGTCAGCAGAGGCGCGAGGGAGCTAGGGGAGGTGGCTCAATATAGGGGGGTGATATGTCTTCATCGTATCTACTTTTCCAAACTCTTTTGCCCTTGTTTTGGATTATTTGAATGGAACTAACCCAAACTAATGTTGCTTTTGTCGGATTTTGGGTTACGCAAACCCTTGAGAGGTTCGAACTCTGGGGTGCGCACGAAGAACACTCCCTCCCCAGCGGGCTCACCCTACGATTCCACGGCCTACCTCGGCGAACTCAAAAAACAAGGGATGCAAAGGTTTATACTGGTTCGGGCCACCTTGAGGTGTAATACCCTACTCTAGTGTGTGTGGTGGATTGCACTGTATGGCTGGGGATCCACTAATACAAGGGATGAACAGCCTCCGGAGGAGAGATGTTGTTGGGCTCGGATGAGCTTGTGGTAAGTTTGGGGTGGAATGGATCCGATGCCAAAACCAGATGCCCCTCTATGGTGGTGGCTAGATCCTACCTATAGTGGCCTTGGTCCTCTTCCCAAATATCGGCGGGAAGGGATCCCACAATGGCCAAATTTGAAGGGGAACAGCTAGTACAAGTTATCCTGACAAAAGTACTCTTGGCCTGTGGTGACGCCGCGTCGGGCTCCACGATGACCTCCGTTCTGCAGCCTTGAAGATCCTTGGTCTTGTTGCACCGATATGGAAACCTTTGCCTGATCCCTCGGGACTCTGCGCCTGCGCTTGCCCTCTTATCACCAAAGAGGAAACTGGCACACTGCGCCGGCTGGCGCCCGCCTGGCCTTGGTCGTCATGGCTCATGTCACGTGAACCTCGCGAGATGCTCCTTGCATAGATATCTCCGCTCCTTGGGAGCCAGCCTAGGGAGACTGCTCCCAGGGAGGTCTTGCAGTCGCCCGCCTTGCGAGGCTTGGCCCCTCGCGAGGGTCTTGAGTAGTAGTTGCTGAAGCTGGGCCGCACCAGGCCGCTGATGGAGTCACATCACGGGCCGTAGGCAGGCAAGTCTGGGTACCCCCGTTCCCAGGACGCCGACAGTAGCCCCCGGGCCCAAGGCGCGCAAGGACTTGGCTTCGAGGCGAAGCCAAAAGGGCAGGGGCAAAGCGCTGCGGGCCCCAAACGCATGCGGCCTTGGTTGACACGCGGCGACATGATTGGATCGGACATGGGCGTCTCTGCTTCCCCACGCTGCCTTGGCAACTGCCCGACTTGACGAGACCCTAGTGCATGGAGAGACAAACATCATTACGTGAGATCATGGAGGCCGACGGTTGGCCTTCTCCAAGCTATAAATGGGGAGGGGGTGAAGCCCCCGTTTCCCATCTCCTTATTCTTGTCATCCGCTCCTTCTTATTCCTCCTTCCTTCGCCCTATTGTTGCAACTTCCATGGCGCCACAAAAGAGGTCCCCTGCCGCGGAGAAGGGGAAAGCCCGCCAGGAAGAGTCCGATTTTCCGCCGCTCAAGAGGGGGCAGGGCGCCCCCATAAGCACGTCACTACACCTGCAGTAGTGCTCCAAGGTCACAGGAGTACTCCTTCCGGGGTTGATACCGCCCTCGTCGCGGCAGCCCCTTCGCCGCGGGAGGGCGTGCCGTGGTCGCCCGACCTCCTCAGTTGGGCTCCCATTCGTTGGAGTAGCTCCTGGAGTTCGTCGTATGGGCGGAAAATCCGGCCGGCGCCTGGCTCTAGCTGCCACGCTTCTTCACCCATCGACTGTCGGCTGAGGGTCTTGATAGCCTCTGGCTGCAGGGCGACGGCTGCTGCAGCAAGGCATCCTGGGTTGCTGTGGAGATCTCTGCTGCGGGCAATGTGCCCCTGGCCCGTGGTTGGCAGACGTTCGCCCGTGCACGCGGCTTGGGTAGGTGATGCACCCTCCACTTCAAGTACGATGGCGCCGCGACCCTCTTCGTGAGTGTGTTTTGGGCGGACGGCCGCCGCGCTGGGTGCTACCCTGAAGACGGTAGGGGCAACGCCGGGTTCGGCCTTGGAGACGGTCGCGATGAGGCCGCAGGTAGGCTTGCCCTTGGTGACGGCCGCGACTCCTCCAGCGGCCGCGGCTCTTCCGCCGGCGAGAGCTCAGCAGCGGTGGCTATGACCAGCCACCGCGCCGTCGGGCTTGCTTCGAGGTCGGTGATGGGTCGTCCCGCCGCCATGCGACGGTGAAGCGCGAGGAGGGCTCAGACTGAGCTACGCCCTGGAGGCCCCTGGTGCCGGTTCTCGTGAGCTGCTGCGACCATCTGGCCCGCTTTTGATTAGCTTTTCTTCTTTCCTGCATTTCGAAAAAAGGGCAAGTGGCCCGACTGGGGTGTGTAATGAACTGTGGCGCCTACGCTGTCATGTTATGTTATGATATTCAAGTGCCTTATGGGGGTAGAGGGGTAACTTAGCTGGGTACGCTCGAGGGTGCATCTTACGGCGTCTAGGGAGGCTTCCTCGCTGCCAGCATGGGGTCTCCTGGCCTCGGAGGGGAATCTGCAAAATTTGTTAGGGAATCCGCCAGATGCATTGTTCCTTCTTGTGCGAGCTCTCAGGCACGGGCGGATCATGGCTTAACGCACCGCTTCGTGGTACCCCGGGGGCACAGACTTGAGGGAGGTGCACTGTCGGATTACGGGCTCCGCAAACCCAAGAAGTTCGAACACAGGGGCGTGAACGAAGATCTCTCCCACTCACGTCTACCTAGCGTCTCGCCCTCGTCCAGTGAAGAGGTTCAAGCAAACAACAAGTAAAGCACACAAGAGTTTACCCAGGTTCGGGCCACCTTGCGGTGTAAAACCCTACTTCCTGCTTTGATGGATTGGTGTCGGGAGGGCTTGAATACGGATGAGTACAGTGGTTCCTGAGCTCAGTAGGAGAGCTCAGGAGGGTCAGGAGGCAAGAGTTCTTGCTCCCTTATGCGAGGGCAGAGTTTCTGGATCTGATCCGGCTCTCCCTTTATAGTGGGGATCCTAGCTACTTATATAGGCGGCCAGGGTCCTCTTCCCCCGAAATGTTTAGGCGGGAAGGGATCCCATAACGGCCATTTTGAGCGGGAACACAAGGACGTTCCTATACTGACAAAAGCAGTCTTCGCCTGCAAAAGGATCAGGCGGTGACACAGTGGTGGGCTCGGCGGTGACATCCTCCCTATCGTCCTTGCGGTCTTCGGTCTTGTTGCACCAATGGAGAAACCTTTGTCCTGCTCCTCGGGAACCTGCACCTGCTCTGTCCCTCTTGCACCAAAACGGCAACTGCGCCGCTGGCACGCACTGGCACCCGCTGGCGCAGTGCGTCATTGCTTGCGTCACTGCCTCCTCCTGAGGCAGGCTTGGTCTTGGATTATCCGTCCCTCCGGAGCAACCTAACCGAGGCCGCTCCTCAGGGGGTCTTGACGTCATTCTCCTCATGAGCTCTAGCCCCCTCGCGAGGGTCTTGAGCAGCTGGTCGATCAGCTGGGCCGTACCAGGCTATGGCAGGAGCGCACTGTGGCCCGCAGTCAGGAAAGTCTGGGTACCCTGTGATGCGGAGCATCCGGCAAGCATCCCCATGGACACTCTCTCATCGGCACAAGCACGCAAGGGACCATTGACTAGAGCACGTGCACGCGCTATCGAGGACGAGGTGAATTCTCCCCTCTTCGAGTTTCGTTTGGATTCACATGAGGATTGGGTTCTACCTCACAAGGAGATGTTGTGCATTCTCAGTTACCAAGAAGATGATCACGTGGAAGCAAAGAAGAACCTGTTCAGTCCGGATCACGTGGAAGCGAATGAAGATCTGCCCAACCCGGAACGAGCGGTACTACCGCCCCTCCAAAGCGGTACTACCGCTCCTGCCAACAAGCGGTACTACCGCTCCTTAATCGGTACTACTGCCTGCAAGCGGTAATACCGCCCGAGGGGCCGGTACTACCGCCCTGCCTGCGCGCAGCCTTCGGCCTTTGGCCATGTACCCCTTTTCCCCTCTTAGCCCTTCGTGGCATAGACTATAAATAGACCTCCTCCACATCTTTTGAGGGTCAGCAAAGATATTGAGAGACCTTGAGAGCTTTGCTCCTTGTATCCCCTCCTCTAGGAGATCAAGACCTCCAAGGGAGAAGAATCCTCGTGGATTACAAGACCTCCCAAGGGAGAAGAATCCTTGTGGATTGCAAGACCTCACCTCCTTTAGGAGTGGGAAGAACCTTACCTTTGTGCTTGTTTCCTTGGATTGATCTTGTAATCTTGTGGATCCTTTGTATGCTACTCTAGTGGATGTGATATTGGGTTTTTTTTGAGAGATTTGTGTCTTGTGTTCTTGTGTGTTCTTCCTATTTTCCCCCCTCCAAGTGTGAAAAGATCACCCTAGGGTTTCACCCTACAACATCTTGTTATCAGAGCAAGGATGATTCACATCTTGGAGTCCCATCCCCCCATTTTCTAGCTTGATTTTGTTGTGTTCTTGCCCAATTTTGAAAATCCCCACAAAAAATAGCCCAAAATTTTTCTAGCAATTTGTTGGATCTTGTGAGATTTGGTTGTTTTGGTCCATGAATTTGATGTTTGGCAAGTGCATCTAGCCCCTCCACAACAATCCCCACCCATCCCACCACGAAATCCATCAAATTTTGCCCCCAAAATCATCCATTTCCGCCCATAATTCGCCCCGATCCCGATCTGTGAACATTACCCGACACCAGCGGTACTACCGCCCTTCCAAGCGGTACTACCGCCTATAACCACAAGCGGTACTACCGCCCCACCCAGTTTCAGCCTTCCGAGTTTCACCGTTTTGACCATAACTTTCACTCCCGAACTCCAATTTGAGTGTTCTTTGTCTCGTTGAGAAGCTAGCGACGTGCCCGAGCTGCTCATCTTGGTTTTATCACCATTACCCTCCATCCGAAAATCAACACAACAACACCCACCTTCCGCATTTGACCGGTTTCGAGTTGCGATTTGGCGTTTCCTAAGGTGTTTCGGCTACTTAGGAGCGTTTGACATCGACATCATCGCCTCAGAGTCATCTTCGCCGCTAACTGTAAGCAAGGACGGTAACCTCGACGACACTTACCTTTTGCTTTTGCCTTGATAGCCCGAGCCATTTGCGTTGCTTACCTATCGAGACTAGCGAGTTGAGAATTGCCGGGCCATGCTCTTGTGCACCGTAGTGATCATGTTATCATCGTAGTGCCATAAGTCTCTCCCGTGCATATCTTACATACTTGTGTCATATTATCCTCGGCTCGAGCATCAAGCTTTCAAAAAAAAGCTTTTAAGCAAAAAGAGGAGCAATAATGAGCTTATAAGCAATAGCATTGAAAAACTTTACTTACTCATACCATCTTGGTCACCGCATACATAGCATAGTTGGGATCGAGGACGTCACGTTTCTCTCATAGGTTGGTGCACAAAGTGTATCTCATCCATTTGAGCAATCGAGCTAGCGTCTCTCTAGTATTCGCACAACAAGAGCATTTTGCGTGATCACTCACATTTTGCGCTCACCCTTGGTTGTGCGGATCCCATCTATCCTCCGTGCGTGTGTTCCTAGTCATACATTTGGCTTTGATCTATTTGCTTTACGTGCATTTTCGTGAATCTTCTCAACCTTATCGATATCTTGACTAACATTTTGTTTGAAATTTTGCCACCATCCTAACCAAGCCACTCCATAGGCCTATTTACTTGTAGGTGTGAGGAACAAACCCGGTTCCAATTCTACTATTGTGGCATTTCATTGAGTGAAACTTGTTACATTTTCCATCTTCGGAAGAGGTAACCTTGGTATTGTTCTCTCATTTACCTACTCACCTCCTACTTACAGGATGGATAGGCCAAGTTCTTCAACCGACCCGATCGACGAGAAGCTAGTGGAAGCACCGAACGACGTCACCAAGAATCACCTTTTCGGTGTACAACGAGCTCTTCACCAAGAAAGCGAAGCTTTGGGCGACCGCATCGAGCAACTCGCTTCTGACTTCCGCACACAAATGCAAGAGTTCCGCCACATCTTGGTGAACCGCACGTCTCCGCCTCCCTCATCAAGACGGTGCCATTCAAGTCGACGCTCAAGTGAAAACTCTTTGGCTTACTCTTCCACGGATGCAAGTCCTCCACGTCCTCGGCAAGCTCAACAATTCGTCAATCAAGATCGACAATCTCCGGACAATCCATTCCATGGCAATGGGTTACGAGATCGAGTTCGAGCACGTGAGCAAGGGCGCCGCCAAGAGCAACAACACCCACATCAAGTACATGAAGATGACGATGCAATTCGGCAAGCACAAGAACGGCGTGACAATCAAGCACGCATCATGCAACAAGCTCTTCGTGACTCCACGTGCATCTTCGCCGACCGCAACCGCCAAGTACGTCAACAAGAAGCACTTCATCAAGAGCGACAAGAGGAAGCCGCTCATCGCGAAGCGGAGCAAGAGCGACGAAATGGGAACGACGCGCCGCGCCACCAACGGCAAGACCATCGTGAAGAGCACGCTTTCGTGGAGCAACCACATCGTCATGAGTGACACCACCATCATCAACATGACGAAGAACAACGTTTCGGCAAGCTAAAGTTCACTATGCCCAAGTTCTCCGGAAGCACCGATCCCGAAGAACACCTCTCATGGGCATTGAAGGTCGACAAGATATTCCGCCTCCACAACTTCGAAGAAGAGAAGAAGATTGCCATGGTCTCTCTCGAGTGTCAAGACTATGTCCTCATTTGGTGGGAACAAACGATCAAGCGACGACATACAAGAGGCGAACCACCCATTACAACTTGGTCGGAAATGAAGAATGTCATGCGAGCTCGCTTCGTGCCTACACACTACACCCGTGATCTCTTCAAGAAGCTGCAACTTCTCAAACAAGGCACGAAGACGGTGGAGGAATACTACCAAGAAATGGAGATTGCAATGATACGAGCCAACGTCAAGGAAGATGACGAGCAAACAATGGCCCGCTTCTTGAACGGCCTCAATCACCCAATCAAGCGGATTGCCGACTTCCAACCATACTCCAACCTTCTCGAGCTAGTTCATCAAGCGTCCAAGGCCGAGCGACAAGTCCAGGATGACTTCAAATACGCCAAGTACTCGTCCAAGACCTACGGCTCCTACTCTCAAGCTCCCGCGACTTCGGCACCTCCTACCTCAACTAGAGCATCACCAAGTACCGGCGAAAAGTCAAGTTCCAAGCAAACTACACCTTCCTCGACTCGTTCTCCGGCAAGCAACTACAAACCCAAGACTCCCTCACCTTCGACACCACCTTACGACACCGTGAAGACTAGTTCCTTCAAGTGCTTCACATGTGGTGGCCGAGGTCACAAGTCCTTCGAGTGCACCAACAAGAGAACCATGATCTTCAACGACGACGGCACATATGACTCAATGAGCGAAGACGAAGTGGAAGCTATTGAGCATGTGGCCATGCACCGGCGCATCAACGAAGATGAAGATGATCAAGTGTTTTGTGAAAACGATTCAAGTCCCTCTCTCGTGGTGTCCAAGGTCTTGACCCTCCAACACCATCAAGATGAAGACCAACGATACCATATCTTCCACACAAAGGCCAGCATCAACGGACGTTCCGTCAAGGTCATCATCGACGGAGGAAGTTGTCACAACTTGGCAAGCGACGAGCTATGTTCCAAGATCCAATTGGTCAAGAAGAAGCACCCTCGTCCTTACAAGGTACAATGGTTGAGCGACTCCGGCACCATTCAAGTGGAGCATACGGTACAAGTTTCTTTCAAGATCGGCGCCTACGAGGACACCTTGCAGTGTGATGTAGTTCCCATGACGGTGTGCCACCTTCTCTTGGGACGACCTTGGCTATTTGACCGTGGAGTCATCCACAACGGACGAACCAACTACTACAGCTTCAAGATGAAAGGCAAGGAATATGTGCTTCGACCAATGTCACCAAGCCAAGTGATCGCCGATAAGCAAGCATCCACCCATCATGGAGATCCTAGTGAGAGCGTGATCCAGCAAAAAGAAAGTGAGAGCCACAAGCCAAAATTGAGCGCCTCTTCGCCAAGAGAGAAAAACTTAGTCCTCCTAGCCACCAAAAGTGAGATGAGAGAAGTGTGTGAGAACCCCTCGAGCGTCTTTCACCTTGTGCTTCTATGCAAAGGGGAAGCCAAACCTACTAACACTTCACCACCTCCACCTTTTGTGTTGTCTCAATTGTTGCAGGAATTTTTGGACGTCCTTCCCTATGAGCTACCACCGGGTCTACCTCCACTTTGCGGCATCGAACACCGCATCGACCTCATACCCGGCGCACCACTTCCGAACAAGGCTCCTTACCGCGTCTACCTGGAGGAAACAAAGGAGATACAACGTCAAGTACAACAACTCATCGACAAAGGTCATGTACGTGAAAGCTTAAGCCCATGTGCAGTTCCCGTTATTCTCGTGCCTAAGAAAGATGGAAGTTTTTGCATGTGTTCCGATTGTCGTCCGATAAATGCTATCACCGTTAGATACCGTCACCCTATTCCACGCCAAGATGACATGCTTGCTGAATTATGTGGTGCCACCATCTTTTCCAAAATTGACCTTAAAAGTGGCTATTATCAAATTCGCATCCAAGAGGGTGATGAGTGGAAAACAGCTTTCAAAACCAAGTTTGGGTTATATGAGTGGTTGGTCATGTCGATGGGCTTATTGGAAGCGCCCGATTCTTTCGTGCGTCTTATGCATTTCGCGTTCTCCGACCTTATATCGGTGTCTTTGTAGTGGTTTACTTTGACGACATACTAGTCTTTAGCAAGTCGCTTGAGGAACATGTCAACCACGTCTGTATGGTTTTGCAAGCCCTTTGAAAACAACAATTATATGCTAATATGGAGAAATGCACTTTTGGTGTTGATAAAGTTGTTTTTCTAGGATTTGTCGTGTCTTCACAAGGTGTTCACATTGATGAAACTAAAACTGAAGCAATTAAAACTTGGCCTCAACCAACGAACCTTTAACAAGTGCGTAGCTTTCTTGGTTTAGCCGGTTTCTATCGACGCTTTGTGAAGTACTTTAGCACCATTGCTATGCCTCTACATGCCTTGAGCAAGAAGAACGCACCCTTTGTTTGGGGTCCTTCGCAAGACACCGCGTTCATTAAGCTCAAACACTTGCTCACGCACACACCACTTCTTGCCCTACCGAACTTTGATAAGCCTTTTGAGATTCATTGTGACGCTAGTGGTACCGGCATAGGTGGCGTGCTCATGCAAGAAAAACGCCCCATTGCGTATTTTAGTGAAAAACTATCTGGAGCACAACTTAACTACCCCATCTATGATAAAGAACTATATTCTTTGGTGAGAGTTTTACGTGTTTGGGAACACTATCTTCGACCCCATGAATTTATTATTCACACGGACCATGAGACGCTCAAGTATCTCAAGGGTCAAACGAAGTTAAACAAACGTCATGCTAAGTGGAGTGAATTCATTGAGTCTTTTCCCTATGTCATCAAATACATCAAAGGCAAAGAAAATGTTGTGGCGGATGCTCTTTCCCGCAAATGCATGCTTGTTACCAAACTTGAGTTGAGTGTTATTGGCTTTGAGCACATAAAAGACTTATATGAGCATGATGTTTTCTTTGCAAATCCTTATGCCAAATGTGTAGCACATACTTCTTGGGAGCAATACTAGATAAAGGATGGTTATCTAATGAAAGCTAACAAACTTTGCATTCCCGAGTCTTCGCTTCGTTTGCTCCTTTTGCAGGAATCTCACGGAGGAGGGCTCATGGGACACTTTGGACGTGACAAGACATTTGCTACGCTCTCCAAGAATTACTTTTGGCCCAAGATGTTCCGTGACGTCTCTCACTTCACCAACCGGTGCTCTACATGCCGCAAAGCTAAGTCAAAAGCTCAATCCCATGGCCTTCACATGCCACTTCCTATTCCTTTCCATCCATGGGAAGACATTAGCATGGATTTCATTCTTGGATTACCTAGAACTCGCAATGGAAAGGATTCAGTATTCGTTGTTGTGGATAGATTTTCCAAGATGGCACATTTCATTCCTTGTCACAAGATAGACGATGCTTCACATATTGCGACTCTCTTTTGTAGGGAAATCTTGCGGCTACATGGAGTGCCCAAGATGATTGTCTCGGACCGTGACGTGAAGTTCCTGAGCTACTTTTGGAAAACTCTATGCGCCAAGCTCGGCATCAAGTTACTCTTCTCCACGGCATACCACCCTCAAACTGATGCCAAACCGAAGTCACCAACCGGACGCTTGCAACTCTCCTACGTGTGTTGATCAAGAAGAACATCAAGGAGTGGGAGGAGTGCCTACCCATCGCCGAGTACGCCTACAATCACGCTAGACACTCTACAACCGGCAAGTCCCCCTTCGAGGTTGTCTACGGCTTCAATCCATTGTCACCTTTGGACATCCTTCCTCTCCCGCTTCAAGAACCAGCCGACATGGACGCAAGTGCACGAGCAGCCCACCTCAAGAAGATGCATGAAGAAACACGTTCCACGACCGAGCGTCAAGTACAACGCCGCGCCATCAAGCTCAACACCAACAAAACACCAATGGTGTTCCACCCGGGTGATCTCTTTTGGCTACACCTTCGCAAAGACTGCTTCCCCAAGGAACGCAAATCCAAGCTTCTTCCACGAGCCGACGGACCATTCAAGGTGCTAGCATGCTACAACGACAACGCTTACAAGATCGACATCCCCCGTGACAAGTACAACGTAAGCGACATCTTCAACGTCAAAGACTTGGCCAAGTACCATGGTGATGAAGACCACGATCCGTGGACGGATC
This sequence comes from Secale cereale, assembly GCA_902687465.1. Classification (NCBI taxonomy): domain Eukaryota; kingdom Viridiplantae; phylum Streptophyta; class Magnoliopsida; order Poales; family Poaceae; genus Secale; species Secale cereale. Next base: position 295,242,418 of record LR738711.1, read on the forward strand.
TTCCCCAAGGGAGGGGGAGATGATGCGGAGCATCCGGCCAGCATCCCAATGGACACTCCGTCATCGGCACAAGCACGCAAGGGACCAATGACTAGAGCACATGCACGCGCTATCGAGGACGAAGTGAATTCTCTCCTCTTCGAGTTTCGTTTGGATTCGCATGAGGATTGGGTTCTACCTCACAAGGAGATGTTGTGGATTCTCAGTTACCAAGGAGATGATCACGTGGAAGCAAAGAAGAACCTGTTCAGTCCGGATCACGTGGAAGCGAATGAAGATCTGCCCAACACGGAACGAGCGGTACTACCGCCCCTCCAAAGCGATACTGCTGCTCCTGCCAACAAGCGGTACTACCGCTCCTTAAGCCGTACTACCGCCTGCAAGCGGTAATACCGCCCGAGGGGCCGGTACTACCGCCCTGCTTGCGCGCAGCCTTCGGCCTTTGGCCATGTGCCCCTTTTCCCCTCTTACCCCTTCGTGGCATAGACTATAAATAGACCTCCTCCACATCTTTTGAGGGTCAGCAAAGATATTTTGAGACCTTGAGAGCTTTGCTCCTTGTATCCCCTCCTCTAGGAGATCAAGACCTCCAAGGGAGAAGAATCCTCGTAAATTACAAGACCTCCCAAGGGAGAATAATCCTTGTGGATTGCAAGACCTCACCTCCTTTAGGAGTGGGAAGAACCTTACCTTTGTGCTTGTTTCCTTGGATTGATCTTGTAATCTTGTGGATCCTTTGTATGCTACTCTAGTGGATGTGATATTGGGTTTGTTTTGAGAGATTTGTCTCTTGTGTTCTTGTGTGTTCTTCCTCTTTTCCCCCTCCAAGTGTGAAAAGATCCCCCTAGGGTTTCACCCTACAACACCCTGGTTCCCAGGACGCCGACAGTAGCCCCCGGGCCCAAGGCGCGCGCAGAGTGGCTTCGAGGCGAAGCCTTGGTCGAGGACGAAGCATCGCAGGCCCCAAAAGGCTGCGGGCCAGGCTGGCGTGTGACGGTTGGATGGGACGTGGCGACTCCGCTTCCCACGCAGTCTTGGTAACCGTGTGACTTGACAACTCCCCGGCGTTGTCACATCCCTAGCTAGCACTTGCATTAGGACCTAACTAGAGTGTGCATCATGTTTACTTTCAAAGAAACTTGAAATGGGATTAACAGAAACCCCAGCACCCCTCCCCTAACAACTAGGGTTTGCTAAAATATTTTCCAATGTACCCAAAATGCCTTTCAAAATGTTCATCATTTCTGCCTTGGTCTTAAACCTCTGCCAAAAATGGTGCACAATTTTCTAGGACAATCTAGGGCTTTGGATTAAATCATATGGTATTTGAATTTGGGCATTTAAATGCTATAAAATATTTTAAATGCTCAAATAATCATGAACTATAATGTTTCCTACTGTTCATATTATATACAGTAGGTATGACAAGTGTCGTGAGTTATAAAAATGTTTAGGCATTTTTATTAATTGAACAAAGCTGCAAAAGAAATAAAACAGAAAGAAATAGGAAAAGAAAAATAGGAAGAACACTTACCTGAGCCCACTTACCTGCTGGCCCAGCCGGCCTGGCCCACCAGGGGCATCCCCGTCTTCTTCGCCGCGCCAGCGCACGAAGCAGCTCGGTGGCGAGCGCCGCCGATGCGCCGGCCACCTCCTGCCTGCCTGGCTGGCCCCTCGGCCCTCTGGACGGACTAGAACGTCGCCACGAAGCCCCCTCGACCGTTTCCCCCTCTCCCCCATGCCTCTCCCCTCCTCTCTTCCCTCCGCCGAGCTCCCCCGAGCGAGCTCGTCGCCGACGACCGCTGACACCGCGCTCTACGCCACCCCCTCGCCTCCCCGAAGCACCACTAGCTCCGCCGCATCGCCCCGAAGCTCCCCACCGACGCACACGACGCCAGGAGCTCCGCAACGTCCTCCTCCCCGTCGTCTTCAACCTCCGGCACCGGAGATCGCCGCCGCCCGTACGCCGTCGTCCGACCGTCCCCGAGCTCACTTCGACGCCCTCTGCGACCGCTGCGAGCTCACGCTTCGAACCCCCCCTCTCCACGGGCTCGTTTAGGCCTTGTAGCCGCCGCCCCCTTTGCTGACCGACGATCACCGCCGCCGGCCAACTCACCGCCGTGGCCATAGGCACCGTACCTCGTGGCTGAGCACGCCATTAGCTTCAGTAGGTCACCAGCAAGCTAAAGCAAGCTTTAGCTCCTCCTCCCGTGCACTACAACTCCATCCCGACCAACTCCGTGCGAGCACCGCCGCAGACGAGCTCATCGCCGTTGACTCCAGCGACCTCTCGTCCAACTAGTCGCACCGTTGGATGCGGTGCATCACCAGGAGCACACCGAGCCCATCCGCGCGGCAAATGGATGCCGGAATAGGGATTCCGACGAGTCACCGCCGTGCGAAATGGTCGCTGCCGGCCAAACTCCGGCGGGCTGACGTGGCTTGTTGATTAGGAACTAACCGTAATTAGTTTAATCACCACAATCACTCACAATGGGACCCCGTTGTTAGTCAAACCCAGTCAACCCTGGTTATGACCGGAATTAACTCCTGAGACACTGACATGAGGGACCCACCAGTCAGGTTTGACTTGGACTGGCCCTGTTGACTGGCTGACGTCAGCATGATGTCATGCTGACGCAGTAAAGGTTTTTCTGGGATTTTTAGATTTAAAATAATTCAGGAAATTCCAGAAAATACCCAAAACTTCTAAAAATCATATAAAATCAACCATAGCTCAGATGGAAAAGATTTATATATGAAAAATGATCAGAAAAATCCAATCTTTCCAATGGCACTGGTTTCATGCATGTTTGAACAAGTTAACTTGCTGTATACATCAAAAACATGATAATGCACTTATTTAAATAATAGTTTGAACTTCAATTTGAATCCTTGATTCAAATAGGTTCAAACCCTTCTGGGTTTAGTTGCATTAGCCAACACACATGCATCTTGCCATGTCATAAGCATGCATCATATTGTTGCATTTGTTTGTTAATGATTGTATCGTCGGTATTCCCTGTGTTAGGTCCTGCTCCCGAGGATACTGCTGTGTATCCAGTTGAAGAGCAGTACCCGAAAACTACCTTGTCAGGCAAGCAATCATTGATCATTCCGATACAAACCCAATCTTCTCGCTCCTGGTCTCTTGTATTGCATTAAGGCAACAACGTGTGAACTGCTACTTGCTGCGGTAGTTGAACCCTATCCCTTGCATGACCTGTCATTGCCACAGTAAATAGTTGAAACCCACTAGCATGTGTAGGAGTTGTTTGAGCCATGTGATGTGTGATCCACCATGCTATTTGTTTATGTTGCCTGCTATGCTTAGAGTTGTGTCTGGTCTGGTTCATCTAGGTGATGGATCAGAGTGAAATGATCATACCGATAAAGAGAGGGAAGTGTGGAACACGCTTGGTAAAGGTATCGATGAAAGGCCATGTAGGAGTACATGGTGGGTTGTTTCATTGGAATCGTCCATAGGACCCGAGATCTGTGTGTGTGATTCAAGTTACAGTTACTACCACACATTGGGCCCTGAAATATGACCCCGCTCGACTTATTGACTGCCCTTGTACTCTGTCCAGGAGTTGCAACTAGTTTCTGGTGTTTATAGTTTACTGGAGGTCGTGCACAACGCTGACCCTCGGGGTGGGCTGTGATGCGACAGGTACGTGGCACGGTGTACCGGTTGCCCGTTTGGTGACTCGGGAACCCTGTACACATCGTTTGGGGCCGTGAGCGACACCCCGGCCGGATCTCCCCACGGATGGAACCCAAATAGGCGATAAACCTGGACGAGAGAGTTGAGTGGTTTGTTAGGTCGTGGTCTACACCCACGTCGGCTTTCGCTTGAAGTCTGCCGAGCACATGTCGTGTGCAGACGCTAAGTGGTGAAAACATGTGTGAAGAAGTACACCCCTGCAGGGTTATCAAACTATTCGAATAGCCGTTGTTCGCGGTACGAACTACTTGGTTACCCTTACAGTTCATAGACAAGTTGATGGATACTACTAAAAGCCTCAAGATAAGCGTGAGTGCCGTGGATGGCCCTTCCGTAGGATGACGGAAGAGGATCCTCGGTAGTGTATTGATGTGGTGAGTAGAGGACTCGTGTTCGTAATAACATCTTGCAATCTGTTGAGAGTTGTAGTATAGGTTAGCCAAGGTCAAAGCTGGCATTCTGCTAAACTCCACTACCCCCTTTTGATAATGTTGCATGTATGATAGGTTCTGTGGTAAGACTTGCTGAGTACCTTTGTACTCATGTTTGCTTAATAACTGTTGCAGAGGAGAACCCTGCCCCTGCTGATGGGTTCTACATAGACGTTGACGTCGACGAGTAGCTTGACACCCAGACGGAGATCTGGAGCTTGTGAAGGGCCTTGTAGATAGTCAGGCTACACCAAGCCTGTTTTATTTTCTAAGTTGTCTGTACTCAGACATGTAGCTTCCGCTTGTGCTTGTATGACTGTATGACTTGAGTGTTGGGTCATGTGACCCCTATCTGTATGGATATGTTATGTATGGCTCTTGGAGCCTTTAAAATAAAGTACTTTAGTCATAGAGTTCTGTTGTGATGCAATGTTGTATTTGCACATATTGAGCATATTGCGTGTATGATTGAAATGCTTGGTATGTGTGGGATCCGACACCTAGTTCTTTTCCTTTGGTAGCCTATCTTACAGGGAAATGCCTCCTAGTGATTCCAATGAGCCTTGGTAGCTTGCTACTGCTCGGAACACGTAGGCTGGCCGGCATGTGTCCTTCTTCGTTCCTGTGTCTGTCCCTTAGGGGAAATGTCACGCGTTGTTCCTTTAAGTCCATGTAGCTTGCTACGACTTAGGTTCATACGTTGATGACCGACACGTTCGTTGCTCGGTCATGGATGCCTGTCTCTGTAATTTAGTGCCACTTTTGGTTTATAACTAGCCATGTCGGCCCGGGTTCTCTGTCATATGGATGCTAGCGACACTGTCATATACGTGTACCAAAATGCGCAAACGGTCCCGGGCCAGGTAAGGTGGCACCCGTGGGGATACCGTGCGTGAGGCCGCAAAGTGATATGACGTGTTACAGCTAGATCAGTGTGACTTAGGATCGGGGTCCTGACAGCGTTGGCATCAGAGCTGGACTGCCTGTAGGTTTCTCAAGCCAAACTGGTCGATGTTGAGTGTAGAAAAATTCTTAGTTATATGTAGGGGAATTGATTGTGGAAGGGAACGTAAGGCTCTTTTTACTCCTTTACCTTATGCCCTTCTGATCTGAGTCAGTCTATTCTTTCTACGGGGATTTAGGACTAGGCCTCTTATCCTTACTAGGTTCACGTGTTACTAATCCGTAGACTCTTAGGATTGTTGGTTTCAAGCCCCAGTTCAGTTTCTATTCTTTTAGTATGATGATTGTTGAACCGTAACCTTGATATGGAATTGTTGAGTGGCTATGCTATCATTTGTATGATGTCTCAAATCTTTGTTTGAGCATTTACAGTTGTTATGCTGCCCGATTTCTTCCAGAAACACTAATGCCTTTGCATTATTCTGTGTTTTAGATGTCTGGCCGCATCCCTCACCAAGTGGTTCGTTTGACTCGGTGCATTAATGTGCCCGGTCACACGGCCATGCTAGTCCGTGTGATGACTGAGACCGGTTATCGCTGGTATCCTGAATACACCGTGGAGGAACAGTACAGGGATTTCAATCAAAGTCAGTATTTCTGCACAGTCCGGATATACCCCTCATATCCTGGAGCTAACGATCCCATCCATTGGTCTTATGGACTCGGGATTACCATCGAGATGGCAGTGCAGGATGCCGCTTATTCGATGATGACCATTCTTCGTGCTAGGCATGCCCTGTTGCTGAACACTGAGTTCTGTTACATGCCAGCTTCGCTTCCCGGAGAGGAAGGCTACTACACTGGTCTGTATACTGATGCTGCTCATGAAGAGCCACTGCTTCAGACCACTGTTCAGATGTTGGAGGATAGGGACCGTGAGGTCCGTGCCCTCCGAATGGAGCTGTATAACACTCGAGCCGCTCATTGGACTACTTTGACACGGCTTGCACCTGCTGTGCACGCCGGATATCTGGACATGCGGGATTTGTATCCTGTGCGGACTCGTCTGCCTGATCGCATGGATTGGCGTGACGTTGGGGGTATTACACCTCCACGTGGGCGTCGGTTACCACCAGCATCGGGACCGAGACCACACCCATGCCCCTATGGTCCTCAGCCTTCGAGTGCTCGCGAGTTCCAAGATCCGTCTGTACCACTTCCAGGCTACGGTGGTAATCTTTACGAGGATTACTACGCGAATGTCTGAGCTAGACCGTGGTAGTAGTAGTATTGTAGTAGTTGTATTTCCACAGTCCTGCGCGTCTTGTGGAATATGACTTAGTGTGTACTGAGTTCCGGAGGTGTAGTTAAATAATGTATAGGAGCTTGGAATGCCTCTGATGGGATGTATCGTCTTTCACCGCAGTTTAACTTTAGCCTTGGCTTGTACTAAACTTTGTATGGTGTGTATGACCACTGGTGTATATATAGCAGTTCCTATATTACCATGTCGTACGGATGAACATCTCTGCATTCTGTGTCATCCTTTACATTCTGCACTTCTATGTCAAATTTTTGCCATCCTTGTCTAAACCGTTGTTTTGTTTTCCTAGGATGGTCAACACTCGCAACACTCCTGCTGCTCAGGAGCAGGGTGAGGCTAGTAGGGCTAGAGATGGAAATTTGCCCCAGCCACCCTCTTTGGCGGAAGTTATGCTTGAAGCAGAACGGAACAAGAGAGAGACTAACCGTCTGCTGGAACGCATAGAGCAGAACACTGGGTTCCGTCAGAGGAATGACGTGGTGTCAATCCACGATTTTATCAAGATGTGTCCACCAAAGTTCCATCACTCCACTGAACCTCTGGATGCTGATGACTGGCTACGTAGTATCACCCACAAGCTACACTCTGCCCATGTGGCCGAAGCTGATAAGGTTATCTACGCCGCCTACCATCTTGAGGGCCCTGCCAGTCTTTGGTGGGAAAACTTTGAGGCTATGCGTCCTGCTGGCCAAGTCACTACCTGGGTTGAGTTCAGTGAGGCATTCCGTGAACATCACATTCCGGAAGGTCTCATGGATCGCAAGCGGGAGGAATTCTGCAATTTCACCCAGGGCCGTTTAACTGTGGATGGCTATAGCCGCGAGTTCGGTAATCTGGCACGCTATGCACCTGAGGAAGTATCCACCGATGCCAAGAAACAGGCGAGGTTTCGCAAGGGACTCAGCCCTGAACTTCGTCGAGATCTACGTCTGCACGAGTGCACTTCCTTCCAGAAGTTGGTTAACAAGGCTATCAGTGCTGAGACAGGCCAGACCGACTTCGAGGCCACCCGCAAGCATTCTCGAGACTTTGGTTCCTCATCCGGCTCTGGCTCTCACAAGCGCCGTGTGTGGGTTCCTAACACTGCTCTACCACCCAAGTATACACCGAGGCCATCCTATGAGGCGCCTCGCCCAACTCAACAGTTTGCACCTGCTAAGACCTATGGAGGTCCACCCTCCAACTTTCCTCCATGCACCACCACTGTGACATGTTTCAAGTGTGGAGAACCGGGACACTACATGCATGATTGTCCCCAGAACCAGCCAGGAAAACCCGTTGGCCGTGGTAAGCCAACCGGCAAGGTGAACTATGTCAAGCCAATCCCCACTGCACGTGGTCATGTCAACTATGTTTCTGCCGAAGAAGCTTATGAGGATCCTAACGTCGTCCTTGGTACGCTTCTCGTAAATTGCCATCCGGCATCTGTTCTTTTCGATACTGGAGCATCCCATTCGTTAATATCTGAGAGCTATGCTCGATTGCACAACATGACTTTTTGTGACATGCCTACTTCCATGGTTATTCAAACTCCTGGTTCAAAGTGGCAAACCTCTAGGGTAAGCCATGGAAATGAAATCCTTGTCGATAGACTTGTTTTCCTAGCATCTCTAATCGCTCTCAAGTCCTCGGACATAAATATCATTTTGGGTATGGATTGGATGACAACCCATTACGCCAAAATTGATTGCTTTACTAGGACCGTTCAACTTACACATCCATCCGGCAAGATAGTCAATGTCTTGGCCCGAATGGCTGAACGTCAGCTCTATTCTCTTAATGCCAGCCCTCTACCAGAACTCGAAGATATCCCGGTAGTCCGTGACTTTCCGGATGTTTTTCCAGAAGAACTGCCAGGAGTTCCACCTGACAGAGATGTCGAGTTCGTGATAGATCTTATCCCTGGAACTGTCCCAATCTCTAGGAGACCCTATAAGATGGCACCATTAGAATTAGCTGAGCTAAAGAAAAAACTCGATGAGTCCTTGCAAAAGGGTTTCATCCGTCCTAGTTCTTCCCCTTGGGCTTGCCCCGTCCTCTTCGTCAAGAAGAAGGATGGAACGGAGCGGATGGTTGTAGATTACCGACCTGTCAATCTGGTCACCATAAAGAATAAGTATCCACTCCCCAGGATCAAGGACCTGTATGATCAGCTCGCTGGATCCTCAGTCTTCTCTAAGATGGATTCGAGGTTGGGCTACCATCAAATCAAAATCAAGAACGGGGACATTCCTAAAACGGCTTTCGTTACTCGTTATGGCCAATATGAGTACACCGTCATGTCCTTCGGATTAACCAATGCCCCAGCTACCTTTTCTCGGTTAATGAATTCTATATTCATGGAGTATTTGGATAAATTCGTCGTGGTATACCTCGATGATATACTCATTTTCTCCAAGAACAAGGAAGACCATGCCGAGCATTTAAGGTTGGTATTGACAAAACTTCGAGAGCACCGCCTTTATGCCAAATTCTCTAAATGTGAATTCTGGTTGCCAGAAGTAACCTATCTAGGTCATGTGATCTCTGGCCAGGGTATTGTTGTCAATCCCGAGCGAGTTCAAGCCGTACTTTATTGGACTCCCCCTGAATCGGTCAAGCAAGTTAGGAGTTTTCTTGGCTTAGCGAGCTATTGCCGACGTTTCGTCGAGAACTTCTCCAAAGTTGCTAAACCTCTAACCGAACTCCTCAAGAAAGATAAAAAGTTTGAGTGGACCCCACAGTGCGAGTCCAGTTTTCAGGAACTGAAAAGACGCCTGACATCTGCACCTGTACTGGTACCACCAGACTTTTCCAAGGATTTTATAATATATTGCGACGCCTCGCGACAAGGACTAGGTTGCATTCTCATGCAAGATCGTCAAGTGATTGCATACGCATCCCGATAGTTGCGTCCACATGAGGATAACTATCCTACTCATGATTTAGAGCTTGCAGCTGTAGTCCATGCACTCAAAACATGGCGACATTACCTCCTTGGTAATCGCTGTGAAATCTTCACTGATCACCAAAGTTTGAAGTATATCTTCACCCAACCGGATCTAAATCTCAGGCAAAGACGTTGGGTTGAGTTGCTCACCGACTACGACTTAGGAATCACTTACACTCCTGGAAAGGCCAATGTCATGGCCGATGCACTAAGTCGTAAGTCATATTGCAATAATTTAATGTTACAACAAAGTCAACCACTTCTCCACGAGGAATTCCGCAAGCTTAACCTTCACATTGTTCCTCGAGGATTCCTTTCCACCTTGGTGGCGAAACCTACCCTTATGGATCAAGTTATAGCTGCCCAGAAGCGTGATAAAGGTGTATCACGACTCCAAGAGAACATTGCTAGCGGACTCGCTAAAAGTTTCTCCATGGATGACCGAGGTGTTGTTTTCTTTGAGAACCGTGTAGTGGTTCCCAAGAACCACCATCTACGGCAATTAATCCTTAAGGAGGCTCATGAATCTCCTCTCACGATTCATCCCGGTAGTACCAAAATGTATCAAGACCTACGTCAAAGATTCTGGTGGACTAGGATGAAGAGAGAAATCGCTCAATTCATTGCTAACTGCGACGTTCGTCGTCGAGTCAAAGCAGAGCATCAACGGCCTGCTGGCACCCTTCAACCTTTAGCTATTCCTGAATGGAAATGGGATAAAGTCGGTATGGACTTCATTACCGGGTTTCCCAGGTCCAGGAAAGGGAATAATGCTATCTTCGTCGTTATCGACCGCCTCTAAAGTAGCTCATTTCCTGCCTGTTCGAGAGAGCATTACCGCTAGCCAGCTAGCAGACTTATATATCTCTCGAATAGTATCACTTCATGGTGTACCGTTGGAGATTAACTCGGACCGTGGAAGTCTTTTCACCTCCCGATTTTGGGAAAGTTTCCAGAATGCTATGGGAACTCATCTCTCTTTCAGTACTGCCTTCCATCCGCAATCAAGTGGTCAAGTGGAACGAGTCAATCAAATTCTGGAAGACATGCTTCGAGCCTCTGTCATTTCTTTCGGTATGGAATGGGAAAAATGTCTTCCATTTGCCGAATTCGCTTATAACAATAGTTATTAAGCCAGCTTGGGCAAAGCTCCCTTCGAAGTTCTATATGGACGAAGGTGTCGAACACCTCTTAACTGGTCAGAAATCGGCGAAAGACAATTCTTTGGCCCGGATATGATTCAGGAAGCAGAGGAACAACTTCGCATCGTTCGTGAGAGATTGAAAACAGCCCAGTCTCGCCAAACGAGCCAATATGATAGTCATCATAAGGCTGTGACTTTTGAAGTCGGCGATAAGGCTTACCTTCGGGTTACTCCTCTTAAGGGAACCCATCGCTTCGGTATCAAAGGCAAATTGGCCCCTCGTTACATCGGTCCTTTTCGCATTCTTGCCAAACGAGGAGAAGTTGCCTACCAATTGGAACTACCTCCGCACATCTCCAGAGTTCATGATGTTTTCCACGTTTCTCAACTCAGGCGTTGCTTCTCGGATCCTATCCGCGGAGTGGACCTCGAAATGCTTGATCTCCAAGAAAATCTCACATATCGAGAATACCTCGTTCGTATTCTTGATCAAACTGAGCGCACCACTCGACGCCACAATATCAAGTTCTCAAGGTTCAATGGTCACATCATTCCGAGAGTGAAGCTACTTGGGAAAGGGAGGATCGTCTTCGACTTGAGTACCCCACCCTCTTTCCGGAGGAACCCGAATCTCGGGACGCGATTCTTTTAAGTGGGGGTGAGTTGTCACATCCCTAGCTAGCACTTGCATTAGGACCTAACTAGAGTGTGCATCATGTTTACTTTCAAAGAAACTTGAAATGGGATTAACAGAAACCCCAGCACCCCTCCCCTAACAACTAGGGTTTGCTAAAATATTTTCCAATGTACCCAAAATGCCCTTCAAAATGTTCATCATTTCTGCCTTGGTCTTAAACCTCTGCCAAAAATGGTGCACAATTTTCTAGGACAATCTAGGGCTTTGGATTAAATCATATGGTATTTGAATTTGGGCATTTAAATGCTATAAAATATTTTAAATGCTCAAATAATCATGAACTATAATGTTTCCTACTGTTCATATTATATACAGTAGGTATGACAAGTGTCATGAGTTATAAAAATGTTTAGGCATTTTTATTAATTGAACAAAGCTGCAAAAGAAATAAAACAAAAAGAAATAGGAAAAGAAAAATAGGAAGAACACTTACCTGAGCCCACTTACCTGCTGGCCCAGCCGGCCCGGCCCACCAGGGGCATCCCCGTCTTCTTCGTCGCGCGAGCGCACGAAGCAGCTCGGTGGCGAGCGCCGCCGATGCGCCGGCCACCTCCTGCCTGCCTGGCGGGCCCCTCGGGCCTCTGGACGGACTAGAACGTCGCCACGAAGCCCCCTCGACCGTTTCCCCTTCTCACCCGTGCCTCTTCCCTCCTCTCTTCCCTCCGCCGAGCTCCCCCGAGCGAGCTCGTCGCCGACGACCGCTGACACCGCGCTCTACGCCACCCCCTCGCCTCCCCGAAGCACCACTAGCTCCGCCGCATCGCCCCGAAGCTCCCCACCGACGCACACGACGCCAGGAGCTCCGCAACGTCCTCCTCGCCGTCGTCTTCAACCTCCGGCACCGGAGATCGCCGCCGCCCGTACGCCGTCGTCCGACCGTCCCCGAGCTCACTTCGACGCCCTCTACGACCGCTGTGAGCTCACGCTTCGAACCCCCCCTCTCCACGGGCTCGTTTAGGCCTTGTAGCCGCCGCCCCCTTTGCTGACCGACGATCACCGCCGCCGGCCAACTCACCGCCGTGGCCATAGGCACCGTACCTCGTGGCTGAGCACGCCATTAGCTTCAGTAGGTCACCAGCAAGCTAAAGCAAGCTTTAGCTCCTCCTCCCGTGCACTACAACTCCATCCCGACCAACTCCGTGCGAGCACCGTCGCGGACGAGCTCGTCGCCGTCGACTCCGGCGACCTCTCGTCCAACTAGTGGCACCGTTGGATGCGGTGCATCACCAGGAGCACACCGAGCCCATCCGCGCGGCAAATGTATGCCGGAATAGGGATTCCGACGAGTCACCGCCGTGCGAAATGGTCGCCGCCGGCCAAACTCCGGTGGGCTGACGTGGCCTGTTGATTAGGAACTAACCGTAATTAGTTTAATCACCACAGTCACTGACAGTGGACCCCCGTTGTTAGTGAAACCCAGTCAACCCTGGTTATGACCGGAATTAACTCCTGAGACACTGACATGAGGGACCCACCAGTCAGGTTTGACTCGGACTGGCCCTGTTGACTGGCTGACGTCAGCATGATGTCATGCTGAAGCAGTAAAGGTTTTTCTGGGATTTTTAGATTTAAAATAATTCAGGAAATTCCAGAAAATACCCAAAACTTCTAAAAATCATATAAAATCAACCATAGCTCAGATGGAAAAGATTTATATATAAAAAATGATCAGAAAAAACCAATCTTTCCAATGGCACTGGTTTCATGCATGTTTGAGCAAGTTAACTTGCTGTATACATCAAAAACATGATAATGCACTTATTTAAATAATAGTTTGAACTTCAATTTGAATCCTTGATTCAAATAGGTTCAAACCCTTCTGGTTTTAGTTGCATTAGCCAACACACATGCATCTTGCCATGTCATAAACATGCATCATATTGCTGCATTTGTTTGTTAATGATTGTATCGTCGGTATTCCCTGTGTTAGGTCCTGCTCCCGAGGATACTGCTGCGTATCCAGTTGAAGAGCAGTACCCGACAACTACCTTGTCAGGCAAGCAATCATTGATCATTCCGATACAAACCCAATCTTCTCGATCCTGCTCTCTTTTATTGCATTAAGGCAACAGCGTGTGAACTGCTACTTGCTGCGGTAGTTGAACCCTATCCCTTGCATGACCTGTCATTGCCATAGTAAATAGTTGAAACCCACTAGCATGTGTAGGAGTTGTTTGAGCCATGTGATGTGTGATGCACCATGCTATTTGTTTATGTTTCCTGCTATGCTTAGAGTTGTGTCTAGTCTGGTTCATCTGGGTGATGGATCAGAGTGAAATGATCATACCGAGAAAGAGAGGGAAGTGTGGAACACGCTTGGTAAAGGTATTGACGAAAGGCCATGTAGGAGTACATGGTGGGTTGTTTCATTGGAATCGTCCATAGGACCCGAGATCTGTGTGTGTGATTCAAGTTACAGTTACTACCACACATTGGGCCCTGAAATATGACCCCGCTCGACTTATTGACTGCCCTTGTACTCTGTCCAGGAGTTGCAACTAGTTTCTGGTGTTTATAGTTTACTGGAGGTCGTGCACAGCGCTGACCCTCGGGGTGGGGTGTGATGCGACAGGTACGTGGCACGGTGTACCGGTTGCCCGTTTGGTGACTCGGGAACCCTGTACACATCGTTTGAGGCCGTGAGCGACACCCCGGCCGGATCTCCCCACGGATGCAACCCAAATAGGCGATAAACCTGGACGAGAGACTTGAGTGGTTGGTTAGGTCGTGGTCTACACCCACGTCAGCTTTCGCTTGAAGTCTGCCGAGCACATGTCGTGTGCAGACGCTAAGTGGTGAAAACATGTGTGAAGAAGTACACCCCTGCAGGGTTATCAAACTATTCGAATAGCCGTTGTTCGCGGTACGAACTACTTGGTTACCCTTACAGTTCATAGACAAGTTGATGGATACTACTAAAAGCCTCAAGATAAGCGTGAGTGCCATGGATGGCCCTTCCGTAGGATGACGGAAGAGGATCCTCGGTAGTGTATTGATGTGGTGAGTAGAGGACTCGTGTTCGTAATAACATCTTGCAATCTGTTGAGAGTTGTAGTATAGGTTAGCCAAGGTCAAAGCTGGCATTCTGCTAAACTCCACTACCCCCTTTTGATAATGTTGCATGTATGATAGGTTCTGTGGTAAGACTTGCTGAGTACCTTTGTACTCATGTTTGCTTAATAACTGTTGCAGAGGAGAACCCTGCCCCTGCTGATGGGTTCTACATAGACGTTGACGTCGACGAGTAGCTTGACACCCAGACGGAGATCTGGAGCTTGTGAAGGGCCTTGTAGATAGTCAGGCTACACCAAGCCTGTTTTATTTTCTAAGTTGTCTGTACTCAGACATGTAGCTTCCGCTTGTGCTTGTATGACTGTATGACTTGAGTGTTGGGTCATGTGACCCCTATCTGTATGGATATGTTATGTATGGCTCTTGGAGCCTTTAAAATAAAGTACTTGAGTCATAGAGTTCTGTTGTGATGCAATGTTGTATTTGCACATATTGAGCATATTGCGTGTATGATTGAAATGCTTGGTATGTGTGGGATCTGACACCTAGTTGTTTTCCTTTGGTAGCCTATCTTACAGGGAAATGCCTCCTAGTGATTCCAATGAGCCTTGGTAGCTTGCTACTGCTCGGAACACGTAGGCTGGCCGGCATGTGTCCTTCTTCGTTCCTGTGTCTGTCCCTTAGGGGAAATGTCACGCGTTGTTCCTTTAAGTCCATGTAGCTTGCCACGACTTGGGTTCATACGTTGATGACCGATACGTTCGTTGCTGGGTCATGGATGCCTGTCTTTGTAATTTAGTGCCACTTTTGGTTTATAACTAGCCTTGTCGGCCCGGGTTCTCCGTCATATGGATGCTAGCGACACTATCATATACGTGTGCCAAAATGCGCAAACGGTCCCGGGCCAGGTAAGGTGGCACCCGTGGGGATACCGTGCGTGAGGCCGCAAAATGATATGACGAGTTACAGCTAGATCGGTGTGACTTAGGATCGGGGTCCTGACAGGCGTAGACGATGGGGCTGTTATGGCTTCGACGCTAGTGACTGGCGGTTGGGCTCCTCCGCCCTATAAATGGGACTAGGGGGGAGCCCCCAAGCCATCTTCTAGCAAGTGCCGTCTGCCTCCTTGTTTGCTCTCCACTCTCCTTCTTGCTGCGAGATCTCCATGGCGCCGCCGAGGAAGCCGTCTGCCGCGGAGAAGGGGAAGGCCTCGAAGGATTTGGCCTCGCCGCCGTCGAAGAGGGGCCGCCGGCGTCCCCGCAAGCATGCCGTTGCGCCCGCAGCGACTCCTCGGGGAAGCAGGCACGGCCTTTCGGGTCCCATCGCGGTTGCCGGTGAGAGGCATGGTGCGTCTTCCCGCGGTGAAGATGGTCATGGCCGTGGTGGGAGAGGAGGCGCGAGGTGGCGTATGGCGGTCGTGCATCCTCCGCGACCGCAGCTCCACTCCTTCGACGTGTCGTCGGAGTTCGTGGTGTGGGCGGAGAAGCCTGGCGGCTCGTGGCTCCGGCATCCCCGCTAGTTCGGCAACGTGCTACCAGCCGGAGGCCCCGGTTGCTGTAGTGGTGCGTCATGGGTGGGGGTTGATGTGGCTCCCTCGGGCGAAGTGCTCCTGGAGCGCGGCTGGCAATCATTTGCACGCGCTCGCTGGCTGCAGGGGAGATGTACGCTCCACTTCAGGTACGATGGCACCTCCACGCTGTTCGTCAGGGTCTTCTCGGAGGAAGGGAGGCGCCTTGGGTGTTTTCCTAAAGTTGATGACAAAGAGGAAGGCGGTGTAATGCCCCAGATGTAACACTTTCCAATTATGGCAATATATGAAACTTTGACTTCATCAATTCCATTCTGGGCTCTTCTTTCATTTCGGATTTCTTCGATTTGTCGTGTGCATGTGTGCATTGCATCCATGTCATGTCATCATGTGTATTGCATTGCATTCGTGTTGTCACTTGCACCCGGTTCCACTCGCCTCTTCCCGTTGTCCGTTTCGAGTTCCGACGCTCACACACATGCCCGTGGCACCCCCGAGTCCTTCTTTCGTGTGTGGCCGTGTAACGTTTCCGGAATGAAGTGAGACTTGACGTGCGATGTTGTTTTGGTACGTGTAGGCCGCGTGTCAAGTTTCGTCGCATTTGGAGTTCGTTTGGTACTCCAACGGTTAACCTAGTGGGCTAAAAGTACCTCTTCTTTAAGGACCAAGACACCCCCACAACAGCCAACAAACCCAGCACAACCACTCCCATCCTCTCGGTCGTCGGATCGTGATCGCGTGGCCGAAAACAGCTCCTCATTTGGAGTTTCCTAGCTCCCAGAAACTATAAAACAGTCCCCATCCCCGAAATCCCGGTGCAACCCTAATTTTCCTCTCCCTCCGCGCGCCGGACACGTCCGACCCGCTGCCACCTCACTCCAACCAATCAGGGGCCGCCACGTCATCCCCGCCGCCATGTGGCGACCCCCGATTCGCCGGGCCACCTCAGCTGGGCGCCGCCGGACGCCTCGCCGGGCCGCCGCGCTGCCACCCGTAGACGGCCGCGCCGCCGCCCTCCGCCACCACAGCACCAGCCGGCCGCCGTGCCGCCACCCGCAGATGACCGGACCACCACCTTCCGTCGCCACAGCTCCCACCGGTCGCCGCGCCGCCACCCACCGGCGACCGCGCCACCATCCGCCGCCGCCGCCGCGCAGTGCCGCACCCCCGCCGGACGACCCTTGTCTCCCGCGCCGCGCCGCCGGACGCCTCAGGCTCCGCCGCCTCCGGGCTCGGGTGCTGCCGGCTGCCTCAGGCACCACCACCGCCGCCGCGGCTTTTTCTTCCTCGCCGGCGCCGTACTTCGGCGAGCACGATCCCCTCCGTCCCGATCTGAAAAACGGGATCAAATCCACCCATCCGTGCATCCAAACGCCCCGTCCCCACCGGATCCACTCCGTCCCGAAATCCCTTCGTCCCGTTGACTTTTTCAGAGGGTATATTTTCACTAAGTCCCAGTTTTTGCATATTATGTTGGCATCTTTGCATGGCTGTAACTTTTAGTGTGCTTGTCAAAATTGTGCATATGATATATCAAAATGATCGTGGTGAGATGCTCTACATTTTTTTCCATTGTGGCATGCTTGTTTGAGATCATCTAGATGTCCTAATCTTCGTGACAAGAGTGCTACTTGTTATAAACTGCAGTTACTTGTTATTTGGTTGCTATGTTTGCATGATGCCTCACTCAAATCCATGCTTGTTTTGCAGTGGCCAATGATCATTCCTTGTTGTCCATGTTTTTGTCTACCCATTCATGCCCTCACTTGCACATATGACCTGCTGTAGCTTATTTATTTCTTGCTCTCAAGTTGCTATAAATTATAACTGTCAGGTTTTTATCATCATGATCAATTTGGTGTAGCTTGTCGCAATTGATCCATGCCTCCTATGGAGTTGCTCCAATGGAGTTGTTTGCCGTAGGATATGTCTAATTCACATTCATGCATCTTGTCACCATGTTTGAGTGTTGTAGCTTAATTATCTCTTGCTCCAATGTTGCTATGTGGCTGTTAACTTCAGCTTTGCATTTTATCTTGTTTCGTGTGTATGTGTTGAACCGCTGCTCCGTTTTGAGCGTGCCCTATATGAAACTTGTGTGATTTTGCATGTAGAATCATAATATCATGTTGTTTAAATGTTTGGAGTGTGTTTGCTTGATGTTTGGTTGCATCTTGCACCGTTGCCTTGCTTGTCTTGTTTTGCTCATATCTTCTAGACCGTAGCTCCGAATTAAACAAACTTTATATGAAACTTTACTAGAATTTCGTGTAGATCATCATGATGCATGTTAACTTGCTGTTTAAAAACTTTGACTTAAGGTTTGTTCAGATCTGGACCAATTTCAAAATATGCATATGAGGACTTATCGGTTTTGCTATATGTTGATTCCGGCCTCATTTAAACTTGTTGTTTTGTGTTGTTCTTGTGTGCTTCATCCCTTGCCATGAAATGCATCATACGTGCAACATGTTGATTGTGCATTGCACCTTGTTTGATATCGTGCCATGTTGTGTTCTTGTGTTGAGTAGATCCGGGAGTCGAGTCCGAGAACGAGGTTCCTACCGAGGTTGAGCACGAGGAGCCGTCTTACGATCCCATCGACGACTCGACAGGCAAGATGACCTGACCCAGTTATCATTACTATATTTGCCTATTGCTAGATGTCTCGCTCTTTAGCTTATTGCCTCGATGCACATGTGTATTTGTCAGCCTCCTATTGTAGCCATGAATCTCTATAACCACCCAACCTAGCAAACCTTTGTTTTGGCTACGTAAGCTTCGCTTAGCCCCTCTTATAGCATTGCTAGTTGCACGAAAAGATTTGAAGATTCTTGCTTCATTTTGAAATTATTGTTGGGATATCACACTATATAATCTGTTAAACAAAATCATCTATATATTGGTAATGGGTGGATGGCTAAGCCTCTTGCTTGGTGTTTTGTTCCACTCATGTCGCCCTAGGAACCGAATAAACCGGTGTTATGTTCCTTGATTTTGCGTCCCTAACACGATTGGGGTTTATGGGCCCCCCTCGATAACCCGCTTAGCGCTAAAGCTTTTCCAGCAAGGCCCGACATTGGTTTTACATTTGCCTAATAACTAAAACTTGCATAGGGACTAGCTATCCCGTGATCTTAATTAACAACCCCCGGGCTAGTGCTCCACATGAGTGTTGGTCCAAACTGAGCAGACTGCGGGGCCGCCTTGGGGAAACCCGAGGTATTTGGTATATACCTGTAGGATGACTCATCCGGTCATGGCCTGAGACTAGATACGCGCAGCTACTGTCAGGGTGTCGGCACGCCGGGAGGTCTTGCTGGATTAGTTTTACCTTAGTCGGAATATCTTGAGCACGGGATTCCGAGAATACTCGGGTCTTCCCACCTTGGAGTTGCGACTCCACAGATCGTGATCTTGTGATGGGCTAAGTTGGGACACCCCTACATGGTTTGATCTTTCGAAAGCGGTGCCCGCGGTTATGTGGCAGATGGGAATTTGTTAATATCCGGTTGTAGATAACTTGACACCATGTTTAGAATACACTACCAGCGTGAGTAACCATGACGGTCATTTTCCGAAAGGTGTTCGGGAAGTGAACACGGTGGGGTTATGTTTGAAATGTTTAGATAGGATCACTTCGTGATCACTTTGACGCGCATGGCACTTCTCTTCTCGCTCTAAACTCGTAAGCTAGTGCTAGTGCAGCTGCAACCTTTATTCTTCAGCCTTGTTCCACACCCAAGGCTTAGATAGTTTTGCTACCCGGGAACGGGATTGCTGAGTCCTCCGTGGCTCATAGATTCTACACAACACCAGATGCAGGTACTATCGTGAACTACACAGGTGACAGCACAGAGCTGTACTGGGAGTTCGATGAAGATCATGGGTGATACTACGTGTACTATCCCGATGATCAGTAGGGTTTCTACTAGGGGCGATCAGACCTTGTGGCTTTATTTATTTGGTATCTTTCATTTGGATCTTCGTCCGTAGTCGGACTGTGATGTTATTTGGATGATGATTGCTTATATAATGAATTGTGTGACGTGGCGAGTGTAAGCCAACTTCTCTTTTGAAAATTTTATCCCTCTTTCACATGAGTCGTGCAAAGATACCATACTTGAGATCATTCTAGTATGAGCTTATACCTTTAAGTCATGCCTCGACACGTAGGAGCTATAATCTCATACTGGGCATTACAAGTTTGTATCAGAGCCTTCTCCGACCTAGAAGCCCCCACTGTTTGATCGAATCGTTGACGGTTGAGTCTCGGCACACACTTGAAATGTTTTGAGTCCTATATATATATCGGAGAGTAGGATTTATTTTTACTCCTCATCTCTTTTCACTCTGGTGAGGACTCCTGACGATTACTTGTCTCTTCTACTCTCAAAATTTCACAAACTTTTTTAGGATCACACGGGTATTGTTTGGATTGTTCCGATGTCTTTGTGACGAGAACATTGTTCTCGATGCCTCCTGTCATTTAGGGGTTGTGGCAGTGTCCCGGGGAGTTGAGCTCTGAGGTGTTGTCGTCACAAATATATCGCAGCAGTTTTGGAATACTTAAGACGACCGACATAAAAAACTCTCCTATGCGGTTAGTGGCAAGATAACCCCGACATCACCGAGTACCGGGAAGGTAGTTCGGGAGTATTGCCATAGCAGGTATAGCAGATGCGTTTTGAAGGTCCGAGGTAAACGATTTCCGGAAATAACTGGTTATGTGTTGAAGGATGGAAACAGCTGGAAGTAGGATTAGAGTTGAGTGCGTGATGCTTCCCCTGTATCCCCAGCACCTGATTGCATAACTGGAAACTTTCGGAAATTAATAGGTGGGTTCATCTAGTAGCTCGTAGGCATTCTTCCAACGAATGCATGATATGGAGTTCGGGGTTCTACATTGAGTGAAGTAGTTTTATGGGCGTTGTTCCGATCGGGAGTTGCATCTTAAAGGGTCCTTGGCTATGCTGATCCGGGGATTGCAAAACCCTTTTGTAACACGTTCCATAAGCTTTCAGCACGAATATGTCGAACGAAGCTTCTATCTTGTATTTGTTCTATCTGCTCCTTGTTGTTTTTATTTACCTTTTGTTCTCCCAAGTTGCTTCTCGAGAAGATTGTTGTACCATTTAACTGTGGATTACATTCGTAAATGTTGTTCGAATGTTCTTGTGAAGACTTATGTTGCAATTTCTAGCCGTTGATTCAGCTTATATATTTTCTCAATCAATGGCTAATAGATGTCATCTCATTCAGGATGGCTCCTAAAAGGGTTCCCAACGCTAAACCAGAGGGTGAAGAAGTTCCTGATCGTCCTCCTTCCCCTCCTCCTCCGTGTGAGGCATGGAGAGCAATTATGCAAGTGACGAACCAGAACACCCAGATGCTTATGCAAATGATGCAGAACATTCAAGCAAATCAAGAAAATCATGGTGGTGATAGGAACCAAGGCCAAGGCAATTTGCTCAACCAACCTCACTTTGCTACACTCAATCAGTTCCTGGCAAACCTACCGAAGGCATTCAGTTACTGTGTGGATCCGCTAGATGCTGAAGACTGGATAACAGACATCAAGAAGCATTTCGAGTGCAGTAACGTGAGACCTGAGGATTATGTCAAGTTTGCCGCCTTCCAACTCAAGGACCAAGCCGCTGATTGGTGGCAGCAGTACAAAGATTCCAGAGAGGGACGTGAAATCTCGTGGACTGACTTCTGCAAGGAGTTTTGCTCTCACCACATTCCAACTAGTGTCATCGAAGGTATGCGTGAGCAATTCCGCAACCTGAAGCAAGGCACCATGTCCGTTTATCAATACAATGTCAAGTTCCAGAACCTTGTCCGCTATGGCAAGCGCAAGATTTATCAGTTCCGTGGTGGTCTGAACACTACTAGAAAAAGGCCTACTAATGGCGCACCTAATTTGGCCATTAATGGCGCATTAGTGGTGGGCCATTAGTGCCACGCCATTAGTATATTTTACTAATGGCGCAACTCTGGTGCGCCATTAGTATCTTGTATACTAATGGCGCACCTCAGATACGCCATTAGTATATACAGCAGTGCGCCATTAGTATGCCTCCCAGGGGGCCATGTATACCCAGGTGCTTTGGCATACTAATGGCGCACAACAACAAGATGCGCCATTAGTAACTTCGGCATAGTAATGGCGCACTGTTTAATGATGCGCCATTAGTATCCTTTGGCATACTAATGGCGCACTGTGATGTGATGCGCCATTAGTATGAATATTAGGTCTTTTTATTTTTTTATTTTCTGTTTTTTGCACAGGTTACAAAATGTATAATTGGACAGAATATAGACAGCACACATCAACAACAGATTCATCGAATACAATAGAAGATTAGTCTCTGAATACAATTCATCATATTAGTCTCCGAATACAATTCATCATATTAGTCTCCGAATTGAAAAGACCGAACAAAGATAGAACATTATATTACAAGTCTCGAGACCGCGAGTAGCGAGTTTGTCTTCACATTACAAGTCGATATCGATCATCTAAACTACCATCACATAGAAGAGAGCTGCGGTCATCACGATGAGCATCATCATGATGAAACTCGTCTTCATCCGGTTCCTCCAACACTCCTCCCTCTCCCGCTAGATAGCGGGCATATCTAGATTCGGCCTCGGTCCTAGTGGTGTACCCTTTGTAACTGTTACCGCTGAATCGGTGAACCTGTCTCCGACACTCCTCCCAGTCGTCGTAGACTCCGGGAACCTTACCCTTGTACATGACATACGACGGCATCTCTATGCACTAGCCAAACGAAACGTTAGTACCAATTCACAGACAATACATAAGCAATATATAAGTATGCAACAGAACGATTGAAAGAGAAAAGCAAGACATTAATAGCATCGATTACATCTAAGTTGAACGACTCTCGAAACCAAAGAGACATACTACAAGTTCATTAAAGTTTAATTACAACATGAGCCAATCGATGTTTCAGAACTAGACACAGCATCACTGCTTTCGACTCGACTCAAGGGACCGGAGCGTGGATGAAGCCGCCGTCTATCATGGGAGTCATGAAATCACGGGCGTTGTCAGCCTGCATTTGTAGCATTGTGTCGATGTCACTGTTGGACGGTTGATTTCTGATGTAGAACTTCCCCAAGGTACGAAGGACATCTTGATGGATGATTTCCGCAAACTCCGACTGGATGCGAAAGAATTCTTGTCTGATGTCCGCGTCCTGGATTGCCGACACGCTCGCGGCCCAATCTTTGAGTTTACTCGGTAGCAGAAGTTGATGATGGTCACGTACGATCGCCCTCATGTGATGGATGGTGTAGTAGGCACCCTTCTGACCGCCAGGCGGCTGCTTGACACAGCAGAACGTCGTATTGTGGGAGAACACGTGCTTGCCGTACTTACGAACTGTCCTCGTGAAGGTGCCTCCATATTTGGCGTAGCCGGGGAGAACATCATCAAGAACCTTCTTGACATTTGTGTAGTCTACGTTCGACTGACGGTCCGGATCGAAATACGTGGACATGGAATATTTGGGGCTTAGGAGGATGAGCGTGCAATGTGTGTCACTGCAGAAAACACGGAATCTTAAAAGAAAAATGATCGAAATCTAAGAATTCATATGTTACGGGGCGGTTGAGGGGAGGACTTACTCGGGAAAGTAAGGCACGAGGAAGCTATCCTTATCTCGGTTTGCCAGAATGACGCCTTCGAGGTAAGAACTCGCGACTTGCCGGTCCCCAGCGCTGCCCAAGATCTTGGCACGCATGTAGAAGGGGTCGACTATCACGATATCTGGGGTCCTGTCGTGAATGATCCGCATCTCCATGCTCAATGAAAATAGCCGAACGAAGGTGTAGTGCAGCGGATGAAGGTTCAACATAGCGTGGATGTCATCAAACCGCAGGACGATCGTACCCCCGATGGAGTTATCCACAAAGCCCTTGCCCTCTGGCACCTTGGCCGCGAAAACCGGGTATGCCACATCCTTCTCTCTGAGACGCCGCTTCTCCAAAGAAAGAACACTGTCATGCAGACTCCGCATAGCACCGGTTGCAGCATCGAGCATATTTCTCGGTAGCATCGGCCTACCCGCCACATGCACCTACCTCATTACATCCTTAGGTGAAGGTGGCCCGTCCTGAGCACGGATCGTACTCGGTGCCGGCTGGCTCGCACCCTTGTTAGTCTTTCTTTTGCGTGACTTCTACTTCTCCTGTAATGGGACCGAGTTCTACTCACAGACCGCCTTCTTGAGTGTGTTGGGGCTGATAATATTTCGCACCTCGCCTATCTGAGGCTCGGTGAAGTCGGCAGCTGGAGGCGTCTCCTGAGAGCTGAACGGCAGACGACGCCTGTTGCAACTTGGCTTCTCCGTGGTACCAGCTAGATCGCGCACGTCTTTTGTTGGGTTGGGTTCTTGAGAAGGAGGCCCCATGAAGTTGCCACCGTACCCATGATCAGCAAAGTACTGATCGACGTTGGAAAATGTATCGTCGTCGTCGTCGTTCTGATCCTGTGCCATATGCATGTTTGGATCCAGTGGCATAGGGATGTCCGGCACCGTTGCGACGGTCTTGCCATGGGGCCGACTTGGCGCCGGCACGACTGGCGGTGTTGTCTTTGGGGTGGTGTCCCCCGCCCCCAAACAAATCTGGCTCTTCGGCCAAACCTGGGGCCAGCTCAGGCAGGCGTTGAGGGTCATCACGTCATCATCGTCGGCCCCGACGGGTCGAATCGGAGGTAACACCTCGTCGCAGCCTGGCAGCACCCGAACCAGTTGAACCCTAAACAAGTTGGGTGGCATCTAGGTACCGTGGAACAAGGGGTTGCCCGGTTCAATGATTTTTCCCTTGGCGACATCGACCAACTCGTTGTTCATGAAGTGCAGGAGAGTGCACGGAATGTCGGCGACGCCCTGCGAAAACATGTAGGGCGTCAGGGATGCCCAGTCAAAGGCAAGGAGATGAAGTCCTCGGCCGAGAGAGGCTTAATTAGTTACCGTGATGATGGCGTCGCGCTCGGCTAATGTCGAGGCACCGCCAACGGCGGGCGTGCAGTTGATGGAGGGGCCGCTTGCTGCAGAGGTGCCGGCCGGCGTACACCCGGGTGCATTAAGCTCCCGTGCCGGCGTCGGAGACACCAATGCCGCCTCCGCCGAAGACACCAATGGCCCCGCCATCGCGTTCTGCGAGTTGCTGGCCATGAAGCTAGGAATCGGGGGTGGCCCCTGTTGGCCGCCCGCAATCCACGCACTCAACCCCTCGATCAAGGTAGGCACAATGGCGGTGATCGTCGCTCCGAGCTGTTGTTGCACTTGCTCTTGGACAATCTCCGGAATCCGTGCCACCTGTGCCTTGAGTTCTTGAACCTCACGCGACTGGCTTTCCGAGCTGGTCTTTTTCTCCTTTCGCCCACCAGCGTTATAGTATGACGACCATTTTGTCGACAAGCCTTTGCCGGCCACACGACCAGCTGACGTCGGCCTACTAAGCTTATCCTTGTTCTTCATTACATTCAACGCCCTATTTAGAGTCGTGTCCCAAGGGTTGCTCTTAGTCGACCCCGCGCTACTGCTTTCAGTCGCCTGCGGAAGGAATGTGAACCATTTAGAAATTTAGCTTCATTAATTAGAATGCAACCATATGGAGCTAATTACGCGGGGGTGTATTCCTTACCAGAACAAGCTCAAGCGCCCTGGTCTTCGGATCCGTGGTAAGTTCCTTTGTTTTCGGGTCCTTCTTGTACCGGGCCCTGACAAAGTTCATGGTCTGCTTGTCACTGTATTTATCGAAGAGGGGCGGTAGGCCTTGCTCGGCACGGTCCGCCTCCTCCTTGTCCCATATAGGCTCCGCCACTTTGTAACCGCCGGGACCGAGTGTGTGTTCCCCTAAGTTCAGCTCCCGCATTTCTTTCCCCCACTGACTTGATTCGGAGTTTGCGGTGCTCGAGGAATTGATCTTGAAGTCGTTGTAGTCATCTTCAGTGATCGAAGGATTTTTCTCCTTCATCTTCTCATAACTCTCACCTTTCTCGATCATTCTTTTCACATTGCTTTTCCAAGTAGACAGGGCCTTGCTCATCTTCGTGAGGGCAGCATTGTTCACTTTATTCCCTTTGAAGCTTTTGTTTTCAAATTCAGCGGGGAACTTGTATTATTCGTGCAGCTTCGTGAAGAGGAGGTTGCGCAAATTCCCTCGGTCAGGATGACTCAGGTTCTCGGTGTTGATCGAGACGGTGCTCCGGAGAATGCACCCGAGCTGAAGCGAGTACCCCTTGACTATTCGTTCAGGCACCGTTGGATTCCCATCGGAGTCCACTTCAGTAACTTCCTCCTTGAGGGTACGGAGCACGGTCGGGCGCCGGTCCTTCCATTGCCTCTTCGGTTGGCTGCCATCTGTGCGTGCGCCGCCATCATCAGTCGTGGCATCCTCGGCGGCACCATCAGTGGTGGCATTAGTGGGGTCATCCTCGGTGGTACCATCAGTGGTCTCAGGATCGGTGGGGAAGGTGGCGTCCTCATACAAGTGAGGTTGTTCCTCCATCTCCTGGGACAGCTCCCAGAATGCCTTGTCGCCCGAACCCCCGGCCTCATCGTTGTTGGCCATGTTTCTCTCTAAATAGGAACACAGTTTGGTCAAAAAGTTGGTTATTGTCAAGGAACAAGATCATGGTCTCATCATTTAGGGTTTGCCGACACCGAGGCATCCTAAAAGCTAAGCTTTTATCATTGAGGGTTTTTCGACGCCGAGGCACCCTAAAAGCCTAAGCTTTCATCATTTCGGTTTTTATCGACACCGAGGCACCCTAAAAGCCAAGGTTTTATAATTTAAGGTTTGTCGACACTGAGGCATCCTAAAAGCTAAGCTGGGAAGGAGAATTCTAAGTTGGGCCTAATCACTTGGCTCTATTGCCGCCTCTGGTTTAATGCAGCTAGAATAAAGGGGCACTTGATCCTACTTAATTAACTACTAAGATACCCCAGCCCATGCATTAGTCACAAGTACCCCATATGTCCTATTTTTAGCAAAGTCATGCTAAAATTCACGGAAAATTTCAGCATGACCTTTGCTGAAAATAGGACATATGGAGTACCCGAATTTCCCGGAACGGAAGTTAATCGACATTCTAGCAAACTCAAGGGCCTCTCGGGTGGACAAGGGAAAAAAGGCCTCCATCACAACATGGAAAATACATTGGCATGTGTAGAGGTGAAACAATATATGCATCTCCAAGCAATATCATTCAACATTTTGGACAAACCACTACAAGCAATACTGGATCAGATACAAGAAGAATGTGAGAAAATGCAGACAAATACTAACAGATTGAGGTGCTGTGCTATTAACATTTCAAGTCAAAACCTTTTCTGGTTAGTAAGTGTTTCTTGAGCATATGTATGTAGTAAGTGTTTCTGCTCTCAGTGTTTCAGAACACATATTTTAGCTACCTAGTACCAGTGCTATTACCCAGCAGTTAATTAGCTTTTGCTTTTGCTTTTCAGTGCCAAATTCTAGCTAGTACCAGCAAATTAACATCTAGCAGCAATCATTTTCAAATATATATACACTGGACTTTTTTATATTAACCTAAGGAAAAATGAACTACCAGTACTAGCAGTTGTTTTTCTTCTTCATTAACTGTACTAGCAGTTTTTTTCTTCTTCATTAACTGTATTAGCTATTTACTCGCAGTACTAGCACTTGGATCATATGCTAATGCTACATTGATACATCATCATTCTGGGTAATATTAAACCCAAGCAACTTTATAATCAACCCAAGATACATCAACTACTGCACTGTCCTGCCTAATAAAAACAGTCATGCCAGCATATAGTATATAAATCTGAATTTGTGTTTACAAGAAGAGTGCCCATTGCAATGTAAACCTGAGAACACAACTCACCTCAAGTGCAGGATATAGCAGACACCTACTTCTTCAGTCAAGTGCAGTAAGAGACCGTTTGCAGAACCTATTTAGTCAAAGTTGAACATTAGAATCCATACTATGCTCTACTATGCTTGTAAAGGAACACTATGACCTCCCTACCATTTGAGTAAGCTGAAGCTTGGCTTCAACTACTGACATCACCAATTAAAATTCAGATAAAGAGTAAGGTCCTAGAACTCACAAATTATGCATGCATATTTAAGTGGAGGAAACTCCAAGCTTGTGTCCAAGGTTATCTATCTCCACGTTTACATAAGTAAGATCATGCAAATAGCAAAACTCTGCTCTTCAAAGATGCTGGACTCCAACCTTTCAGTACATTGGTAAAGCAGTCATCATACATATGCCTTCTAAATCTTCCATGCTTCTAAATGAAGGTCAAAATAGAATAATGCACACAGCATCGACACAATAATTATAATGGGAAAACTAAATGCACACAGCAAATTCATAGACGAATGAAACTAAATGTTTACAAACTAGAATCACCCGGGTGAGAAGCAAAAAATTGTACTGGCTTCACAGGTAGCACTACTTGGAAATACGAAAAATTGAAAAATAAAATAAAAAGAAAAATAGCCACCAAATGGGGACTACGGGAAGATGAAAAGATGAGAACTCTACATAACTAATATTGGTATGACAGATAGAAAACTGAGAATGGATAAAAAAACTAAGCATGGCAGCAAGACGCTGATGCATCTTCTGTGTCGCCAACTTTCAAAATAGAACCGAAATTCTGTTGATAAATGGAAGCATTTTTATAGTCCCTCGAAACAAAATAATCACAATACAGAATCACCTAGGTAAGAAGCTGGAAAATAATACCATGGGTGCATTATGAGTGTTAGTTGGGAGCATGAAACTTCAATAGCAGAATCTGTGCCAATACTGAGAATGGATAAAAAAACTAAGCATGGCAGCAAGACATGAGTGTTATTGTGCCGCCCCCCTTCAATAACAGCAATGACCTAGATGGCTTAAGTTGCATCCAAGGCGATGTATCGAAAGCTGAGTGTCTCCTGTGTCCTCACATGATCTGTACTAGCAATACATGGTTTAAATAAGCAATAAAATACTACCAGAGGAAGTCATAGCTGCAAAATTTGTATGGGCTGCAAAATTTGTATGTGCTCCTCCCTCTCTCTCTCTGGTAACTAACTAAATAAATTGACCACAAAATAAGTGGACTTGTTCATCTACACCATGGACGTAAAACCGACGCTCCA
This sequence comes from Secale cereale, assembly GCA_902687465.1. Lineage (NCBI taxonomy): Eukaryota > Viridiplantae > Streptophyta > Magnoliopsida > Poales > Poaceae > Secale > Secale cereale. Next base: position 295,271,301 of record LR738711.1, read on the forward strand.
TCTTTCAAGATTAATAAACAAGCCTTGATTTGCATGCGCCCATAACTATCATTCCAGTGCGGTGGTCTGTTTGCTTGTCATTCCAGTGCCATTTCTAGTCATTTCACATTGGCCCTAAAAATGTCTCATTTTCTATCAAATCAACTTTCATTTGAGGAATGCCAAAAAATAGCCAAGGTGGATTACACTGTGCTCAATTGTTCTTCAGTGAAGGCTTTCTATTACTTCTTAGAACAACACAGGTTTTCTATTACTTGTTAGAACAAAGTCATCCTTCTAATGTTCAAAGCATTCTCTTGTTTGATGTTGATGATGGGCATGGTCAGTCTCTTTTATCTTATTTCTAAGCCCATGTTTGTTTCTCCAGGATTTGCAAACCAATGTTTTCTCCTGCATCCATCCATCCATCTCCTTTGCATACATAACAAAACAGAGCACACATGCAATGCATCAGCCATCCAAAGAGAATGCACAAAACGGGCGGAGATGATTGTATTTGGTCACAACCTTAGTCGATCTAACCATAAAAAAACATGGATTCACACTCCAAATCACAGCACTACCATGCTAATGAGAGAGAGCAGATGGGAGTGGAAGGGGATGGGGAGAAGGCCAAACCTTGAGGAGGACGGATCCTTCGTCGACGGCGACAAGCGCTAGGGCTCGGGGGCGCGGCGCCGGGGCTCCACGGGAAGGCGGCGCGCGTCGGGGACGGGGAGGCAGCGTCGAAGCGGGCCGGGGGGCGCCTGGCCTCAGAGTTGCGCGGGGAGGGTGGCGTCGGGGTTGCGCGGGGAGGGCGGCGTCGGCGCCGGAGTTGCGCGGGGAGGGCGGCGTCGGGAGAGAGTAGAGGGGAAGGGGATCGAGGACGGGCGAGGGAGAGAGAGGGGATAGGTTAATTTGGGCCGGGGAGGAATATGGATGGGGGCGGCACAATACTAATGGCGCACCACCCCTCGGTGCGCCATACGTACCTCCATTCTAATGGCGCACCTCGCCCTGGTGCGCCATTAGTATTTTTTTTTCTGCTCGAGCCAACAGGTTATCTTCCACCTGACCTGATCCACATCAAGTCCCCTATACTAGCTCGACTAGTCAGCAACCAGTTCTCACACCAGGAGGTCCTCGGTTCGATTCCCAGGCTCCACAATTTTTTTATGCATTTAAAATGATGTTTGATACTTATTTGTGTTTAAATATGTTCAAACTTGTTTAAATCATAACAGTAATTTTTTTATAAGACAGTAATATTTTTTTAAAAAAATATCATCAAACAGTAATGCCGGTGGAGCGGGGGAGGGTGCGAGGGGTGCGGGGGGTCGGCGGCGGCGGTTGAGTAGGGGAGGGGTGCGGGGGGTCGGCGGCGGCGGTTGAGTAGGGGAATCGAGGGTGCGAGGGGTCGGCGGCGGCGGCCGGTGGACCGGGGGGTGCTCGGCGGCGAGGGGAGCCGGATCTGGCGAGGTGGGGATAGCGATCGAGATGGAGGGGGATCGAGATCGAGTGTCCATGAAATTTAAAAATATTCATGATAGTTCAAAACGTGCCCATGAAATACAATCTAGAAATGAAGGCTACGATTTAAATACAATCGATCTTAGCTAGCTATCTGTTCACAATCTTCTTGCCCTTCTTTTTTGCAAATGGAGTTCTTCTGTGGAATGGGCGTCCTTTAGGTAGGGTGGTCCTGCTTCTTCTTGTGGTGTATGCTGCTACTTCATCGTCGTCGTCATGTTCGATCCTCGGGTCGCCGTACTTGTCGAAGTCTTGCTCATTGGCTACTCCATCCATTCCGATGATCTTCCTTTTGCCTCTCCTCACGACAACACGACTGGGCTTTGACGGGTCGGTAATGAAGAATCATTGGTCAACTTGGGAAGCCAGTACCCATGGCTCATTTTTCGCTGTGACGTTTGCGCCCGCGGTCTTGGATTTGGCTTCGGGTATAACCATGGTGGTGAAATACTGGTCTTCTTTGAGGACGCTCTTGGCCCATCTGACACGGAACATCGGGACCTTCTCTCTAGCGTAGCTCAGCTCCCAGATCTCCTCGTTCCTTCCGTAGTATCTGTCCTTGTCATTACCGGTGTAGGATTCCATCGTTACCCCGGAGTTCTGATAACCATCGCTCTTCATGTCCTTGGCCTCGGTGTAGAATGTGTAGCCGTTGATATCGTACGCCTCATAGGTCATCAGGTTGTGCTCGGCGCCCTGTGACAAGGCGAATATGAGTTGTTCTTCCGCGGAAGAATCCTCATGTAAAGGGTACGACAGAAGCTTCTGTTTGAACCAACGCGTGAAACATGAGTTGTGCTCTTTGATTATATCTCCGTCCGTCCTCTGTTGGCCTCGGTCATTGTACGTCTTCTCAATAAAGGTTTTGTGCTCTACCACCCAAGGATCGACCACGTCTATGTGTTGTAGCGCGACTAGGTTTGCTCTTTCAAAGTCGGCGAGTCGACCCTCGAAGTCGACATGCATTTCGCGGCGACCCTCACGGTGACCCCATCCAGCGAACCTGCCGAGGTTCCTATTGACGGGCAGACCAACGGGGTTCTTGATGCCTAGATAATTCGTGCAGTAGGAGATGCACTCTTCGGTCAGAAAGCCCCTGGCTATGCTTCCCTCTGGACGTGACATGTTGCGAACGTATCCTTTGATGACACCATTCATCCTTTCGAACAGCATCATGCTGTGCAGGAACGTTGGCCCGAGTTGGATGATATCGTCCACTATATGGACCAGCAGATGCACCATAACGTCGAAGAATGTGGGCGGGAAGTACATCTCAAGCTCGCATAGTATCACCACGATCTCTTCCTGTAGCCTTCTGAGTTGCCTCACGCCAACAGACTTCCGAGAGATGACGTCGAAAAAGTTGCATAGGCCAAATAGGGTTTCATGGATGTGCGCGTCCATGATCCCACAGATTGCAACTGGAAGTATCTGCGTCATCAGCACGTGACAGTCGTGAGACTTCATCCCGCTGAACTTCAGCTTCGCTGGGTCTAGGTATCTGCTTATCTTCCCCTCGTAATCGTAAGGAAGTTTTACTCCGACGAGGCAGGTGAAAACTGCTCGATCTCCTCCTGACTTAGAGTGAAGCACGCGGGAGGGTAGTCATTTCCGGTCTTCTTGGACTTTTTCCCTTTGCGACGACTTTCCGTGTCCTGCTTCGCCTCATCATCATCATGATCATCATATATAGCGTGAAGCTCCTGCCTGATGCCCATTGATTTCAAGTCCGCCCTTGCTTTCGGCCCATCTTTGGTCCTCTCTGGCATGTTGAGCAGGGTACCAAGCAGACTCTCGCACACATTCTTCGTGATATGCATTACATCAAGGCTGTGAGGCACACGGTGGATCTTCCAGTACGGCAAGTCCCAGAAAACAGACCTCATTTTCCATACCTTCAGCAGCGGCTCTGGCGCCTTTCGCTTCTTTCCCGGCTCTGGCGCCTTTTGCTTCTTTCCCGGCAGTGGGCAATCTTTCCAATTTTTCAACAGCTCGTCTATTTCCTCGCCGCTCCTCGTACGCGGGCGTCCTCGGGGTTCGGTTTCACCATCTAACAGATCCTTGCGTTTTCTCCACAGGTCATCGTCACGAAGCCACCTTCGATGTCCCATGAACACGGTTTTCGAAGACCCGGGATCTCTATCTAGCTGGCAATACGTTGTGTCATCCATGCACCTGACGCATCCAGAAAATCCGTGGACCACCTGCCCCGGCGACATATTCGTAACCGAGATAGTCGTGCACCGTCATGAGCAGCGCGGCTCTCATAGGGAAATATTCTTTCTCTGCGGCGTCCCACGTATTGGCTGGCAGTTTCCACAGCGTGTCAAGCTCCTCTTTCAGCAGCCCCAGATACAGATTGATGTCGTTCCCTGGTTGTTTCGGTCCTTCAATTAGCATACTCATGTGAATGTACTTCCTCTTCATGCACAACCAGGGGGAAGGTTGTACATCCACACAAACATAGGCCAGGTGTTATGTGTGCTTCTCTGGCTGCCAAACGGATTGACTCCATCGGTGCTCGCGCCCAGCACGATGTTCCTTGGATCGTTCCCAAATTCTAGGTCTTCGAAGTTCAATGCTTGCCACTGGCTCGCATCCTTAGGGTGACTCAGCATCTTGTCTTTTTTATTTATCTCCGGATCATTTGCGTCATCTTCTCGCTTCTTCTCCTCCCTATCTGCGTGCCAACGCTGGAGCTTTGCTACCTTAGGGTCCGCGAAATACCGCTGCAGACGAGGAGTGATCGGAAAGTACCACACCACTTTTCGAGGAGCTTTCTTCCTCTTCTTGTATCGAGTGATGCCGCACACCGGACATATGGTAGACTCCGCGTGCTCGTCCCGATAAAAGATGCAATTGTTCATGCACACATGGTATTTCACGTGCGGTAAATCCAGAGGACACATGATTTTCTTCGCATCCTCCATACTGGTCGGGCACTTGTTCCCCTTGGGAAGACGTTCGTGCCAGAATGACATGTTCTCGTCGAAGCATGCGTCGGTCATTTTGTGTTTTACCTTCATCTCCAGAGCCATGAGCGTTACTTTCATTTGGGTATCCTCCGCCCTGCATCCTTCATACAATGGAGTAACCGCGTCTAACTCAAGTTGATCCATCTTGGATTTCTCTCAGGCGGCAGCTCTTGCGTTATCGGTCTGCTTGAGAAGCAGCTCTTGAATATGAGGGTCCTGCACCCAGCCCATCGATGGTCCAGCGTCGTCTGCTCCGCCGGCATCATCATCTTCATGATCATGCCCGTCGTCTGCTCCGGCATCTTCCTCATCATCATGTCCTGCATCTTCTACATGATGACTGTGTACAGCATCACCGTCGTGATCATCTCCTCGGGATTCTTCGTCTTCTCGCCCGCCCGAGCCACGGTGGTTGTCTTGCTGCCCTTCCTCATTTCATGCTCGGCCCCCATGGACGACTTCGTATTCATCTTCATCACCTTGCCACCGATAGCCATCCATGAAACCACGCAAGAGCAGGTGGTCCCGCACCTGCCCGGAATCCGTGTCCGCGATAAGGCTCTTCAGCTTGCATCTTCGACACGGACATCTTATCTCCGTCTCGTTCTTTTGAAGCATCTCGGCCTTCGCAGACCTCAAAAACCTATTCACGATGCCTTCGGTCATCGTGCGCACCATGGTCGCCTGCGGGGTAGAGCAAAACGATATTTTAGAACCAAGAAAAAATTTGCCATGACTTTCCCTAAAAATAGGACCAAAAAGAATTCTTAATGCCAAAATTCTCACCGAAACGGAAATGAATCAACATTCCGGGAAAATATTGGCAACTATCGCATTTCAAATACCGGTACACCTCCAAACACAAACACATATGCAACACAACAAACATATGCAACACCACGAACATACATAGATCTAGCTAGGCCATAAAAAGTGCATGTGCACATTGTTGTAGGGAGAACAACATAAATATAGCTTCCCCCCTTACTTACCTATCAAAACAAGGTAATTTAACCACTTAATTTGAATGAATCTATGGTGGAAATGAGGTGACAAAGATGAGGGACCCGAGACAAGGAGGAGGTGGAGAGAATGAAGTGGGGAGAAAGTGAGTGTGGGTAGGAGAGGCTGTCCAAAATATCTTGTTGCTGCCCACTTACTAATGGCGCACCAACTCTAAATGCGCCATTAGTAATCCAGGTTACTAATGGCGCATCTTTTGTTAGTGCGCCATTAGTTGTTTTGAAAAAAAAATACTAATGGCGCACTGTCCCACAGTGCGCCATTAGTAGTTTTGCAAAAAAAAGAACAAAAAAATATAATAAAAAACAACATTAGTGGCGCACTTTCCGACAGGTGCGCCATTACTAGTTACAACTAGTAATGACGCACTGTGTCTGGATGCGCCATTAGTATGTTTGGACAGGCGCACTAGTTCAAAAAAAACTTTTTGATACTAATGGCGCACCCTGGGCCAGGTGCGCCATTAGTAGTTTGAACTCTAATGGCGTATCAGAGGGTGGTGCGCCATTAGTATATACTAATGGCGCACTGCTTGTCTGGTGCGCCATTAGTATCAATTCCATCTATAGCCCTTTTCCTAGTAGTGGAAGGATGAACTCCAGCTTGCTCTCACCTTGTTTGAGCCGGATGAATTTGATCAATTCTACAACATGGCACTTAAGCAAGAGGCAACTCAACTCAAGATGGAAGCTTCCAAAAAGAGAATCGGAGATGCTGTTAACTCCTCCTCTTCTTCCCAAGTGGTTGCAAAGCAGTAGAAGTTTTGGCTTCCACCTCCTCAAGTGATTCGACCTTCCAACAACAACAAGCATTCTAGTGGCCGTGGTTTCTCCCACCCACCCAACCCAAGCAATCAGTCCAAGAATCACTTTCAAGCTTTGAAGTCAAGTGCTCCTTATTACCGTCCTCTCTCAAAAGTGGTTTGCAACAAGTGTGGGCAGAAGGGTCACTATGCTAACAAGTGTACTCAAAGGCGCCTTCTGCCTCCTCCTCCTGTCAGCACTGATATTGTCAAGCACAATCCCAAGAAAGCAAGGGTGAATCTGATGAATGCAGCTCAAGCAGAGAATTCTTCAGATGTGATACTGGGTAATCTTCCAGTTAACTCTATTCCTGCAAAAGTATTGTTTGATTCTGGTGCATCTCTCAGTTTCATATCAAGGCCATTCTTTACCAAGCATAATTTCACTTCGGCATTTGTGGATAAGAAGTTGCAAATTATTTCTCCGGGCAAAAACATGACTTCAAATTTGATGGCTCCGAATGTATCTATTCGTATGGGTGATCACCGCTTTCTCGCTTCTCCGGTTGTTCTCGGCAACTCCGACATTGACCTTATTCTTGGGATGGATTGGCTTTCCCAGCATGATGCTCACATTGATTGTGCAAATAAGGAAGTCAAGCTTACTCATCCTAACGAAGATGTCATTATCTTCGCCTCTCGAGATAACACAATCAGGCTATTCTCTCTCAATGACAAGGGCGAGATTAATACCATCTCTCAAATTCCGGTGGTCAATGAATATGAAGATGTTTTCCCTGAAGAGCTTCCAGGCATGCCTCCGCATCGTCAAGTTGAATTCGTCATTGAACTCGAGCCCGGTATCGAGCCAGCATGTCGGCGTCCGTACAAGCTTTCCCCTGAAGAGTTGAAGGAGCTGAAGAGACAACTCGATGAGCAAGAGCGTATGGGTCTAATCAGGCCTATCACTTCTCCTTGGGGCTGTGGTGTTCTATTTGTCAAGAAGAAGGATGGCACGGAACGCCTTTGCGTTGATTACCGGCCATTGAACAAGAAGACAATAAAGAACAAGTATCCGCTCCCCAATATCAATGAATTGTTCGAACAGCTCAAAGGAGCAAAAGTGTTCTCAAAGCTCGATCTTCGGATGGGTTACCACCAGATCCGTATCTGTGAAGAAGATATTCACAAGACCGCATTCAGAACAAGCTACGGCTCCTATGAATACACGGTCATGTCTTTTGGCCTCGCAAATGCTCCACCGACCTTCTCGAGGATGATGCACTACATATTCAACCCCTACACCAATGAATTTGTTCTTGTCTATCTGGATGACATCTTGGTATTCTCCAAGAATGAAGAAGACCATGCCAAGCACCTCCGTTTGGTTCTCAACAGACTCCGTGAACACAAGTTCTATGCGAAGTTCTCTAAATGTGAATTCTGGCTCGATATGGTCTTATATCTTGGCCATATCATTTCTGCTGAGGGTATTTCTGTCAACCCTGAGAAAGTTGAAGCGATTGTCAACTGGGAACCCCCGCAGAACATCAAGCAACTCCGAAGCTTCCTTGGTCTCGCTAGCTATTGCAGAAGGTTCGTTGAGAACTTCTCCAAGATTGCCTAGCCTCTCTCAAACTTGCTGCAGAAGAATGTCAAGTACATCTGGTCTCCTGATTGTGATGTGGCATTCAAAACACTCAAAGAAAAGCTCATCTCTTCTCCGGTTCTTACTCCTCCGGATGAGTCCAAGCCCTACGAAGTATTCTGTGATGCTTCTCTACAAGGACTTGGTGGTGTTCTCATGCAAGACAAGAAAATTGTGGCATACACTTCTCGTCAATTGAAGCCAAATGAGAAGAACTACCCCACACATGATCTCGAGCTAGCAGCAGTCGTACATGCCTTGATCACGTGGAGACACCTTCTGTTGGGCCGAAAATTGGACATCTTCACTGATCACAAGAGCTTGAAGTACATCTTCACACAGCCGAACCTGAACCTTCGCCAGACTCGTTGGGTTGAGATGATCCAAGAGTATGATCCAAGCATCGAATACACACCTGGCAAGGCCAATGTCAGAAAGGCATATTGCAACAGTCTCCTTCTCAAGCCGTTTCAGCCTGAGCTTTGTGAATCATTCAGGAAGCACAACCTCCAAGTTGTTCCGCAAGGCTTTCTTGCAAATCTTCAAGTTGCTCCTACCTTGGAAGATCAGATCCGTGAGGCCCAGCTCAGTTATGCTATGGTGCAAAAAGTGAAACATGGTATTGCTAAGGGTACTCCCAAATACAAGTGCTATCGTGTTGATGAGAAAGACACCTTGTTCTTCGAGGACAGACTTGTGGTTCCTAAGGGTGATCTCAGGAAGCTCATAATGAACGAAGCACATGACTCCCTCCTCTCGATTCATCCCGGAAGTTCCAAGATGTACCAAGACCTCAAGCAATCTTACTGGTGGACTCGCATGAAAAGGGAGATTGCCCAATTCGTGAATGAATGTGATGTCTGTAGAAGAGTGAAGGCAGAGCATCAACGTCCAGCCGGTTTCCTCCAACCTCTTCCTATTCCTGAGTGGAAATTCGACCACATTGAAATGGATTTCGTCACTGGTTTTCCTAAGTCCAAGAAGGGGAATGATGCTATCTTTGTTGTGATTGAAAAGCTAACCAAAGTAGCTCACTTCCTTCCAGTCAAAGAATCCATCAATGTAGCTCAGTTGGCAGAGTTGTGCACTTCCAGAATTGTGTCGTTGCATGGCATTCCTCAAGTTATCTCCTCAGACCGTGGAAGTTTGTTCACATCCAAGTTCTGGGACTCCTTTCAGTCAGCCATGGGCACTAAGATCCGTTTCAGCACTGCGTTTCACCCGAGGACTAGTGGTCAAGTCGAAAGAGTGAACCAGATCCTTGAAGACATGCTCAGAGCTTGTGTCATCTCTTTTGCATTGAAGTGGGGAGATTGTCTCCCGTTTGCCGAGTTCTCTTACAACAACAGCTTCCAAGCAAGTGCCGGCAAAGCTCCTTTTGAAATCCTCTATGGCAGAAAGTGTCGTACCCCTCTCAACTGGTCCGATACTGGTGAACGTCAACTTCTTGGCAATGACTTGATCTCAGAAGCCGAAGAAATGTGCAAAGTCATACGTGACAATCTCAAGGCCGCTCAGTCGCGTCAAAAGAGCTACTATGATGGCAAGCATCGTGATTTGGCTTTCAACATTGGGGATCATGTCTATCTCTGTGTTTCTCCTATGAAAGGAACCCAAAGATTCGGTATCAAAGGAAAGCTTGCTCCTCGATATGTGGGCCCTTTCAAGGTCCTTGGCAAAAGAGGCGATCTAGCCTATCAACTTGAGCTCCCCTCCAACTTTGCAAATGTTATTGATGTGTTTCCCGTGTCTCAACTCCGCAAGTGCTTCAAGACACCTAAACACACCATTCCGTTCGAGGAGATTGATCTTCAACAAGACTTGTCTTACTGAGAGCACCCTGTTGCTATTCTTGAAGAAACTGAGAGCAAAACCCGCAACAAGTCAATCAAGTTCTTGAAAGTGAAGTGGTCTCACCATACCGACCGAGAAGCTACGTGGGAACGAGAAGATCACCTTCGTTCCGAGTACCCTTCCTTCTTCCAGTCCTAGATCTCGGGACGAGATCTTTTCGTAGTAGAGGAGAGTTTGTAATGCCCGAGATGTAACACTTTCCAATTATGGCAATATATGAAACTTTGACTTCATCAATTCCATTCTGGGCTCTTCTTTCATTTCGGGTTTCTTCGTTTTGTAGTGTGCGTGTGTGCATTGCATCCATGTCATGTCATCATGTGCATTGCATTGCATTCGTGTTGTCACTTGCACCCGGTTCCACTCGCCTCTTCCCATTGTCCGTTTCGAGTTCCGACGCTCACACACGTGCCCGTGGCACCCCCGAGTCCTTCTTTTGTGTGTGGCCGTGTAACGTTTTCGGAATGAAGTGAGACTTGTCGTGCAATGTTGTTTTGGTACGTGTAGGCCGCCTGTCAAGTTTCGTCGCGTTTGGAGTTCGTTTGGTGCTCCAACGGTTAACCTAGTGGGCTAAAAGTACCTCTTCTTTAAGGCCCAAGACCCCCCACAACAGCCCACAAACCCAGCACAACCACTCCCATCCTCTCGGTCGTCGGATCGTGATCGCGTGGCCGAAAACCGCTCCTCATTTGGAGTTTCCTAGCTCCCAGAAACTATAAAACAGTCCCCATCCCCGAAATCCCGGTGCAACCCTAATTTTCCTCTCCCTCCGCGCGCCGGACACGTCCGCGCAGCCGCCGGACACGTCCGACCCGCTGCCACCTCACTCCAACCAATCAGGGGCCGCCACGTCATCCCCGCCGCCACGTGGCGACTCCCGATTCGCCGGGCCACCTCACCAACCGCCACCTCAGCCGGGCGCCGCCGGACCACCTCCGGACGCCTCGCCGGGGCGCCGCGCCGCCACCCGCCGGCGACCGCGCCGCCCCCTGCAAACGGCCGCGCCGCCACCCGCCGGCGACCGCACCGCCGCGCCGCCCCCGCAAACGGCCGCGCCGCCGCCCTCCACCGCCACAGCACCCGTCGACCGCCGCGCCGCCACCCGCAGACGACCGGACCGCCGCCCTCCGTCGTCACCGCTCCCGCCGGCCGCCGCGCCGCCACCCGCCGGCGACCGCGCCGCCATCTGCCGCCGCCACCGCGCAGGGCCGCACCCCCACTGGACCACCCTACTCTCCCGCGCCGCGCCGCTGGACGCCTTGGGCTCCACCGCCTCCGGGCTCGGGCGCCGCCGGCTGCCTCGGGCACCCCCGCTGCCGCCGCAGCCTTCTTCTTCCTCACCGGCGCCGTACTCCGGCGAGCACGATCCCCTCCGTCCCGATCTGAAAAACGGGATCAGATCCACCTATCCATGCATCCAAACGCCCCGTCCCTGCCGGATCCACTCCGTCCCGGAATCCCTCTGTCCCGTTGACTTTTTCAGAGGGTATATTTTCACTAAGTCCTAGTTTTTGCATATTTTGTTGGCATCTTTGCATGGCTGTAACTTTTAGTGTGCTTGTCGAAATTGTGCATATGATATATCAAAATGATCGTGGTGACATGCTCTACATTTTGTTCCATTGTGGCATGCTTGTTTGAGATCATCTAGATGTCCTAATCTTCGTGAAAAGAGTGCTACTTGTTATAAACTATTGTTACTTGTTATTTTGTTGCTATGTCTGCATGATGCCTCACTCAAATCCATGCTTGTTTTGGAGTGGCCAATGATCATTCCTTGTTGTCCATGTTTTTCTCTACCCATTCATGCCCTCACTTGCACATATGGCCTGCTGTAGCTTATTTATTTCTTGCTCTCAAGTTGCTATAAATTATAACTGTCAGGTTTTTATCATCATGATCAATTTGGTGTATCTTGTTGCTATTGATCCATGCCTCCTATGGAGTTGCTCCAATGGAGTTGTTTGCTGTAGGATATGTCTACTTCACATTCACGCATCTTGTCACCATGTTTGAGTGTTGTAGCTTAATTATCTCTTGCTCCAAAGTTGCTATGTGGCTGTTAACTTCAGCTTTGCGTTGTATCTTGTTTCGTGTGTATGTGTTGAACGTCTGCTCCGTTTTGAGCGTGCCCTATATGAAACTTGTGTGATTTTGCATGTAGAATCATAATATCATGTTGTTTACATGTTTGGAGTGTGTTTGCTTGATGTTTGGTTGCATCTTGCACCATTGCCTTGCTTGTCTTGTTTTGCTCATATCTTCTAGACCGTAGCTCCAAATTAAACCATCTTTATATGAAACTTGACTAGAATTTCGTGTAGATCATCATGGTGCATGTTAAATTTCTGTTTAACAACTTTAACATAAGGTTTGTTCAGATCTGGACCAATTTCAAAATATGCATATGAGGACTTACCAGTTTTGCTATATGTTGATTCCGCCCTCATTTAAACTTGTTGTTTTGTGTTGTTCTTGTGTGCTTCATCCCTTGCCATGAAATGCATCATACGTGCAACATGTTGATTGTGCATTGCACCTTGTTTGATATCGTGCCATGTTGTGTTCTTGTGTTGAGTAGATCCGGGAGTCGAGTCCGAGAACGAGGTTCCTACCGAGGTTGAGCACGAGGAGCCGTCTTACGATCCAATCGACGACTCGACAGGAAAGATGACCTGACCCAGTTATCATTACTATCTTTGCCTACTGCTAGATGTCTCGCTCTTTAGCTTATTGCCTCGATGCCCATGTTTGTTTGTCAGCCTCCTATTGTAGCCATGAATCTCTCTAACCCCCAACCTAGCAAACCTTTGTTTTGGCTACGTAAGCTTCGCTCAGCCCCTCTTATAGCATTGCTAGTTGCAGGAGAAGATTTGAAGATTCTTGCTTCATGTTGAAGTTATTGTTGGGATATCACACTATATAATCTGTTAAACAAAATCATCTATATATTGGTAATGGGTGGAAGGCTAAGCCTCTTGCTTGGTGTTTTGTTCCACTCATGCCGCCCTAGGAACCGTATAAACCGGTGTTATGTTCCTTGATTTTGCGTCCCTAACACGGTTGGGGTTTATGGGCCCCCCTCGATAACCCGCTTAGCGCTAAAGCTATTCCAGCAAGGCCCGACATTGGTTTTACATTTGCCTAATAACTGAAACTTGCATAGGGACTAGCTATCCCGTTATTTTAATTAACAACCCCCGGGCCAGTGCTCCACATGTGTGTTGGTCCAAACTGAGCAGACTGCGGGGCCGCCTTTGGGAAACCCGAGGTAATTGGTATATACCTGTAGGATGACTCATCCGGTCATGGCCTGAGACTAGATACGTGCGGCTACTGTCAGGGTGTCGGCACACCGGGAGGTCTTGCCGGATTAGTTTTACCTTAGTCGGAATATCTTGAGCACGGGATTTCGAGAATACTCGGGTCTTCCCACCTTGGAGTTGCGACTCCGCAGATCATGAGCTTGTGATGGGCTAAGTTGGGACACCCCTGCATGGTTTGATCTTTCGAAAGCCGTGCCCGTGGTTATGTGGCGGATGGGAATTTGTTAATATCCGGTTGTAGATAACTTGACACCATGTTCAGAATACACTACCAGCGTGAGTAACCGTGACGGTCATTTTCCGAAAGGGGTTCGGGAAGTGAACACGGTGGGGTTATGTTTGACGTGCTTAGATAGGATCACTTCGTGATCACTTTGACGCTCGTGGCACTTCTCTTCTCGCTCTAAACTCGTAAGCTAGTGCTAGTGCAGTTGCAACCTTTATTCTTCAGTCTTGTTCCACACCCAAGGCTTAGATAGTTTTGCTACCCGGGAACGGGATTGCTGAGTCCTCCGTGGCGCACAGATTCTACACAACACCAGATGCAGGTACTATGGTGAACTACACAAGTGATGGCACAGAGCTGTACTGGGAGTTCGATGATGATCGTGGGCGATACTACGTGTACTATCCCGATGATCAGTAGGGGTTTCTACTAGTGGCGATCGGACCTTGTGGCTTTATTTATTTGGTATCTTTCATTTGGATCTTTGTCCGTAGTCGGACTGTGATGTTATTTGGATGATGATTGCTTATGTAATGAATTGTGTTACGTGGCGAGTGTAAGCCAACTATTCTTTTGCAATTTTTATCCCCCTTTTACATTAGTCATGCAAAGATACCATACTTGAGATCATTCTAGTATGAGCTTATACCTTTAAGTCATGCCTCGACACGTAGGAGGTATAATCTCATACTGGGCATTATAGGCGGGGACGGCGTCCGGAGGAGCAGCTCTTCCTCCGGAGATGATCTTGGTCCTGGGAGCGCCGCGGGTCCCCTCTCTATGGCAGCAGCAGCTCCTCCAGCAGCGGCGGCTACAACGAGCCACCACGCCGCCGAGCTCGGCTCGGAGAGGGGAGGGGGTCGCTGGGTCGCTGTGGCTCGGTGAAGCCGGAGGAACTGGGAGGCTCCGAATGGGCGGGAGCGGCCTCTGCTTCTTCTTCTTCTCTTTTTTTTTCTTCATGTCCTTCCAGTGTCAAAACTTTAAGTTGCCTCGAGAAGGCATGTAATGGACTACGACATATGTACGAAGCGAGAACTTGCTATCATGTTTTTCGGCTTGGTGAGATTACTTAGCTTATGCATTGTGACGTCTTGAGGCGAAGTGCTCCTAACTCATTGGCGTCATGAGCCCCCATCGGGTCGTGAGGACGGCTGAATTCGGAGAACTCGCGCAGCCCCCGAGTATGGGTGAGCCGCTGAGAGCTGTTGAGAGCGCCGAGCATGGATTAAGGCGCCAAAGCCTGAGCCGGCTCGGTAGGATAGATTGCGCGGACTGAAAAGCCCGACGCCAGAGACTGAACAGGCTTAGCCAGGCGAGGTCACGAGGCCGTGGCAGACGAAAGCCGGTGACCGACCGTACCCCAGCCCCCATGCGCGAGGCACGCGAAGGAGAGCGAGTGGCGCAGCCCCTGCTGAACAAGCTGAACTTAAAACCGGCGAGAAAGATCCAAGAAAGACTTCCAACCAAATGCAAGAAACACGAGAACTTCATAGCATGGGGTAGTGGAAGGGCTGATAGACACGGAAGTAGAAAAGGCTGACAGCCAAACACCAAGCAAAAGAAAAGGAAAAAGGTCGCGTCCGACCCCTACACTACGTCTTCTTCCCAGCGCGGAGCTAAAAACTGCCATTGGGGCGTGGGTGGGAGCCCCGTCTGAGGGCCCGTAGGCAACGCACAGGAGACTCCGAGGCGTGTAGAGCCCCAACTCATTATTACGTGAGAGTGTCATGAGCAGAGACCTTCACGGACATGGAGCCTTGATTACGGATAGAACCTCCTAAGGTGTTCAATGTTCCAGGAATTCTGGATAGGTATCCCATCCTGCGTCTCCAGGCACACAGCACCAGGACTAGAGACACGGTCGATTCTGAACGGGCCCTCCCACATGGGCGAGAGCTTGTGTAACCCCTCCCTGGAGAACACCCGCCTTGGGACCAAGTCACCAACTTCAAGTGTTCTTGCGCGGACGCTGCAGAGTGGTACCATCGCAGAGCCTACTGATATCGCGCCACCCTGAGGGCAGCTCGGCGGCGTCCCTCCTCGCCGTTCACGAGGTCCATCCGCCAGGCGGCGTCCTGACATTCCTCATTGAAAGCCAAGACCCGTGGGGAGTGATGCTTGACCTCGTGAGGGAGGACCGCCTCCGCCTCGTAGACGAGAAAGAAAAGAGTTTCTCCCATGGGTTTGGTGGCTGTGGTTCGGGTTGACCACAGCACGGACTAGAGCTCGTCGATCCAGCCCCTGCCGCAAGCCTCAAGCTTCTTCTTAAAGCTGTGCGTCTTGAGGCCACGCAAGACTTCCGCGTTGGCGTGTTCGGCCTAACCGTTGCTCCTGGGGTGAGCCACCGAGGCGTAGCAGATCTGTGTTCCAAGGTTTGCACAATATGACCTGAAGAGATTGCTTGTGATCTGCGAACCGTTATCCGTGATGATGCGGCTGGGGACCCCGAATCGCCTCACGAGGCCCTGGATGAACTTTACGGCCGACCCGGCCGGGATCACGCGAACAGGCTCCACCTCTGCCCACTTGGTGAATTTGTCGATGGAGATGTATAGGAAGCAGTAGCCCCCCGCTACCCGGGGAAATGGACCCAGGATGTCCTATCCCCAAACCGCGAAGGGCCAGGAGAGCGGGATCGTCTGGAGGCCCTGCGCTGGCTGGTGGATCTGCTTGGCGTGAAACTGGCATGCCTCGCAAGCCCGCACAAGCTCCATGGCGCCATTGAGCGCCGTGGGCCAGTAGAAGCCGTTGCGGAAGGCCTTGCCCACGAGGCTGCGGGATGACGAGTGATGACCGCAGTCCACACTATGGATGTTAGCCAACAGCTCGCGCCCTTGTTTCCTCGAGATGCATTTTAGTGAGACGTCATTGGGGCGCCTCCTGTAGAGTTCTCCATCTTGGATGCAGTAAGCCCAGGAATGTCGGACCACGCGCTCTGCGTCTTCCTCCTTGTCTGGCAGGGTGTCGTGTTGCAGGTACATCTTGAGCTCTTGGGTCCAGCAACCCTCCTCGGGCTCCGCGACGAGTAGCAGGCGGGCTCCGGAGGCCAGTCCATAGGGCGGGGCACCATCCGCAGGCGCCGCAGGTAGCCCTGCTGAGGGGACGCCAGCTCAGGAACGGGCGGTGTTGCTGACAGTTTGAGCAGCCGCACCTCGAAGACGCCTCGTTTGGCGATGTCATCCGCTTCCTTGTTGGTGCCTCTTGGTACGTGATGCACCTCCAGTCCTCGGAATCACTTCTCCATCTTGCGCACCTCCTCTAGGTATGCCTCTATGTGCTCATCCTTGGGCTTGTATTTCTTGTTGGAGAAGTTGACGAGGAGCTGCGAATCACCTCTGATGGTGAGACGCTTGAACCCCAGTGCAGTGGCGGCCTTGAGCCCAGCAATTAGGCCCTCGTACTTTGTGATGTTGTTGGAGACCTTCTCGCCTTGCTGGAAGCGAAGCTGCACAGCGTAGTACAACTTATCCTGAGTGGGAGATACTCACACGGCGCCAGCCCCCGCGCCAAGGCGCGAGAAGGCGCCGTAGAAGTACACCACCCATCCATCCGGGGCTTGATCATCGGGGGCCACTGAGCGATCTCACCAGCCCCTCGCTCCGGCGCGTCGGCCCATTCCGCCACAAAGTCTGCCAGAGCCGCTCACTTGATCGCTCGCGTGGTGCTAAACTCCAACTGTAACGCTTGGATCTTGATGTTCCACTCGGTGACCCTCCCAATGACATTCGGGCCCGGAGTACTTTCTCGAGAGGGTATGATGAGACAACCTTGATAGGGTGGCCGTGGAAGTAATGGAGCAGCTTCCTGGAGGCGACAAGGAGCAGCAGGAGCAGCTTCTGAGGCATCGGGTAGCGCGAGCGCGCGTCGCGCAGTACGGTGCTGACGAAGTACACTCAGTGCTCCACGAGGGTCGGCACAGTAGGATCCTCAGGCGCTTCAGGAATTTTGGGTGCCTCTTGCTGGATGGCGGGGCCGCCAGTAACCGTGGTTGAATCTACCTCTGAAACTGCGTCATGGGGCGACGGGGGTTGCGAAGATGCTGAATTGTCCGTTGACCTCACGCTTCAGGGCCTCTCCTCGCACTCCACCACTAGCGCTGCACCGGCGGAGTGAGGCGTCGCGGCGAGGTAGAGAGTCATGGGTTCCAGGGGTCGCGGCGCTACCATAACCGGCAGGCTGGTGAGGTATTCCTTGAGATCCCGAAAGGCAGCATCAGCCTCCGGAGTCCACTCAGAGGGCCCCTTCTTCTTCATGAGCTTGAAGAACGAGAGGGCGCGTTCACCAAGCTTAGAGATGAAGCATCCTAGGGATGTTACACATCCTGCAAGTTTCTGCATCTCCTTCAGGTTTGTGGGCGGCTTCATTCTTTCGATGGCCTTGATCTTCTCCAGATTAGCTTCAATGCCCCGGTGCAAAACGAGGAACCTTAGAAACTTGCCGGAGGGTACACCAAATACACACTTCTTCGGGTTGAGGCACAGCTTCACCTTGCGCAGGTTGGCGAACGTTTCTTCTAGGTCCTAGACGAGAGTCATGGCCTCTCTGGTCTTGACCACGATGTCATCGACGTAGGCCTCTGCATTCCTCCAGAGCTGAGGGCCAAGGGTGATGTGCATCAGGCGCTGGAAGGTGGCGCCCACGTTCCTCAGCCCGAAAGGCATGTAGGTGTAGGAGTAGACCCGACATGTGGTCAGGAATGCCGTTTTCTCCACATCCTCCACCGCCATCTTGATTTTGTGGTAGCCCGAGAAGGCGTCGAGGAAGTAGAGCATGTCCCACTCAGCCGTCGAATCCACGATCTGGTCGATGCGTTGGAGAGGGAATGGGTCATGAGGGCAGAACTTGTTGAGGCTCGTGAAGTCGACGCACATGCGCTCCTTGGATCCTTTCTTCAGAACTATGACGGGGTTGGCCAGCTACTCCGGGTGCCGTACCTCCCGTATGACGCATGCTTCCTCCAGCTTTCCTACCTCCTGAACGATGAAGGCCTGCTTCTCTGGGGCTTGTCTGCGTGCTTTTTGCTTGATAGGGCGCGCGTTGGGGCACACCGTGAGGTGATGCTCGATGACGTTCCTAGGCACCCCGACCAAGTCGGCGGCTTTCCAAGCGAACACATCTTTGTTAGCCCCGAGGAAGCTGACCAGCGCTGCCTCTTGCTCAGGGTCCACGCCTGTGCCGATGGTGAAGGTGGCTCCTGAGCCCTCCTCATCAGTAGGCATCTGCTTCTTCTCGGCGGGGTCCTGAAAGAATAGCTGCTTCTTCTTGGCAGGCGTGGTTTCCGGTGTCTCAAGAGCCCCCTTTGCTCCTGGATGAGCTGCGGCAGCAGCCCTGTAAGCGCGCCTGAGGACCTGAAGGGCGGCCTTGGGGTCCCCTTTGATGGTGATGACGCCATTGCTCCCGGGCATCTTCACGATGTTGTAGCCCAGGTGAATCGCCGCCATGAATTTCGCCAAGGCTGGGAAGCCGAGGACGGCGTTGTAGCGCAGGTGGATGGGCGCAATGTCGAAGTCGATGAGCTCAGTCCGGTAGTTAGTGGGTGTGCCGAAGGTGACCAGGAGGTGGATCTGGCCGAGCGGGACGGCCGAGCCCGCGACCCCTGAGATGGGCTTGGTGGGGGGGAGCTACCTGTAGGACACGGGAAGATGACCGAAGGCCTCGGGGGAGAGGATGTTGAGCCCGGCGCCGCCGTCGATGAGGGTCCTTGTGATGGCGACCCCGTAGATGGTGGGCGTGCATAACATGGGGAGAACGCTCGTGCCGGCTGCTTCTGTGGTGAGGTCGCTAGGGCTGAAGGTGATGGCGTGCCCCTGAGCGCTCTGTGCCCGCGAGGCCTCCTGCGGCTGGGCGGCGGCCCCGACCTGCCGAAAGTGCGACTTGACATGTCAGGCCGACGTCGCTGCTTGGGATCCTCCGAGGATGCAGGCGACCCCACGTCAGGGCAAATCCCTGTCGGCAACGCTCCGCAGCCCACTGACGCGGGCCGTTCGAGCGCCGAGCTCCCCCATGGGTGGCCGGTGCCGGGGCAGCAATCGTGCCACCAAGAACACCGCCGGCGAGGCAACAGGGAGCGGGAGTGGTGAAGCAGGCCGCTCTCCAGTGGCCCGGCCGGCGAGAATGTTGCCGGGGAAGGAGGCGGAGCGCCCATGGGCGATGCGGTCCGCCGATGCCTCTCGGACGACGGGGAAAGCACCAGCCTCCGCGCGGATGTGGCAGGTCGCGGTTATCGTGGCGGCGCGGAGCAAGAGAGGGGAGGCGAGGTCGTCGGAGAGGCGAGATTTCGACACGCCCCCTACCTGGCATGCCAAATGTCGGATTACGGGCTCTGCAAACCCAAGAAGTTCTAACACAGGGGCGTGAACGAAGATCTCTCACACTCACGTCTACCTAGCGTCTCACCCTTGTCCAGTGAGGAGGTTCAAGCAAACAACAAGTAAAGCACACAAGAGTTTTCCCAGGTTCGGGCCACCTTGCGGTGTAAAACCATACTTCCTGCTTTGGTGGATTGGCCTCGGGAGGACTTGAATACGGATGAGTACAATGGTTCCTGAGCTCAGGAGGAGAGCTCAGGAGGTTCAGGAGGCAAGAGTTCTTGCTCCCTAATGCGAGGGCAGAGTTTCAGGATCTGATCCGGCTCTCCCATCGTAGTGGGGATCCTAGCTACTTATATAGGCGACCAGGGTCCTCTTCCCCCGAAATGTTTAGGCGGGAAGGGATCCCACAATGGACATTTTGAGCAGGAACATAAGGACTTTCCTATTGAAAGTGCAACTAATCCCCGGGTGGTTTTGGTAATTAATAACAACATATATATCATTGAACTAATATTATCTTGAGAATCATTTCAGAGAAGTTCGATGATATGGGTATGGAAATGTCTGAAGAAGTGGACCCCTCAAAATGCTAAGACAAGCATTGGCAAAAGCTCAAGACTCCATTTTTGGTTTAGTGATCAAAGATCACATTGAGTCCATAGGAAAAGCCAATACTATTAAAAGGGGATGAGGTTGTGTTAATGTTCTTGTTGCTCAAGTGCTTGGTGATCTAACTCCCTCAACTATCAGCACTATTCACTACTTAACACAAACCCTAACATCTCGGTCACACCGATTTCTCCAACTCAGTCCCACCGAGATGAACCTCTTCAGTTGTTTCTCCAAACCCTAGCTTCTCGGTCAAACCGATTCTGAGTTTCGGTCTCACCGAAAAAGGGCTGCCAACCTTCTGTGATCAGTTGACATCAATTCGGAATATCCGAGTTTATATTTTCGGTCTCACCGAGATGGCAAACCCTAACCTTTGACTCACTTCGGTCTCACCGAGATGGTATTTTCGGTCCCACCGAAAATCCCAACGTTCACTATATTTGAACTTTCGGTCTGACCGAGTTTTCACTTCGGTCTGACCGAGATTGGTCAAATGTGTGTGTAACGGTTGGATTTTGTGTGGAGGCTATATATACCCCTCCACCCCCTCTTCATTCGGGAGGAGAGCCATCAGAAAGTACCACCATTCCTACCATACACTTTCTGAGAAGTGAACCACCTACCCTTGTGTTGAGATCAAGCCATTCCATTCCTACCATATGAAACTTGATCTCTAGCCTTCCCAAGTTGCTTTCCACTCAAACCTTTCTTCCACCACAGCCATATCAGTGAGGAGAGTTGAGTGTTGGGGAGTTTATCACTTGAAGCACAAGAGCAAGGAGTTCATCATCATCAACACCGTCTATTACCTTTTGGGGGGTGGTGCCTCCTAGATTGGTTAGGTGTCGCTTGGGAGCCTCCGTCTTGATGATGTGGAGTTGAACCAAGAAGTTTGTAAGGGCAAGGAGATCGCCTACTTCGTGAAGATCTACCCCGAGTAAGGCTAGTCCTCCGTGGGCGTAGGCCGTGATGGAATAGACAAGGTTGCTTCTTCGTGGACCCTTCGTGGGTGGAGCCCTCCGTGGACTCGCGCAGCCGTTACCCTCCGTGGGTTGAAGTCTCCATCAACGTGGATGTACGATAGCACCACCTATCGGAACCACGACAAAAATCTCCGTGTCACCAAACTGCGTTTGATCTTCTCCATCTCCTTTTTACATGTGCAATTTACTTTCCGCTGCATATACTCTAGAATTGCATGTGTAGGGTGTTACTTGATTTGATCTTGTTTGTGAAACTGCCAAAAACTTTGCATGATCTAAAGGCAGATTTTTTATATTGTCAAGTAGTCTAATCACCCCCCCTCTAGACCTACTTTCGATCCTACACCTATCCTGACAAAAGCAGTCTTCGCCTGCAAAAGGATCAGGTGATGACGCGGTGGTGGGCTCGGTGGTGACATCTTCCCTGTCGTCCTTGCGGTCTTCGGTCTTGTTGCACCAATGGAGAAACCTTTGTCCTGTTCCTCGGGAACTTGCGCCTGCACTGTCCCTCTTGCACCAAAACGGTAACTGCACCGCTAGCACGCACTGGCACCCGCTGGCGCGGTGCGTCATTGCTTGCGTCACTGCCTCGTCCTGAGGCAAGCTTGGCCTTGGATTCTCGGCCCCTCTGGAGCAACCTAACTGAGGCTGCTCCTGAGGGGGTCTTGACGTCATTCTCCTCGCGAGGTCTAGCCCCCTCGTGAGGGTCTTGAGCAGCTGGTCGATCAGCTGGGTCGTACGAGGCCGTGGCAGGAGCGCGCTGTGGCCCGCAGACAGACACCGACATGCACCACTCACAAGCTCAAACGAGAGCGCCTCGCGAACATCAATGAGGCCTAAGCCCTAGGGCGAGAGGGTTCTGGCGAGGCGTGCCCGTGACGTGAGCTGGCCAGCGCGCAGACACGGACACCCCTGCCTAGCCCCCAAGGAGGTGCTCGAGGGAGAACATCAAACAAATGCCGTCCTCCTCGAGGCGCGAAAAAGAGCGAACAAAGCGAGAGAATAGGAAAACTCAACCAAGCAATGAAAGGACAGAGAACTCCAAATTCATTAAAAGACTGCAACCAGATACATAAAGCAAATGAACAGTCGCGTCCGGCACCTAGTCTAGTCTTCTCACCAGCGCGGAGCTAAGTTGTGCCACTAGGATGTGGGAGGGAGCCCCCTAGGCCCGAGGGCGGCACTCCGGAGACTCCAGGGAGTGTACAGCCCCACTCATTATTATGTGAGAGTGTCACAGGCGGAGACAGGTGTGAGCCTTGCTTCACATGCACTAGGCCTTGGCTTCACAGGCATTGGGCCTTGCTTCATGGGTAAAACTTCCAAAGGTGTTGGATGTTCCAGGCATTCTAGATGGGGACGCCGTGCCCCGTCTCCAGGCGCACGACACCAGGCCTGGAGACGTGGGCAATCCTGAATGGGCCCTCCCACATGGATGAGAGCTTGTGCAGCCCTTCCCTAGAGAGCACCCTCCTCAGGACCTGATCACCTACCTCGAGCGTCCTGGAATAGATGTTGCGGCAGTGGTACCGCCGCAGCGCGTGCTGGTACCTTACCGCTCTGAGCGAGGCTTGTCGGCGGCGCTCCTCTCCTAGCACGAGATCCATCCCCCGCGCAGAGTCCTGGCGTGCCTCATCAAATGCGAAGAACCGCATGGAGTGATGTTTGACCTCGTGAGGGAAAACTGCTTCGGCTCTGTAGACGAGGAAGAACGGGGTCTCGCCTGTTGGCTTGGTGGCGGTGGTGCGAATGAACCACAACACGGACTGGAGCTCGTCGTGCCAGCCCCTACTGCTAGCCTCGAGCTTCTTCTTGAAGGTCCTTGCCTTGAGGCCCCTCAGGACCTCCGCGTTGGCGCGCTCAGCTTGCCCGTTGCTCCTGGGATGTGCCACTGAGGCATAGCATATCTGCGTTCCATGGTTAGCGCAATATGTTTTGAAGAGATTTCTAGTGAACTGCGAGACGTTGTCGGTGATGATGCGATTAGGGACCCCAAACCGGCTCAGGAGGCCCCTGATGAACTTGACCACCGAGCTGGCAGGGATGGTGCGTACTAGCTCCACCTCAGCCCACTTGGTGAACTTGTCGATGGCGACGTAGAGGTAGTGGTAGCCCCCGGGCACTCGAGGAAAGGGCCCCAAGATGTCCAGCCCGCAGGCCGCGAACGACCATGAGAGTGGGATAGTCTGAAGGCCCTGAGGTTGCTGGTGGATCTTCTTCGCGTGGAAATGGCAGGCTTTGCAGGATTTCACCAACTCGGCAGCATCGCTGAGTGCTGTAGCCCAATAAAATCCACTACGAAATGCCTTGCCCGCTAGGGTGCGCGAGGACGAGTGGTGCCCGCAGTCCCCGTTATATAAGTGAGTTAGCAGCTCGTGTGCCTGCTCCCTGGAGATGCATCTCAAAGAAACGTCATTGGGTCGCTTTCGGTATAACTCACCATCCTGAAGGCAGTAAGCCGTGGCCTGCCGAGCCACGCGCTCTGCGTCCTCCTCCTTCTATGGCAAGGTTCAATGCAGCAGGTAGGTCTTGAACTCCTGAGTCCGGCACCCCCCCCCCGGGGCTCGAGATCAAGGAGCAAGCGTGCTCCCGAGGTCCCACAGGCAGGAGATCCCGAGGTCGGCGGAGGGGAGAGCTCTTCCTGAGGTAGTGTTGGCTCCGCAGCCGATGGGGCAGCCGAGGGCTTGAAGAGCCGTTCCTCGAAGACGTTGGGCCCCTGCGACTGGCGCCTGGACGCCCTCTTGGCAATGTCGTCCACCTCCTTATTCATGCCGCGCTGCACGTGCTGCAGCTCCAGGCCTAGGAATTGTTTCTCCATTTTGCGTACCTCTGCTAGGTACGCCTCCATGTGCTCATCCCTGGGCTTGTAGACCTTGTTGGAGAAGTTGATGAGAAGCTGAGAGTCGCCCTTGATAGTGAGGGGCTTCACACCAAGGGCGGCTGCAGCTTTTAGGCCGGCGATCAGGACTTCGTACTCCGCGATGTTGTTTGAGACCTTCTCACCGTGCTGGAAACAGAGCTGCACGACGTAGTAGAGCTTGTCCTTGGTGGGCGAGATGAGCACGGTGCCTGCCCCTGCGCCCTGGCGTGCAAAGGCGTCGTCAAAGTACATGACCCAGCCATATGGTGTTCACTCCCTGGCAAGAGGGACTGTTCCTCACCCGCTCTGGGCTCTGGGGTTCAGTCCATTCTACCATGAAGCCGACAAGCGCGGCACCCTTCACGAGCCTGGTGGTGCTGAACTCCAACTACAACGCCTGTAGCCTGATGTTCCATTCGGTGACCCTTCCCACTGCATTGGGGCTCCTCAACACCCTCTCCAACGGGTAAGCAGATACAACCTTGATGGGATGGCCTTGGAAGTAGTGGCACAGCTTGCGTGAAGCAAAGAGGAGCGTGAGCAGAAGCTTCTGCGGCATGGGGTAGCATGCCTGAGCGTCATGGAGCACCATGCTGACGAAGTACACCGGGTGCTCGACGAGGGTGGGGGCCATGCTCTCCTGAGGCTGTGACGCCTCCTGAGGTGAGACGGCCTTGGGAGCTTGGCCACCGGACGTAGCGGTCGGGGCTTCAAGAACGTCATCTCGTGGAGCTTGGTTGTCGGCTAGCCCAGGCGGAGTCTCATTAGTGTCGCCCTGGGGCTGTGCGGCCTTGTCGTGGCGCTGCTCCTGGACTACCACCAACACTGCACTGGTGGAGTGTTGTGTCACGGCAAGGTAAAGTACCGAGGGCTCTCGGGGCTTCAGCGCCACCATTATCGGTGGGCTAGTAAGGTACTTCTTGAGGTCTTTGAATGCTGCATCGGCCTCTGGGGTCCACTGAAACGGGCCTTTCCTTTTCATCTGTTTGAAGAAGGGAAGGGCACGCTCCCCCAGTTTGGAGATAAAATGGCCGAGCGACGCCACGCAGCAGGCCAGCTTCTGCATATCCTTGAGGGTCTTCGGTGGACTCATCTTCTTTATGTCCCCGACCTTCTCGTGGTTAGCCTCGATTCCTCTGTGTGACACAAGGAAACCCAGCAGCTTGCGTGATGGGACACCAAACACACACTTCTCCTGATTGAGCCGCATGTCTACCTTGCGCAGGATGGTGAAGGTCTCTTCCAAATCTTCAATGAGGGTCTTGGCCTCCCGAGATTTTACCACGATGTCATCAAGGTAGGCTTCAACGTTCCTCCAAGTTGCTCTCCCAGGGCGATACGCATCAGCCACTGGAAAGTTGCTCCTGCATTCCTCAACCTGAACGGTGTACAAGTGTAGCAGTATACTCCGCACGGGGTGAGGAAGGCGGTCTTCTCGATGTCTTGTACCGCCGTCTTGATCTGATGGTAGCCCGAAAAGGCAGCGAGGAAGCACAACGGGTCGCACTCGGTGGTGGAGTCGACAATCTGGTCGATGCGCGGCAGTGGGAACGGGTCTTGTGTACAGGCCTTGTTGAGGTTGGTGAAGTCGACACACGTGCGCTCCTTCCCACCTTTCTTGGGCATGACAACCGGATTGGCCAACCACTCCGGATATCACACCTCGTGGACCACGCCGGCTTCTTGCTACTTGCGAGTCTCTTGTATGATGAAAGACTGCTTCTCAGCGGACTAGTGCCTGGCCTTCTGCTTTACTGGGCGCATGTTGGGACACACATTTAGGTGATGCTCAATCACCCCCTTGGGACTCCTGCCAGGTCCTTGGGTTCCCATGCGAACAACTCCTTGTTGGCGCATAGGAATCCGACCATCACCTTTTCTTGAGCTGGGGGAAGGCCAGCGCCTATGCTAAAGGTGGCTCCTGACGCCCCATCTCCATCCACCAGCACCTGCTTCGTCTCAGCCCGGTCTTGAGATAAAAGATGCTTCTTTTTGGCTGGCGCAACCCCCATGGCCTCCGGAGCTGCTTCGTTGGCCGGGCGTGCCACTACTGCGGCCCTGAAGGTGAGCTTGAGGGCCCCTAGGGCCTCCTTGGTATCTCCGGCCATAGTGAGGACGTCGTTGCTTCCTGGCATCTTCATGAGGTTGTAGGCTGGGTGAGTTGCTGCCGTGAACTTGGCTAAGGCTGGGTACGCGAGAATGGCGTTGTAGGGCAGACCAATGTGCATGATGTCGAAGTCGATAAGCTCAGTGCAGTAGTTGTTGCGGGTGCCGAAGGTGACTGGGAGCCGGATCTGCCCCATGGGGCTGGTGGTGCCGCTGACAACCCTGGAGGACGGCTTGGAGGGGCGGAGCCGTCCAGGCGACACATGGAGCATGCCAAATGCTTTTGGGGAGAGCACGTTGAGTCCGGCCCCGCCGTCGATGAGGGTCTTGGTTACTGCCACATGGCAGATAGTGGGGGCGCAGAGCATCGGGAGCACGCCCGTGTCTGCGGTGACCACTGGGTGGTCTCTGGAGTTGAAGGTGAGGTCGGACTCAGACGCAACCCATCCTGGAGGGGCTCCCTGCGAGACTCGGGTGGAACCCACTTGATGGAAGAACTGCTTGACGTGGCGATCTGAGGGTGGCGCCTAAGAGCCGCTGAGGAGGGCCGCGACGGTGTGGGGTGCCGGCACCGCGAAGCATGCGGTGAAGAGACCGCGCAGCTCCTCCCAGGATGCCGCAAACGACTCTGGCAAGCTAAGAAACCAGGTGCATGGTACGCCGGCGAGTGCCATGGAGAGCCAGCTGGCCATGACCTTGTTGTCACCGCCGGCCGCTGAAATGGCCTCCTCGTAGGCCTGAAGGAAAACAGACGGATCTGCCGCTCCGTCGTAACGGGGTGGCAGCTCCGGCCTATACCAGAGTGGCCACTGCACCGGTCGCAAGGCGGAGGTGAAGGCTCGGTGGCCTGCAATGCCTCCGCGCGCGCCCACCGAGCCGGTCGGAGAAGAGGCGCCCGCCATAAGAGCCTGGAGGAGGGAGAGCGGGGTGGTCGAAGAGGTGGACCTTTGGCGCACCCCTACCTGGTGCTCCAAATGTCGGATTTCGGGTTCCGTAAACCCTTGAGAGGTTCGAACTCTGGGGTGCGCATGAAGAACACTCCCTTCCCAGCGCGCTCACCCTACGATTTCACGGCTTGGCTCGACGAACTCAAAGAACAAGGGACACAAGGTTTATACTGGTTCGGGCCACCTTGAGGTGTAATACCCTACTGCAGTGTGTGTGGTGGATTGCCCTGTATGGCTGGGGATTCACTAATACAAGGGATGAACAGCCTCCGGAGGAGAGGTGTTCTTGGCTCGGATGAGCTTGTGGTAAGTTTGCGGTGGAATGGATCCGATGCCAAAACCAGATGCCCCTCTATGGTGGTGGCTAGATCCTACTTATAGTGAACTTGGTCCTCTTCCCAAATATCGGCGAGAAGGGATCCCAGAACGGCCAAATCTGAAGGGGAACAACTAGTACAAGTTATCCTGACAAAAGTAGTCTTTGCCTGCCAAAGGCTCTGGTGGTGATGTCGCGCTGGGCTCCACGATGACCTCCATTCTGCAGCCTCGACAATCTTTGTCCTTGTTGCACTGATATGTAAACTGTTACCTGATCCCTCGAGACTCGGCGCCTATGCTTGCCCTCTTAGCACCAAAGAGGAAACTGGCACACTGAGCCCGCTAGCGCCCGCCTGGCCTTGGTCGTCATGGCCCACGTCATGTGAACTTCGCGAGGTGCTCTTTGCATGGATATCTTTGCTCCTCCGGAGCCAGCCTAGGGAGACTGCCCCAAGGGATGTCTTGCTATCGCCCGCCTCGGGACGCTTGGCCCCTCGCGAGGGTCTTGAGTAGTAGTTGCTGAAGCTGGGCCGCACCAGGCCGCTGATGGAGCCACGTCACGGGCCGCAGGCAGGCAAGTCTGGGTACCCTCGTTCCCAGGACGCCGATAGTTTTCTGTAGAATTGCATTGGTGTTCTTTTTGTGCAGAAATAAAAGTTCTCGGAATGACCTGAAACTTCACGGATAATATTTTCAGAATATATAAAAAATATTGACGAAAAAATCACCGGAGGGGGCCCACACCCTGGCCACAAGGGTGGGGGGCATGCCCCCCTAGGGCACCCCCTACCTTATGGCCCCCCTGGAGCTCCACCGACGTCAACTCCAACTCCATATAATCTATTTGGAGGAGAAAAAAATCAGAGAGAAGATCCCATCATGTTTTACAATACGGAGCCGCTGCCACCTCCTGTTCTTCATCGGGAGACCTAATCTGGAGTCTGTTCGGTGCTCCAGAGAGTGGAGATCGTCGCCGTCGTCATCACCAACCATCCTCCATCACCAGTTTCATGATGCTCATCGCCGTGCGTGAGTAATTCCATCATAGGTGTGCTGGACGGTGATGGGTTGGATGAGATTTATCATATAATCGAGTTAGTTTTGTTAGGGTTTGATCCCTAATATCCACTATGTTCTGAGATTTATGTTGCTATGACTTCGCTATGCTTAATGCTTTTCATTAGGCCCGAGTGCCATGATTTCAGATCTGAACCTATTATGTTTTCATGAATATATTTGTGTTCTTGATCCTATCTTGCAAGTCTATAGTCACCTGCTACGTGTTATGATCTGACAACCCTGGAGTGACAATAACCGGGACACTTCCCGGTGATGACCATAGTTTGAGGAGTTCATGTATTCACTAAGTGCTAATGCTTTGGTCCGTTACTCTATTAAAAGGTGGCCTTAATATCCCTTAGTTTGCATTAGGACCCCGCTGCCATGGGAGGGTAGGACAAAAGATGTCATGCAAGTTCTTTTCCATAAGCACGTATGACTATATTCAGAATACATCCCACATTACATTGATGAATTGGAGCTAGTTCAATGTCAACCTAGTTTATAACTGCTACATGGTGAATATTATCCTACACCTATCAGTGCCAATCCATTGCCTACGAGTTCGTTCCATATTGATACTTGCTTTTTTACTTTCGTTACTGCTACTATCACCATCATTACAAAACTGCTACTGTTACCGTTACTTCCATACTACTTTGCTTCTAAGTATTTTGCTGGAGATATTAAGTTTTCCATGTGTGGTTGAATTGACAACTCAGCTGCTAATACTTGAGAATATTCTTTGGCTCCCCTTGTGTCGAATCAATAAATTTGGGTTGAATACTCTACCCTCGAAAACTATTGTGATCCCCTATACTTGTGGGTTATCAAGACCTTTTTCTAGCGCCGTTGCCGGGGAGCATAGCTCTATTCTCTGAGTCACTTGGATTTATATTTGCTGATCACTATGAAAAATATGAAGAATCTGAAAGAAGACAGAACCAAGATCGTTCCCTCTAGAACAAGGGGAGGTAAGGAACTGCCATCTAGCTCTGCACTTGATTCAGCATCTGCTTTGAGTAAACTTGCAACACCTACAACTGCTATTGATTCTGATACGTCACATGATATTGATGATGCCACTTCTGTTATGAATGATGCTTATGTTGAAACTGTGCCATTGGGGTGAATTAATTGATAAACATCTTGCTAGAGCATGTACTATTGATTATGTCGAAGATGATGATATTTCTGAAACTGATGAAATTATTGGTGCTGAAAACTTTGAAACACTGGTTAGACATACTTCCCCTAGATATGAATTGCCTATTGTTCCCGAGGGATATGTTATGGAAGGAGAAGTAGCTAGAGACTTTCTTCCTTGCAAGGAGAGGAATGATCTTAAGAAATTAGTACGCAAGTGGAAAGAACAATCTTTGAATGCTAGAATGCAATATGATCCTGAATTTGCTACTTCACCTATCTGTATTACCGATACGGATTATGAATTATTTGTTGATCCCGAGTTAATTACTTTAGCTGAATCTGATCCTTTTCATGGTTACAAATCTGAAACTGTTGTGGCACATCTTACTGAATTAAATGATATAGACACCCTATTTGCTCATGAGGAAAAAATTCACTATTATTATATTCTTAAATTGTTTCCTTTCTCATTAAAAGGTGATGCTAAGTTAAGGTTTAATTCTCTTGCTCCTGGTTGTGTGCGTAGTCCCCAGTATATGATTTACTACTTCTCTGCAAAATATTTTCCTGCTCATAAGAAACAAGCTGCCTTACAGGAAATATTTAACTTTGTGCAATTTGAAGAAGAGAGTCTCCCACAAGCATCGGGAGGCTTCTCCAATTTCTTAATGCTTTGCCTGATCATCCTCTCAAGAAGAATGAAATACATGATATATTTTATAATGGACTAACCGATGCTTCTAGGGACCACCTAGATAGTTGTGCTGGTTGAGTTTTTAGGGAACGGACCGTTGAACAAGCTGAAAAATTATTGAATAATATATTGAGTAATGATAATGATTGGACTCTTCCTGAACCAACTCCAAAGCCAACTCCGAAGAAAAGAGGTATTCTATTTCTCAGTCCCGAAGATATGCAAGAGGCAAAGAAATCTATGAAAGAAAAAGGTATTAAAGCTGAAGATGTTAAGTATTTACCACCTGTTGAAGAAATACATGGTCTTGATAACCCGACACAGGTAGTAGAGGTAAATTTTCTCTACAGATTTGATGAAGGTGATATTCCTCATAATAAGTCTGCTAGCCAATGCTTAGATGAGTTTGATAATTTTATTGTTAAAGAAGAGGACTTCAATGCTTATGTTAGTAGACAGCTGAAACGTAATACTTATATGCTTGACTGCTTGGATGATCTTGTGACTAGAACATCCAAGGATCTTAAACTTATTAGTAAACATGATTCCGTGGTTACCACTCAAGTAGGACATGTACTTAAGGCACAAAATGACTTGTTAAATGAGTTTAATAGTTGAAATAATGATAATGTTGTTATGGTTGCAACTAGGGGTGGCAAAGTAACTCAAGAACCTTTGTATCCTGAAGTCCATCCTAAGAGAATTGAGCAAGATTCTCACAGAATTAATATTGATAAACGTAGCCCAAGTATTAAAAAGAAAAAGAAAACTGATAGGACTTTGCCTGCTTTTAGTGAACCTGTTATAAAAACACCTGAGAATCCCAATAATATTTCTATTTCTGATGCTGAGACTCAGTCTGGTAATGAACATGTACCTGGTGATAATGTTAATGATGATATTCATATCGATGCTTAACCTAGTAATGATAATGATGTAGAGATAGAACCTGCTGTTGATCTTGATAACCCACAATCAAAGAATCAACGTTATGATAAGAGTGATTTGATAGCTAGGAAACATGGTAAAGAAAGGGAACCATGGGTTTAGAAACCCATGCCCTTATCTCCTAAACCATCCAAGAAAAAATATAATGAGGATTTTGAATGCTTTCGTGAGATGATTATACATATCTTTTTGCATATGCGTTTGACTGATATGCTTAAAATGGCTCCTTATGATACGTATATGAAAGAAATTGTTACTAATAAGAGAAAGATACTGGAAGCTGAAATTTCCACCATGCTTGCTAATTATACTTTTAAGGGTGGAATACCAAAGAAACTTGGAGATCCCGTGATACCCACCATACCATGCTCCATTAAAGGAAACTATGTTACAACTGCTTTATGTGATCTTGGAGCCGGTGTTAGTGCTATGCCTTCCTCTTTGTATCGTATACTTGAATTGAATAAGCTGACACCTACTGAAATCTCTTTGCAAATGGCTGATAAATCAACTGCTATACTGTGACGCCCAAAGACCGACGTCCCAGAAGATTCCAGAGATTCCAGATGCTCTGGGTTTTTCCCGTGTGTTTCTTTTGTGCTTGTGTTATTTATGTTTGCATTGCATCATGTCATCATGCCATCATGTCATTAATTTTTGCATCTCAACCAAATAAATTGTGTGGACCTTCGGTCCATTTAAATCGAGGGAAGGATGACTTCTCTTTATAACATATCCTCCCAATAATTAGGGAGCTATATAATAAATATTCCGTTTGTTTGGAATTAACCCAACACACTTGCAATATTCCCCATGCCTATTTCACTTCAAGTTTCATCGTCAAACCTTGCCAACAATTCTTTTCCGTTGTATCGAGGTTCCTCCAAAAATTCAAACATTTTTGGACACTTCTAAATCATAGTCTTTGTTCACACCATTTGAAATAAATTCAAAGGAATTTGAATTTATTTTCCAATCATGCCCCTTTTCTATTTTTCTGGGAACCAACGCATTTTTGCGAGTCCAGGAATAATAACCTCTTGCCTAAATTCTTCCCCTAACCTTTTTTTTCTTTCCTCTTCTTTATTTTTGTTTCTGCTTCGTTTTTAATTAAAGAATCAGAGAGCCCAGCCGCAGTATGGCCCAACATCTCAGCCTCCAGCCGGCCCATCCCTCAAGGCCCACCAGCCCAACTCCCTCGCTTCTCTAACCCTAGCCGACCGCAACCCTCATCCCTCGCTCTTGTTTCCCTTCGTCCACCGCCAGAGGCCCCGCACCCCTCGTTCCCTCGATTCCTCTCACCCTCTCCCCTCGAGCGCCCCCGATTCCCTCGATCTAAATCGCTCACCCCAGCGCCCGATTCCCCCGTGCGGCCCTCCTCTCGAGCGCCGCAGTGCCCCGCACCATCTCCTGCGCCTCCCTCCGTCCGCGCCATGGCCCCGCGCCCCTCCTCCAGGTCGTCTCCTCGCCATGGCCTCGAGCGCCTCCAGCGCCTAAGGTCGGGCCCCGACCGCCTCCAGCGCCAAGTGGCCGCAGCGTGATGGGCCTCGAACCCCTCGTTGGTTACCCCAAGTGGAAGGTGTAAGATGCAGTAAGTAGAATTGTTTTCCCCTAGCAAAGATGCCAAGGATCGAATCCCCAGAGACTCCTAGCTTCAACAAGTAGGTGTCAATTGCTAACAGCGCAATCAGCAATCAACGTGGACCTGCACACAGATACAAATAACTTTGCTCCCAACGAGTACAAAGAGGTTGTCAATCTCTCCGGCCTTGTAGTTCACAAAGGGTTAAAAGCAATATGATAGTAGTGATAGATAGTGTTTTGCAATAGTAAGTAAATAACGAAAAGTAAATAGTGGATGTGATCAATGATGGTAATATGGACCGGAGTCTCATGATGTTCACTAGTGATGTATCTCTCCCAAAAGACGATAAAACAGCTATGTGAGGTAAACAAATTACAGCTGGGCAATTGACAGGACCACGAACGCAAACCAATGTTGATTACATTGCAAGAAAGGTTGAGGTCCAAAGCATGGGCGGTACGCCAAAGTAAGTCGACCGAAATCCATCAATATCTACTACTAATCATCCACCTTGAGATATCTATCCAGAACATCTCGCTGGTATTAAGTTGCGAGTCCCACCCATAGTGTAAACTCAATGCAACAGACAACTGCATTAAAAGAACTTTGCGTAAAGTAAACAATCCTTGCACCCGCGGGCACAAGCACCGTTGTTTTCCCCCTTGTGGCAACAGCACATCCCCTAGACTCATGTTTCAGTCACTCAAGCTAGTCATCGAGGGGCATGAACCCACAATCGAGCATAACGTTCCCTCTTGGAGTCACTACTTACTACTCGGCCAAAGCAATAAATAACAACGGAGAACATGCAAGAATTACTTATGAACTAAAATATAAAAGAGGTAGATCAAATATATTACTCAAGATCAATCTGAACATAATCTCGCAATCCATCGGATCCCAGCAAACTCAACATAGCAACAGCATAAGGATTACATAGGTGCCTCGATCATGTAGGGCAGCTCACGAGGACTAATTAGTGAAGCACAAGAACGGGAGGAGAACATCACATAGCTACTGGTCATGGACTCATGGTCCAAGGGAGACTACTCACGATTCATCCGGGAGGCGTCCATGGCGGTGGAGAAGCTCCCGGTGGTGATCCTCCCCTCCGGCAGGGTGCCGGGAAGAGTTCTCCTGGTGCTCCCGATCTTGGAAGCGGCGGCGGCGGCGGAACAGAGATGGGATCGCGAAAAGAAGTCCTGTTTCGAGGGTTTCGGAGAGTCCTTTAAATATATGCCAAAGTAGGGCATCGGGGGAGCCTCGGGGGGCCGAGGCGCCCCCCCCGGCGCGGCCCAGGGGGGGCGCGCCCACAGGGCGCGTGGAGCCCCTG
>LR738711.1:295305556-295327524 GCA_902687465.1 Secale cereale
CCCCCCCCCCCCCCCTAGGCTGCCCTTCGGACGCAGTGTTGTTTCCGATACGCTGATTTTTTATATATATTTTCTGGATTTTTCTGGGCAGTTCTCGAAACGTGAAAACCTGAAATACAAAACCAGCCGAAAACAGAAACTGGCACTGGGGTGCACTGGATTAGTAAGTTAGTCCAAATATGATCAAAAGTGTATGGAAGTGTATGAATATCATAGCAATATCACCCAAAAGTGGCATGGAGCAAGCAGAAATTATAGATACGTTTTGGACGTATCACAGCGCTCGACCCCTCCATGCTCCAGCCGCCCGCGCCTGGCGCCCCCTCGAGCAGGCCATGCCCGTGCCTCCAATCCCGCGCCCCAGGAGAGCAGCAGCGCCCAGCATCCCCGTCTCCAGGCCGCATCGCCACCGGCGCGCCAAGGCCAGCATCGAGCGCCTCTTCTCCAGCGCCCGTCCGCGCCTCGCCTCCCGTCCCTCGCTCCGAGGCCCAGCAGGAGGAGCCCGAGCTCCTCTGTCCCGAGTCCCTCCGCCCCAGGTCCGGTGTCGCTGCACCTGCAGTTCGCCGTCCTCGTGTTACATCGCCGTGCCGCTGCCATGGCCTCGTCGCCCCGTGTTGTCTCCTTTTGTTGCTGTTGTGTTTTTTTCGCCAAGTGCCAGGATGAACATGTACATCTACAAACGAGTAACGATGGCAGCCCGAAGCACCAAGTACCTCTACGTATGCACCCGAACATCGATGGGAAACGAGTACATCTACCGACGCAAAGTACCCCTTCGGATATGTCAAGTTCAACTACGTGGATTCGACAAGTTCCACGAAGACCCTCAAGTACAACTACGGAACATGTACAACTACCGCCGTCGTGATCTCGTCAAGAAAACGTGTACCACTACCGTCGCCAAGTCCTGAGACCGGCATGACCGACCCGCCAAGTACATCTACGGATTCCGAACGACTACACCCAGTGAACAACTACTTCCTCTACGACCCGTGTACCACTAATTCCACTACGTACCTCGACGACTCGAACTTCGAGAACGAACGCTTCGAAGGTATAACCCTGAGACGTGCCCGTGAACGAATGCTTGCATTTGTTGTATGAGATGCTCCCTTGTGTGCTCCGTGCCCGTTTCGCCTTTTGTCATTGCTCCTCGTTGCCTCGTCGCCGACTCGTGGGAACCCGGTAACGGGATCACCCCACCTTTCATCTTGTTCCGCTCGCTAGCGCCACCTTTCTTTTGCATAGGACTCTCAACGAGTTACCGGAACCGAGATGATGCCGTTGCATCATTTTCGGATCGTTGCCGTGGCACCTTTTTCTTTCCACCACGGTGACAAGTGCTTCATATCTCTTCATGTCAACTTTTAATAAAATTTGCATAAACTTGATCATGTCATCCGCATCATGTTAACAACATTATATGCGTGAATTGTTGTTTGCTTAAAATTGCTAAACATGCTCATGGGGTTTTTCCGGAATTGTTGTTGTTATTTTCCGGCCTCATTTAAAATGCCTAAATAGGTAGTTTGCTTTTGCTTCACCTCTTGCCATGTTAAGAAACATTTAATCTTGTCTTGTAATTAAACGAGAGTCAATTAAATAATTAAAATGTGGTGTTTCGTCAATATGCAACTCGTTGCATATAGAGCTCCACTTTACTTGTAGTACTTGTTTGTGCACATTGCCATGCCATGCATAATTAAACCGGACATGCATCATACTTGGATGTGCATCGTATGCCATGTTTATGCTTGTGTGTTTACTATGTTGTTTGCTTCTTTCCGGTTGCTTCTCTTGTTAGCTACGGTTTCGTTCCGGAGTTGTGAGGATTCGCTCGACTATGTTGCTCCATCTACTTCATGGACTTTTTTTTGAACTATATCTACTTCATGGACTTTTTCTTCTCCCTCGCGGAATCCCAGGCAAGATGATCATACCCTTGGATACCTTTACTACCATTGCCATGCTTAGTTGTCTCGATGCTATCGTTACATGTCGTGCTACCCATCTTTTGTGTCGGCCTCTCCTTGTTGCCATGAAACCTCTAACCTTTGAAACCTTCCTAGCAAAACCACTGTTTGGCTATGTTACCCGCTTGCTCAGCCCCTCTTATAGCGTTGTTAGTTGCAGGTGAAGATGAAGTTCGTTCCAGGAGGGAACTTGTTGTTGGAATATCACAATATCTATAATTATTATTAACACACCTATATACTGGGCATGGGTGGAAGGCTTGGCCTTTTGCTCGGTGTTTTGTTCCACTCATGCCACCTTAGGCGCCGATAAACCGGCATTATGTTCCTTGATTTTGCGTTCCTTACATGATGGGTGGATGGGGACCCCTTCACAGTTCGATTTTGAATAAAACTCCTCCAGCAAGGCCCAACATTGGTTTTAATTTGCTCATAATAACAACTTAATTAATTAATTAATTGCATAGGGGGTCATGTTCCCGGGTTCTTAATTCTACATAACAGGGGGGCCAGTGCTGATGGTGTTGGTCCCAAACGGGGAGCCTGCGGGGTCACCACGAGGAAACTCGAGGATTGATATAAACCCGTAGCTTCGCCCATCCGGTTGTGGCCTGAGACGAGATACGCGCGGCTACTATCAGGGTGTCGACACGCCGGGAGGTCTTGCTCGACTTGTTTTACCATTGTCGAAATGTCTTGTGCACCGGGATGCCGAGCCTGATCGGATTTCCCTAAGATAAGGGGTGATGACATTATATTTATCACTTCAGCTAATCGTGAGAGCTTGTGATGGGCTAAGTTGGGACACCCCTGCAGGGTTATAATCTTTCGAAAGCCGTGCCCGCGGTTATGGGGCAGATTGGAATTTGTTAATGTTCGGTTGTAGAAAACTTGACAGATGATCCTAAGTAAAACACACAACTGTGTGAGTTACCGTGACTGTCTCTTTTCACTTTGAGAAGAGAACACGGTAGGGTTATGTTTGATTCGTATGTAGTTCAGGATCTTTAGCGATCACTTCTAGTTGCGACCGTTTGCGTAGATGCTCATCTTATTCTTGTACTCGTAAGTTAGCCACCATATTATGCTTAGCCGCTGCTGCAACCTCACCACTTTACCTCTTCCTACCCATAAAGCTTTGCTAGTCTTGATACCCATGGTTATGGGATTGCTGAGTCCTCGTGGCTCACAGATACTACAACACCAGATGCAGGTTCAGCCGAGATTGAAGCAGGAGCTGGTTTAGAGCTTCACTGGGAGCTCGATGAAGAGTTTCGATGTATGCTTGTGTCGTTTTCGACGATCAGTAGTGGTTTCTACTAAGATTCGATCTAGACCTGTGGCTTTATGTTTTGGTATCTTTCTTTTGGATCTTCGCCCGTAGTCGGGTTGTGATGTTTGGATAATGATTGCTTATGTAATGTATTGTGTGACGTGGCGAGTGTAAGCCAACTATCTCCTTTTGCAATTTCATCCCTCTTTTACATGAGTCGTGCAAAGATACCAAACTTGAGATCATTCCAGAATGAGCTTATACCTTTAAGTCGTACCTCGACACGTAGGAGGTATAGTCCCATCCTGGGCATTACAAGTTGGTATTCAGAGCCTTCTCCGAGCTAGGAGCCCCCACTGATTGATCGGATCGTTGACGGTTGAGTCGAGGCACACACTTAAAATGTTTTGAGTCCTATATATATATCGGAGAGTAGGATTTCTTTTGCTCCTCATCTCTTTTCACTCTGGTAAGGACTCCTGACGTTTACTCTTGCCTCTTCTACTCTCAAAAATCCACCAAATTTTTTTTAGGATCTCGCGAGTATTGTTTGGATTGTTTCGATGTCTTTGTGACGAGAACATTGTTCTCGATGCCTCCTGTCATTAGGGGTTGTGGCAGTGTCCCAGGGAGTTGAGCTCCGAGGTGTTGTCGTCACAAATATATCGCGGCAGTTCTAGAATACTTAAGACGGCCGACATCGAAAACTCTCCTATGCGGTTAGTGGCAAGATAACCCCGACATCACCCAGTACTGGGGAGGTAGTTCGGGAGTATTGCCATAGCTTGTATAGTAGATGCGTTTCGAAGGTCCGAGGTAAACGGTTTCCGGAGACAACTGGTTATGTGTTGAAGGATGGATATAGCTGGATGTAGGATTAGAGTTGAGTGCGCGGTGCTTCCCCTGTATCCCCAACACCTGATTGCATAACTGGAAACTTTCGGAAATTAATAGGTGGGTTGATCTAGTAGTTCTAGGCATTATTCCAACGAATGCATGATATGGAGTTCGGGGTTCAACATTGAGTGAAGTGGTTTTATGGGCTTGTTCCGATCGGGAGTTGCATCTTAAAGGGTCCTTGGCTATGCTGATCCGGGGATTGCAAAACCCTTTTGTAACACGTTCCATGAGCTTTCAGCACGAATATGTCGAATGAAGCTTCTATCTTGTATTTGTTCTATCTGATCCTTGTTGTTTTTATTTATCTTTTGTTCTCCCTAGTGGCTTCTCGTCAAGATGAGGTATCTACGGAATTCATTCGTTCAATTCTCTGTTCGAATGATATTGTGAAGATCATGTTGCAACCTATCTATCATTTGTTTTTGTTTTGATTCTGGTATTCGAGTTGCTTCGATGTCAAGTGTTGATTCCATACCTTTCCTAATCGGTGTTCTCATAATTCTATGGGAGTGCTAATTCTTCTTGACCATCGAGATTTTCATGTTAATCCTTTTTCAACCGGTGTGCCTTCTCTTCAAGTTATTCCATACGGACGCCGCTGAGAAATCTGACGATTTGTCTGTTTCATTCATCCCAAGTGTCTTTGTTTTCCCCACCCTCCCACCCTTCTTCTTCTCGGAGCAAGAAATTCTCAGATGAAATATCCATTTTATTCATGTGATGTTTCTTCATTCTTTTCCTTCAACGTTCTTATCCGGTGTTTTCTCAGGAAGATGCTCAAGAGCTTCAAGTTCATTATTCTTTTGTTCTCAAATTCTGCCGGTGGATGTAATTCAAGATTTCGGTGTTGATCTTATCCTTTTTCCTCGTTTCACAATGCTTTCTTATTCCGGTGCACCAATTAATCATTCTCCTCTTGCTATTCTTATCCGGAGTGCTGAAGATTCATAATTCCATTCTTAATCCGTTCAAATTATTTTGAGGATTGTTATCTTATTCAAGCCATTTAATCCAACCGGTGCAATATCTCTTAAGCAATCTTTTTCAACGGTGATTTCTTTTGAGTGGGCCCTAAACCACAGGTCTTTTCCCAGGATCTTACCTGACTCTTCTAATTTTTCTGGAGTTATACTCAAATTCTTTTCAAAGTGTGACGTAAGAATGATTTCCATCAGTCACATGCCTTCTCCAAGCTTGTTTTCAATTATTTTCATCTTTAGCTCCACCTTCCTCTTGTCATTCGTCCGGAGTTCTTCATGGCATTTCTCGTCTTCATTCTCAACATTTGGAGACCGGAGAAGTGTTTCTCTTAAACCTTGGCCCGTTCTCTTGAAGATTCGTGGTTCTAGCTTATGCCATCCTCATTATTGTTCTTATTGTGGGGAATTCTTTTATAACCATCCGAAGCATTTCATGAATTCTTGTTATTGTGATCCTCTGAAGGCCATCATTTCAGAATATTTCTTCGTTCTCAGTTTCAACTTCGTCCTCCAAATATTCTTCATCGATGTCTCTTCGTTCGTCTCCATATTCTTACGGTGGTTCATTCAAGTTTACTCTTCCTTGTTATCGTATTAATTCATTTGTTCTTTTCATAACCCTACCGGTGGTTCGTTGAAGTTTTACCAAAGTTTGTACTAGATCTCTCTTAAATTCCTTGCAACGAGAATAAGTTGTATGCCAAATCCATTGGTTGTCATCAATTTAAATTGGTGAAGGATACTCATTACATAATTCTTATTCTTGTTCCTTCCAGGTGATTTAATTCTTTTGTCTGGAGCTTGTTCATCATATCATATTCTCGGTTCTAAATTCTTCATCTTGTTTTCCGGAGCTCCAAGTGATTTCAATTATATCATTTCAAAGCTCCATCTAATTCATCGCAGGCCTTGAATCTTATTCTTTTCATCTTTCGCTTCTCATGCTTTTCATTACCGGAGTTCTCATGGTGGTTCATCATGTTTTAATTCATCCTCGAAGTCTTCATCAAGATTCTTGTTGGAGGAGCTCAAATATTTCTTCTTCTTGCATTTTTAAGTGCAATTTTTTCTACCTTATCTTTTCAGATGGTGTTATGTCATTCTTGATAATTTTCCTCCATGTTTCATGATTCACAAGTTGTCAGGAATGAAATATTTAAAACCATCATTTTCCTTGTTCAGGAGATCCTTTCAACCCCTCATTTTTATCTCTTGGAGTTATCTTTGGTTGTATTTCACCTAAAGCTTTCCCTAAGGATTGTTGCTATTATGGTGCTTATAATGACCCAAGTTCTTCATTTATCCTCCCGGTGAGATAAGTTTTTGATCTCCTTGTTGATCTCAGTCCAATCAAATGTTTTCGTTAGTGGCTGGTTGTCAGCTCTTAATTTTGAGATGTATTCCATAAGCCACATCGAGCTTATTCTTTTCGTTGTTGATTTCCCAACAACTCTGTTCACCCCATCTTGGTAAAGATGCTCTTTCAAATTCATTCGTGGGAGAAGTTGTCA
This sequence comes from Secale cereale, assembly GCA_902687465.1. NCBI lineage: Eukaryota > Viridiplantae > Streptophyta > Magnoliopsida > Poales > Poaceae > Secale > Secale cereale. Next base: position 295,312,194 of record LR738711.1, read on the forward strand.
TTTTCTTCTCCGTTCTTTTCTTTCCAACGATCTATATTCTATTCCTTCATTCCGGAGGCATTGTGATATTGCTCTCTTTAACCATCATCTCGTTTTTATCGAGATCATGTTCTTTCCTTGTTTATCTATTTATCCGGAGTGTTGTGTCCTCCATTCTAGTTCTCTCATCTTATGAAGTTTTGCCTCTCTTTTTAACCGGAGTGTTGTCTGAATCTTTCTTACCCCTTGTGCCATTCTTTCGATTGTTTCAGAGGCATTATGTGTTGTTGATTTCATCAAGTATCTTCCCATCTCCTCAAGTTCTTGTTAATTCCTTCCATTTTCAGACGGAGTGCTGTCCAAATTCTGTCATTCTTATTCCTTGGCTATACCATTGCGGTTTCTTTTTCTTTTGGTTCGTGAGCTCTGGTTTCATGTCTTTCAACCTTCAAGGTTCTCATAATGTTCCTTGTTCCTCTTTTCTAACGGAGTGCTTCATCTTTGTTCATCTCCATTCTATTGTTCTTTCAACTTGTTTAACCTCTCAAGGTTCTTTGGTTTCACTCGTCTGTCAAAGAAGCAACTTTGTTTTACCTCTTCCTCTTTCGTTTTTAACCGGTGCCATCTCTAGGATCTCGGGTCGAGATCCTCTGGTAGTGTGGGAGAGTTGTGACGCCCGAAGACCGACGTCCCAGAAGATTCCAGAGATTCCAGATGTTCCAGGTTTTTCCCGTGTGTTTCTTTTGTGCTTGTGTTATTTATTTTTATATTGCATCATGTCATCATGCCATCATGTCATTAATTTTTGCATCTCAACCAAATAAATTGTGTGGACCTTCGGTCCATTTAAATCGAGGGAAGGATGACTTCTCTTTATAACATATCCTCCCAATAATTAGGGAGCTATATAATAAATATTCCGTTTGTTTGGAATTAACCCAACACACTTGCAATATTCCCCATGCCTATTTCACCTCAAGTTTCATCGTCAAACCTTGCCAACAATTCTTTTCCATTGTATCGAGGTTCCTCCAAAAATTCGAACATTTTTGGACACTTCTAAATCATAGTCTTCGTTCACACCATTTGAAATAAATTCAAAGGAATTTGAATTTATTTTCCAATCATGCCCCTTTTCTATTTTTCTGGGAACCAACGCATTTTTGCGAGTCCAGGAATAATAACCTCTTGCCTAAATTCTTCCCCTAACCTTTTTTTTCTTTCCTCTTCTTTATTTTTGTTTCTGCTTCGTTTTTAATTAAAGAATCAGAGAGCCCAGCCGCAGCTGGCCCAACATCTCAGCCTCCAGCCGGCCCATCCCTCAAGGCCCACCAGCCCAACTCCCTCGCTTCTCTAACCCTAGCCGACCGCAACCCTCATCCCTCGCTCCTGTTTCCCTTCGTCCGCCGCCAGAGGCCCCGCACCCCTCGTTCCCTCGATTCCTCTCACCCTCTCCCCTCGAGCGCCCCCGATTCCCTCGATCTAAATCGCTTGCCCCAGCGCCCGATTCCCCCGTGCGGCCCTCCTCTCGAGCGCCGCAGCGCCCAGCACCATCTCCTGCGCCTCCCTCCGTCCGCGCCATGGCCCCGCGCCCCTCCTCCAGGTCGTCTCCTCGCCATGGCCTCGAGCGCCTCCAGCGCCTAAGGTCGGGCCCCGACCGCCTCCAGCGCCAAGAGGTCGTAGCGCCCGACCCCTCCATGCTCCAGCCACCCACGCCTGGCGCCCCCTCGAGCAGGCCGCGCCCGCACCTCCAATCCCGCGCGCCAGGAGAGCAGTAGCGCCCAGCATCTCCGTCTCCAGGCCGCATCGCCACCGGCGCGCCAAGGCCAGCACCGAGCGCCTCTTCTCCAGCGCCCGTCCGCGCCTCGCCTCTCGTCCCTCGCTCCGAGGCCCAGCAGGAGGAGCCCGAGCTCCTCTGTCCCGAGTCCCTCCGCCCCAGGTCCGGTGTCGCTGCACCTGCAGTTCGCCGTCCTCGTGTTACATCGCCGTGCCGCTGCCATGGCCTCGTCGCCCCGTGCTGTCTCCTTTTGTTGCTGCTGTGTTTTTTTCACCAAGTACCAGGATGAACATGTACATCTACAAACGAGTAACGATGGCAGCCCGAAGCACCAAGTACCTCTACGTATGCACCCGAACATCGACAGGAAACGAGTACATCTACCGACGCCAAGTACCCCTTCGGATACGTCAAGTTCAACTACGTGGATTCGACAAGTTCCATGAAGACCCTCAAGTACAACTACGGAACATGTACAACTACCGCCGTCGTGATCTCGTCAAGAAAACGTGTACCACTACCGTCGCCAAGTCCCGAGACCGGCAAGACCGACCCGCCAAGTACATCTACGGATTCCGAACGACTACACCCCGTGAACAACTACTTCCTCTACGACCCGTGTACCACTACTTCCACTATGTCCCTCGACGACTCGAACCGCTTCGAGAACGAACGCTTCGAAGGTATAACCCCGAGACGTGCCGATGAACGAATGCTTGCATTTGTTGTATGAGATGCTCCCTTGTGTGCTCCGTGCTCGTTTCGCCTTTTGTCATTGCTCCTCGGTTGCCTCGTCGCCGACTCGTGGGAACCCGGTAACGGGATCACCCCACCTTTCATCTTGTTCCGCTCGCTAGCGCCACCTTTCTTTTGCACCGGACTCTCAACGAGTTACCGGAACCGAGATGATGCCGTCACATCATTTTCGGATCATTGCCGTGGCACCTTTTTCTTTCCACCACGGTGACAAGTGCTTCATATCTCTTCATGTCAACTTTTAATAAAATTTGCATAAACTTGATCATGTCATCCGCATCATGTTAACAACATTATATGCGTGAATTGTTGTTTGCTTAAAATTGCTAAACATGCTCATGGGGTTTTTCCGGAGTTGTTGTTGTTATTTTCCGGCCTCATTTAAAATGCCTAAATAGGTAGTTTGCTTTTGCTTCACCTCTTGCCATGTTAACAAACATTTAATCTTGTCTTGTAAATAAACGAGAGTCAATTAAATAATTAAAATGTGGTGTTTCGTCAATATGCAACTTGTTGCATATAGAGCTCCACTTAACTTGTAGTACTTGTTTGTGCACATTGCCATGCCATGCATAATTAAACCGGACATGCATCATACTTGGATGTGCATCGTATGCCATGTTTATGCTTGTGTGTTTACTATGTTGTTTGCTTCTTTCCGGTTGCTTCTCTTGTTAGCTTCGGTTTAGTTCCGGAGTTGTGAGGATTCGCTCGACTATGTTGCTCCGTCTACTTCATGGACTTGTTCTTCTCCCTCGCGGAATCCCAGGCAAGATGATCATACTCTTGGATACCTTTACTACCATTGCCATGCTTAGTTGTCTCGATGCTATCGTTACATGTCGCGCTACCCATCTTTTGTGTCAGCCTCTCCTTGTTGCCATGAAACCTCTAACCTTTGAAACCTTCCTAGCAAAACCACTGTTTGGCTATGTTACCCGCTTGCTCAGCCCCTCTTATAGCGTTGTTAGTTGCAGGTGAAGATGAAGTTCGTTCCAGGAGGGAACTTGTTGTTGGAATATCACAATATCTATAATTATTATTAACACACCTATATATTGGGCATGGGTGGAAGGCTTGGCCTTTTGCTCGGTGTTTTGTTCCACTCATGCCACCTTAGGCGCCGATAAACCGGCATTATGTTCCTTGATTTTGCGTTCCTTACACGATGGGTGGATAGGGACCCCTTGATAGTTCGACTTTGAATAAAACTCCTCCAGCAAGGCCCAACATTGGTTTTAATTTGCTCATAATAACAACTTAATTAATTAATTAATTGCATAGGGGGTCATGTTCCCGGGTTCTTAATTCTACATAACAGGGGGGCCAGTGCTGATGGTGTTGGTCCCAAACGGGGAGCCTGCGGGGTCACCACGAGGAAACTCGAGGATTGATATAAACCCGTAGCTTCGCCCATCCGGTTGTGTCCTGAGATGAGATACGCGCGGCTACTATCAGGGTGTCGACACGCCGGGAGGTCTTGCTGGACTTGTTTTACCATTGTCGAAATGTCCTGTGCACCGGGATGCCGAGCCTGATCGGATTTCCCTAAGATAAGGGGTGATGATATTATATTTATCACTTCAGCTAATCGTGAGAGCTTGTGATGGGCTAAGTTGGGACACCCCAGCAGGGTTATAATCTTTCAAAAGCCGTGCCCGCGGTTATGTGGCAGATTGGAATTTGTTAATGTCCGGTTGTAGAAAACTTGACAGATGATCCTAAGTAAAACACACAACTGTGTGAGTTACCGTGACTATCTCTTTTCACTTTGAGAAGAGAACACGGTGGGGTTATGTTTGATTCGTATGTAGTTCAGGATCTTTAGCGATCACTTCTAGTTGCGACCGTTTGCGTAGATGCTCATCTTATTCTTGTACTCATAAGTTAGCCACCATATTATGCTTAGCCGCTGCTGCAACCTCACCACTTTACCTCTCCCTACCCATAAAGCTTTGCTAGTCTTGATACCCATGGTTATGGGATTGCTGAGTCCTCGTGGCTCACAGATACTACAACACCAGATGCAGGTTCAGCCGAGATTGAAGCAGGAGCTGGTTCAGAGCTTCACTGGGAGCTCGATGAAGAGTTTGGCTGTATGCTTGTGTCGTTTTCGACGATCAGTAGTGGTTTCTACTAGGATTCGATCTAGACCTGTGGCTTTATGTTTTGGTATCTTTCTTTTGGATCCTCGCCCATAGTCGGGTTGTGATGTTTGTATAATGATTGCTTATGTAATGTATTGTGTGACGTGGTGAGTGTAAGCCAACTATCTCCTTTTGAAATTTCATCCCTCTTTTACATGAGTCGTGCAAAGATACCAAACTTGAGATCATTCCGGAATGGGCTTATACCTTTAAGTCGTGCCTCGACACGTATGAGGTATAGTCCCATCCTGGGCATTACATATACCTATCGGTATTTTTGAGGATGTGCCTGTTGTGGTTGCAAACGTTACTATCTTAACGGACATTGTTATTCTTGATATTCCCGAGGACGACAGTATGTCGATTATCCTTGGTAGACCCTTTTTGAATACTATAGGGGCTGTTATTGATTGCAACAAAGGCAATGTCACTTTTCATGTAAATGGTAATGAGCATACGGTACACTTTCCGAAGAAACAACCTCAAGTCAATAGCGTCAATTCTATTGGAAATATTTCAACTATTGCTATTTGAGATTTTGAATTCCCTATTGCTACTGTAAAAAAATGATATTCTTATTGTTGGGGACATGCATATCCCCAATGAGGTAACCTAGTGTTATTCGAAAATTCTTCGGTTTTAGGTTATTCAAAAGAAGTTTGTTAATGAGACTTGATCAACCTCATTGATGGATTCCTTTTGATGAATATGAGATGGATGAATTTAGAGAACACCGCCTTCTGTACCCAACTTTTGCTTTATATTATTTAGATTAAATAAAGCATAAATAGTATTATCTGGCTGTTTTCTGAATTATCCGTGCAATAAAAAATGTCCCAAAAATAAAAGTTCTCCAAATGCCCTAAAAAATTATTATGATTTTTTCTAGAATATTTTAAGATTTTTGGCACTAAGAATGCACCAGGGGGCTGCACCAGTCGGCCACAAGGGTGGAGGGCGCACCCTACCCCCTGGGCACGCCCCTATCCTTGTGGGCCCCATGTGGCCCCCTTCACTTATTCCAACACCCATCCTCTCCTTCCTCCTTTAGAAAAAATCATCCACCAGCTAAAACCCATGTTCTAGCTCATCTTGCTGCCATTTTCGATCTCCTTGCTCAATCCATCATTGGCAAAACTGTTTTGGTGGATTGTTCTTCGGTATGTGACTCCTCCAATGGTCCAACTAGTTTTTGTTCTAGTGCTTTATTTATTGCAAATTTTTGCTGCTGTAGTGACCTTGTTCTTGAGCTTGGATGTCAATTTTATATGGTCCAATGTAGTTTTGATGCATGATATAGCCTCTCGACACTTGTAGGAGTAGTTGCTATCAATTTTGTTGAGTTTGGTTCACTTTTATTTTGAGTCACTAAAAATTTCAGAATTTTGCGAGGAAGAAAATGATGAGGAGATTTTTGAGAGGCTCTTCGAGCCGGGGTTCAAAGGAGAAGGAGAATGAGGAGAAGGAGAGGCCCAAGTATAATCTTCCTCGCATCACGGAGATTCGGGCATGTAAATGGCCATGCGATGCATTCTTACAGGCGGCCCGAATTTACGATGATTTCTATTATTTAGCCGAGAATGCAGGCATCACCGACTTCCTCCACGACTAGTGTGATCAGTATGTCCTCCTAACTAATACCTTCGTAGAAAATTTTCATTTTCATGCTAGAAGATCACCAACTACGGTAGAATTTGATTTATATGATGAGAATAAGGAGATGAACCTTTGTGAGTTTTGTGAAGTATGCAAACTACCCTACAAAGGTAGCATCGAAGAACCACGTCCTAGAGATGCGGAAGAATTTATTGATACAATTACCGTAGGGGAAAGGAGAAGGGTGTCAGAAGCGAGAGTGGCCAGTTTACATTTCCCTATTTTATGCTATTATTCAGTATTTGCCGGGAGATGTTTGATTGGTCGTCGAAAGAGTGGAGGCCTTAGTGCCCCTGGCCTTGCCATTTTGCGCCATGCTTTACTTCGCGATAGAACTTTTAGTTTAGTGCTATGGTTGCTAAACGGTTGAGCTTAAACCGTACTAAGGGTCCTATTTTCGGGGGTATTTTGGCCACTCGCCTTGCTCGACGCTTTGAGATACCCATTAGGCATTATGAAAAAGAGGAGAAATTGCTACCCATTATTTATTTAGATTATTATAGCATGGTAGCGCATAAATTCATTCGTTCTGATGTGGAAAAGAAGCTTATATATAATTTAATATTCAGTCAGAATACTTTTCAGACTATTATCTTGCCTACTCCTTCTTTGTTTAATATTCATTCAGGCAAGTACACTATTTAGCCCGAGGACATCTATAGATTTTGGGGGCTTCCACAACCAGCGGTGCCTGAGCCAGCACTGACCCTTGATCCTTATCGCGAGCCTATCTTTTAGTGGGAGCTACAGGAGCTCGCAAACCAATGGAACCCTTAAGATCCACCTCAGTACCCAGGAGAGGGATACTTTGAGCCATGGCCCTAGACGAACTTAGGGAAAACACTAATCTTGGGGGAGTACGTATTTATCACCGACATTACATTCTTGTTCACACATTCATTCCATTTGTCGGTGTTCATACTTTTTCATTGTATCATCCATATTAGTTTATCATTCTCGCTTTCTTCTTGTGTGTTAAAAACTTTAGAAAACCAAAAAATATTTCCTTCTTCTTTTTGTCTTTTCTTTCGAGCTCGTTTCTTACTAGTCTGTAGTATTAAATGAAAATCCAAAAATATTTCTTGTTCTTCTTTTGTTTGTTGGGAGCTTTCCCGTGTAAATAGTTTTTCTCGTTCTTCTTTTGCTCTCTTTAGAAAAAACAAAAACTCCAAAAATATTTCAGTGTGTTTCTTTGAAATTCTTTTCTTTTCTTTGGGGGTCGAGAGGACAAGACCACGATGAAAGTGATGAGTGGCTCTCATTTGCATTAATGTTGAACTAATGAAGATCCCATATTACCTTTTCTTCTCCTTTGAATAAATGTTGTAGATTCCAGCTTAGTCCAATGCACGTGCAATATTATTATTATTCACGCCGTTCGGTCGTGCAAGTGAAAGGCAATAATGACGATATATGATATAATGATTGAGATGGAGAAAAGCTGGTATGAACTCGACCTATCTTGTTTTTTTAAATATGATTAGCTTGTCATTCCTGATTCAACCCATTATAAATGAAACATGTTTGCAATGATAATTAGAGATTATAGTTAGGCATGCCATGCTTAATCAGCTAGGATTTTATGATGGTTTACCTTGCGTGCCAACATGCTTTTAAAATAGTTGTGATGTAGTATGATAGGATGGTATCCTCCTTTGAATGATTTAAGTGGCTCGACTTCGCAAATGTTCACACATGTAGTTGAAACAAAATCAACATAGCCTCCACGATATTTATGTTCATGGTAATTTATATCCTACTCATGCTTGCACTCAATGTTGATTAATCTCAAGGCATGTTTATGAACGCTTTTGCTCTCTAGTTGGTCATTTCCCAGTCTCTTTCTAGCCTTCACCTGTACTAAGCGGGAATAATGCTTGTGCATCCACTTCCATAAACTCAAAGTTGTTCCATATGAGTCCACCATACCTACCTATATGCGGTATTTACCTGCCGTTCTAAGTAAATTTGCATGTGCCAAACTCTAAACCTTCAAATGAAATTATGTTTTGTATGCCCAAATCGCTCAAGTGGCGACTAGGGGCTCTCTTTATCTTCCATACTAGGTGGGTTATTTTCACGATGAGTGGACTCCGCTTGTCATTCACGAGAAAATGGCTGGTAACCAGGATACCTAGTCCCATGATCAAAAGATCAAAAATAAAATCAAAATTGAATTAAACAAAGCTCCCCCAGGACTGTTGTTGGTTTGAACGGTACCCATTGTTTCGGATAAGCCATGGAGTGTGTTTGATGGTGGAGGGGGAGTAAAACTTTACCATTCTGTTTGGGAACCGCCTATAGTGTATGTAGCATGGAAGATATCGAGAACTCTTGGTCGTACCGTTGAAAAAGAAAGCATACCGCTCAAAATTATTTTAATCTCTGATTCAAAAACTTGAGCTCTGGCAGCTCTGCAAACCCATGCTTCCCTCTACGAAGGGCCGGTCTATTTACATTTATTGCTGATTCATCATCCTCTTATAAAAAGCACCAGTTGGAGAGCACATCTGTCATTTATATGATTTGTTATTAATTGATATTGAGTATGAGTGTGACTGGATCTCTTTAACCATGAATTACAATATCTAGTCAATCCTTGATCTTCTTAGGTGCTCTTCATTTATGTTTTGCGGTCTTAGAAAGGGATAGCGAGATACCGCTTTGTCATATTATATCATGATTGTTTTGAAAAAGTGTTGTCATCCGAGATTTATTATTATTGCTCGCTAGTTGATTATGCCATTGATATGAGTAAACATCAGACCAAAATGTTTTTGTTAATGTGGTTAGTTCGTAATTTGTGCTGAAAACTTGAATGCTGGCTTTACGTATTTACAACAACAAGATCAAACAGAGTTTGTAAAAGTTTTTCTTTGTCACTTTCAGTTTATCAACTGAATTTCTTGAGGACAAGCAATGGGTTAAGCTTGGGGGAGTTGATACGTATCCGTCGTATCTACTTCTCCAAACTCTTTTGGACCTTGTTTTGGACTCTAATTTGCATGATTCGAATGGAACTAACCCGAACTGACGTTGTTTTCAGCAGAATTGCCTTGGTGTTATTTTTGTGCAGAAATAAAAGTTCTCGGAATGATCTGAAACTTCATGGAGAATATTTTCAGAATATATAAGAAATATTTACGGAAAGAATCACCAGAGGGGGCCCATACCCTGGCCACAAGGGTGGGGGCCGACCCCCTAGGGCGCACCCACTACCTTGTGGGCCCCCTGGAGCTCCACCGACGTCAACTCCAACTCCATATAATATCTTTCGGGGAGAAAAAAATCAGAGAGAAGATCCCATCGCATTTTACGATACGGAGCTGCCGCCACCTCCTATTCTTCATCGGGAGACCTGATCTGGAGTCCGTTCGGGGCCCCAGAGAGTGGAGATCATCGCCATCGTCATCACCAACCATCCTCCATCACAAATTTCATGATGCTCGCCGCCGGGCGTGACAATTCCATCGTAGGCTTGCTGGACGGTGATGTGCTGGATGTGATTTATCATGTAATCGAGTTAGTTTTGTTAGGGTTTGATTCCTAGTATCCACTATGTTTTGAGATTGATCTTCCTATGACTTTGCTATGCTTAATGTTTTTCACTAGGGCCCGAGTGCCATGATTTCATCTGTGAACCTATTATGTTTTCATGAATATTTGTGTTCTCGATCCTATCTTTCATGTCTATAGTCACCTACAATGTGTTATGATCCGACAACCCCGGAGTGACAATAACCGGGAAATTTCCCGGGGATGACCATAGTTTGAGGAGTTCATATATTCACTAAGGGCTAATGCTTTGGTCCGGTACTCTATTAAAAGGAGGCCTTAATATCCCTTAGTTTCCATTAGGACCCCGTTGCCACGGGAGGGTAGGACAAAAGATGGCATTCCAGTTCTTTTCCATAAGCACGTATGACTATATTCAGAATACATGCCTACATTACATTGATGAATTGGAGCTAGTTATGTGTCTCCCTAGGTTATAACTGCTACATGATGAATATTACCCGACACCTATCATTGCCGATCCATTGCCTATGAGTTCATTCCATATTGATACTTTCCTTGTTACTTTCGTTACTGCTACTGCCGCCATCATTACAAAATTGCCACTGTTACCATTACTTCCATACTACTTTGCTACTAAATATTTTGCTGTAGATATTAAGTTTTCCAGGTGTGCTTGAATTGACAACTCAGCTGCTAATACTTGAGAATAGTATTTGGCTCCCCTTGTGTTGAATCAATAATTTTTGGTTGAATACACTACGCTCGAAAACTGTTGCGATCCCCTATACTTTTGGGTTATCAGGGGGCGGCGGTGCATCGTGACCACAGTCCAGGTCACGCCCGCGCGATCTCGCAGAGGGGAGAGGAGAGAGGGTCAGGAGGGGACTGACAACTTGCCGTGTTGCGGACACCGAGGTTGTATGTAGCGTGGAAGATATTGAGAACTCTTGGTCGTAGCGTTGACAAAGAAAACATATCGCTAAAAATCATATTCATCTCCGATTTTAAAACTTGATCTCTGGCACCTCTACAAATCCTTGCTTCCCTCGGCGAAGGGCCTATCTATTTACTTTTACTTGTTGAGTCATCATCCTCTTATGAAAAGCACCAGTCTGAGAGCACCTCTGTCATTTATATTCTTTGGTATTACTTGATGTTGAGTATGAGTATGACTGGATATCTTTGACCATGAATTACAATATTTAGTCAGTCCTTGATCTTCTTAGGTGCTCTGCATTTATGTTTTGCGGTCTCAGAAAGTGCTAGCGAGATACCACTTTATCATATTATCACGATTATTTTGAAAAAGTGTTGTCATCCGAGATTAATTATTATTGCTCGCTGGTTGCTTATGCCATTGATATGAGTAAACATAATATTTTCTTCTCTCAAATTAATCTAAGTGAAGCATGAGATAATTTCTTAAAAATATTCTAAAGCACACCATGCTCAAAAATATATAAGTGAAGCACTAGAGCAACGGCGCCAGAAAAGAGCTTCATTGACGGGATGTAAATGCTGCTTACTTAGCCTCCCTGGCAACTATTTGGAGGATTTATTTTATTTAAAAACTTTTGGATCTAAGTATTTTACTAAAACAGCAAGCAAACAAAATAAAATGACATTTCAAGAATAGCACATCTCCTGTGAAGAAGCAAAAACTTAGGATCAACCGGTACTAACCAATAATTGTTGATGAAGAAAGGTGTGATGCCTATCGGGGCATCCCCAAGCTTAGATGCTTGAGACTTGTTGAAATATTATCTTGGGGTGCCTTGGGTATCATCAAGGTTGAGCTTTTGTGTCTCCTTAATTTTCTCATATCATGGTTTTCCTAATTCTCAAAAACTTCATCCACACAAAACTCAACAAGAACTCGTGAGATAAGTTAGTATAAACAGATGCAAAAACCTTATCATTCTCTACTGTAGAAAATTATTATTCAACATTGCATACTAAATGCCTCTGCATATTTAATACTCATATCCTCAAATAGAATCATTAAACACGCAAACATATGCAAACAATGCAAATATAACTGCAATCTATCAAAACAGTACAGTCTGTAAAGAATGCAAGGGGATATATACGTCCCTAAATCAAATTTTTGGTAATTTTTGACATGTTGTAGGAAATTTATCATAGCTTACTATGCAAAAAAATTAAACTTTTATCACATTCTGACTTTTCTCGGGAATTTTTTCAATAGCGACAAACTTTCGGTTTTCAAACAACAACATGTACACTTGTAAAATAAGCATGGTAAAGGCTATCCTTGACACTTTTATTAAAATAAAGGATACAAAACATTATTATTAATAATAGCAAGAAAATCTTAGAAAAATAAAATGACGCTCCAAGGAAGACTCATATCATGTGACGAATAAAAATATATCTTCTAGTGAGGTTACGGATAATGTTGGAGACGAAAGAGGGGATGCCTTCCAGGGCATCCCCAAACTTAGTTGCTTGGGTATTCCTTGAATATTTCCTTGGGGTGACCTAGGCATCCCCAAGCTTAGGGACTTGCTGCTCCTTATTCTCCTCATATCGATATCTCACCCAAAACTTGAAAACTTCAATCACACAAAACTTAACAAAACTTTGTGAGATGGGTTAGTATGATAAAACAAATCATTCACTTTGGGTATTGTCAAAGAAAAGATTCATAATTGTTCTCACACAATGCCTAATGTAGCATATCATTTCTACAATTTGTATTGATCAATATAAGCCATAGAAACTAGAAAACAAGCAAACTATGCATTGAAAATAGAATCTGTCAAAAACAGAACAGTCTGTAATGATCTGAACATTCACCATACTTCTGCAACTCTAAAAATCTTGAAAAAAATATGACCACATGGAAAAATTGTATATTAATCTTCTGCAAAAAGAATCAACTCAAAAACACCCTTCTGTTATCGTGAGCCAAAAGTTTCTATTTTTCAACAAGATCAAATCTACTATCACCCAACATGATCCTAAGGATTTGCTTGGCACTTTATTGAAACAAAAGCTATAAAACATGATTACTAAAGTAGAATAATCATGTGAACACACAAAAACAGTGGGTATAAGTGTTGGGTTGTCTCCCAACAAGAACTTTTCTTTAATGCCTTTTAGCTATGCATGATGAATTCAATGATGCTCACATAAAAGATAAGGATTGAAACATAAAGAGAGCATTATGAAACATATGACTAGCACATTTAAGTCTAACCCACTTCCTATGCATAGGGATTTTGTGAGCAAAAAATTTATGAGAACAAGAATTAACTAGCATAGGAAAGCAAAACAAGCAAAACTTCAAGATTTTCAACACATAGAGAGTAAACATGATATTATTGCAATACCTACAAGCATATGTTCCTCTCTCATAGTAATTTTCAGTAGCATCATGAATGAACTGAACAATATAGCCATCACATAAATCATTCTTTTCATGATGCAAAAGCATAGAAATTTTGCTACTCTCCACATAAGCAATTTTATTCTCATGAATAGTAATGGGAGCAAACTCAACAAAATAACTATCATGAGATTTAAAATTAAAGTCATGATGACAAGTTTCATGGTTATCATTATTCAATATAGCATACATGTCATCACCATAATCATCATAGATAGCAACTTTGTTATCATAGTCAATTAAAACATCCTCCAAAGTAGTGGATTCATCACTAAATAAAGTCATGACCTCTCCAAATCCACTTTTATCAATATAATCATCATAAATAGGAGGCATGCTACCATTATAACAAATTTCCACATCAAATCTTGCGGGGCTAAAAATATCATCTTCATCAAACATAGCATCCCCAAGCTTATGGCTTTGCATATCATTAGCATCATGGATATTCAAAGAATTCATACTAACAACATTGCAATCATGCACATCATTCATGGATTCTATGCCAAACATTTTATAGAATTCTTCTTCTAACAATTGAGCACAATTTTCCTTTCCATCATTTTCACGAAAGACATTATAAAGATGAACAATATGATGCAACCTCAATTCCATTTTTTTGTAGTTTTATTTTACAAAACTGAACTAGTGATAAAACAAGAAACTAAAAGATTTGATTTCAAGATCTAAAGATATACCTTCAAGCACTCACCTCCCCGACAGCGGTGCCAGAAAAGAGCTTGATGTCTACTACACAACTTGTTCTTGTAGACTCGTGTTGGGCCTCCAAGCGCATAGTTTTGTAGGACAGTAGCAAATTTCCCTCAAGTGGATGACCTAAGGTTTATCAATCCGTAGGAGGTGTAGGATGAAGATGGTCTCTCTCAAACAACCCTGCAACCAAATAATAAAAAGTCTCTTGTGTCCCCAACACACCCAATACAATGGCAAATTGTATAGGTGCACTAGTTCGGCAAAGAGATGATGATATGAGTGTAATATTGATAGTAGATATTGATTTTTGTAATAATGACAATAAAAAACAGCAAGGTAGCAAGTGACAAAAGTGAGCACAAACGGTATTGCAATGCTTGAAAATGAGGCCTAGGGTCTGTACTTTCACTAGTGTGATATCTCAACGATACTAATATAATTGGATCATATAGCCATCCCTCAAAGTGCGATGAAGAATCACTCCAAAGTTCCTATCTAGCGGAGAACATACGACGAAATTGTTTGTAGGGTACGAAACCACCTCAAAGCTATTCTTTCCGATCAATCTATCCTAGAGTTCGTACTATAATAACACCAAGCTATTCTTTCCGATCGATCTAACCAAGAGTTTGTACTAAAATAACACCAAATAATTTAAGATTCATAATACTCAATAAACACAAAGAACCTCAAAGTGTGCCCCAAGATTTCTACCGGAGAAACAAAGACGAGAACGTGCATCAAGCCCTATGCATAGATTACCCCAATGTCACTACGGGAATCTGTGAGTTGAGTGACAAAAACCATATCAAATGAATCAATATGATACCCCATTGTCACCACGAGTATTCATATGCAAGACATATATCAAGTGCTCTCAAATCCATAAAAGTATTCAATCTGATAAAACGAAATCTCAAAGGGAAAACTCAATTGATCACAAGATAGAGAGGGGAAAACACCATATGATCTGACTATATTAACAAAGCTCGTGATACATCAAGATTGTGCATCTCAAGAAGACGAGAGAGAGAGAGGGATTAAACACATAGCTACTTGTACAAACCCTCAGCCTCGAGGGTGGACTACTCCCTCCTCATCATGGTGGCCGCCGGGATGATGAAGATGGCTACCGATGATTGTTTCCCCCTCCGGTGGAGTGCCAGAAAGGGCTCTAGATTGGATCTCATGGACTATAGAGCCTTGCGGTGATGGAACTTCTGATCTAGGTTAACGCCGAGGTTTTTCGGAATATTTGGGAATTTATAGGATAAAGAGGGGGTGCGGGAGGCCACCGAGGTGGGCACAACCCACCTGGGCGCGCCTGGGGGCCTAGGCGCGCCCTGGTGGGTTGTGCCCCCCTCGGGGCAC
>LR738711.1:295327577-295369784 GCA_902687465.1 Secale cereale
CCCCCCCCCCCCCAGGTGCTGCTCTGGCCCATCTGGGCTGTTCTGGTCCACAAAAGATCTCCAAAAAGTTTCGCGGTGTCTGGACTCTGTTTGATATTGATTTTCTGCGATGTAAAAAACATGCAAAAAACAGCAACTGGCACTTGGCACTATGTCAATAGGTTAGTCCCAAAAAATGATATAAAATTACTATAAAATGATTGTAAAACATCCAAGAATGATAATATAACAACATGAAACAATAAAAAGTTATAGATACGTTGGAGACGTATCATAACCCTTCACATTCTAACATAGTCGTCTTCCCCTAGCATGCCTTATATAGAAGAATGGTGCTTCAGTTATAAAACACGCTACGGCAGAGAGATGGAATAGGTACTGAAGAATAGAAAGGCATGACATATTGATATGTATTCCCTCCGTCCATAAATAAATGGATGTGTCTAGGTGTATTTCAGTTCTATATACATCCATTTTTATCCATTTCCACGACATGTAATCCGGACGGAGGGAGTATGATGTAAGATTTAGGGATACGACAGGACAATAGAGTAAAAACACTAGTTGAATGCAAAACTGGCTGATAGCAGAATACATACAGAAAAACACTAAGGCAACATATGCTTGTATGATTCGGAAACTAAGATGGCATTGCAACACACCACTAGAACAGCACTTCAATGTAAAATACATGGTATGGTAGATAGATGAAGTGCATACTGATGAATAACAATGCATAAGATATTCAGAAGCATGATGTCCACACTAAGAAGATAGCATTGCAACAGAGTAGAATGACAGTACTTGAATTTGAAAACATGTTATCATGAATGAAATAGGTACTGAAAAACAGGAAGGCATGACATATTTATATGCATGATCAGTAGGCTAAGCACATGGCATTGCAATAGAGTAGTTGCACTCTAGGACATTATATGCATGTTGTACCCATATCACGGGTCAAGTTAGAGCAAGGACCTTGTGGGGTGAATAGGATTCGACATCTTTCTGCAAGTCTTCTAAAGAACTACCTTTACATGTTCCATCATATTGGGTATCATTGACGTCACGTTTGAGGCCGTTACAATGCTCCTTGAGGTTCTTGTGGATATATCAGTGTGTGCAATTACATCTGACATGCATGGAACATAGCTAATAGTTAGATTTATGTAATGAGTGCTTGTAGGAGACGACATAAATAGTAGGACTGGGCTTAGCCAGCAGCAACAGGTCTCA
Organism: Secale cereale; assembly: GCA_902687465.1. Classification (NCBI taxonomy): domain Eukaryota; kingdom Viridiplantae; phylum Streptophyta; class Magnoliopsida; order Poales; family Poaceae; genus Secale; species Secale cereale. The sequence continues at coordinate 295,328,814 of LR738711.1, forward strand.
AAAACTAAAGGGAGAACACAGATGAAAGCTATAGAATATGTATCGTTCATACTCGAGTTTCACAAGATGGCACACAAAAGTATTAAAGAACAACATAGGTAATACTAGAAGTGGTATAATCACCAGCTTGTGGGATAACATTGGCTGATGGATGATAATTGTGGAATAGTGTTACCTAAAGAACAAGTCTCTTATCTGAACTATGGAACAACTTTAACTCCTGAACAAGACTCTTAAGATATTAACATGAATATACAGTGAAATGTGATAATCTATTTTCCATGCTTAGATGAATAACAATGCCAAAAATGTTGCACAAGTAAGATGAGGGTACAACCTATCTGGCTGCCATCCATAGGAGTGAGCATTAGGTGATGACTTGTCGATGGCCCTGCAGTTGTTGTGGCTGTCACAGTAGGGCACGCACATTCGATGCAGGGAACTATTAAGTGGGGACTATAGATCCCTTCTGGTGTATGCTTCCCTTGTTGGAGCCGCTGCGGTGAGAAGGAGGACAGTGTGGCTGAAGATGCAGAAAAGGCAAAATGTTAAGAATGACACATATCTCTGATCTGAAGAAATACCCTAAGAGATCAACAATAAGGTATGAGAGTGGTCACACATCTGTTGACTGAAAACTAAAATGGGGTCACACGATTTTATTTTATTTTGGTACTGTATGATCTATGCCCGACGGCTTGATGGTCGTCTTATGCCTACCGACTGAGGCAGCGACCACCGGCAGAGCAGCCTGCCTCCGTCGTGCCTGGCCACGAGAGCTCCGACCAAAACCCTACTCCCCGCCCAACCGCACTGCCATGGTTGCGCCGCCCCCGGCTAATCCACAATGACTCGCCGTCTTCCAGATCCGGCGGCGGCAGTACCTTCAACCCACGCAACTCTAAGATGGCAACCTAAGCACTACTTCCGCGGCGAACTTGCGCCCCCGCACCCTTATGTTAGACACCAGCCAACTGGCAGCATAGGAACTCTGCCGCCTCGAGGGGAACTACTTCCCACTGGGAATCGATTGGCCCAGAATAAAAATTCAGACAACTGACGCCTAAATAAAGTGATTTGAGACGAGTGTACGAACTATCTTACGGCCTAGTGATGTAGGCAGCTCCAGCTGCCGAGTCGGTGAGGCCGGCGAGGTTGCGGTGGCTACCGGCGGCGGGAAAGCAGAGATGTTGCGGTGGTCTATGACTACGGGGAAGTAGCGCCGGGTCCCAGGACGCATCCAAAATTGGAGACGCTCCGGTGCCGTGCCAACGGCGGGGGTGAATCGGCTCCGGTATGGTTCACGCGGCCATCGTCGAGGCAGCTCCGATAGCACAGAGGAAGAGGCCCACGGGCCCGTGCACCACGGAGAACGGACATCGTCTCCGGCATTGAGTAGGAGGGTGGCTGTGAATTTGGTGCGGTGGGGTTGCCATGGAGGAGGGACCGAGGTTTCGCGGCTGGGGAGAAGGGAGCTTTCGGGGAGAAGGTGATTTGGCACCCATGATGTATGAATGGGGAATTGGGAGGGGGGAACCATGTCTTACGGACGCATTTGTCTGAAACGTGGGGGGCTGGGGGGAGGGGTTATAGTTCTACCCCTGCCTTTAGGTTTCTGGGCTTGGGTCTGTGTACTGAGGGTCGGGGATAGTAGAGTAACTTTGCTTCTCCCAAATAGTGGGTGCGAGCGATTTCGGGCGAGGAGGGCATGTTTTGAAATAGTGGGCGCTAGCAATTTCGAGCGAGGAGGGTGTGTTTTGAAATAGTGGGCGCAAGCGATTTCGGGCAAGGAGGGCGTGTTTTGAAATAGTCAACGCAAGAGATTTCGGCCGACAAGAGGGTGTTTTGTCGCCCATGGTTTATGAATTATTCGGCACCTGACATTTTGGCCGAGGAGAAGTCGCGCTTGGATGAAGTTACGAACCTACCCTCGATGTACAACGGGCCAATTGATGTGTGTCCCCACATAGGCCGGTAATTCCGCGTCTCCCATTTATTTGCTCGGGCGAATTCCACGGAGTGGAGGGTGTTCAGCGGTTCGTTCAAATTTTGGGAGAACGAGCATCCACGTCTACCTTACCAAGTCGATTCGAATTGAATTTTGAAATCTTAGCTTGCCACTTCTTTTTTAGATGGTGAAATGATGCTCAGGACTAATGTGTTTTTACATGCTCGTTGCTAACGATTTAATATATAACAAATAGTTGACCCACTCAAAAACGAGAATGAAACCCAAAATGAAATATCTTGATTCAATGAAATAGCTCGTTCACTAGGTCAAAATAGTTAACTATATCCAAAATTGAACATCTCAACTGAGTAGCATGTTGTACAGTATTATAGTACTCCATGAACATGTTGACAGTCAAATTAATGAACTTTCTGATACGCATATCTCCGTTCATGTGTGGATTGCATACAACATGTTCTCCAATTCAAATATTTGATGCATAAACGCGACCTCCCCCTCTCCTGGGCTTGTGTTCTCTCTCTCTCGCCGAAAATCTTCAATTCTGTCACACGCATCCAAACACGGACCTTGTCGGTCCCTCTCCCTCTCTCTTTATCTATCTCCGTGTGGGGGGGGTCTTTCTAGTTCACATGCATACTCCATGTATAGGTCTCTCTGGCACACTATGTATGGTTCTCTAGCCAAGAAAAATATCTTGGGCACTCATCGTACACACACAAATTCCCTGGCTCGTTCCTCGTAACCCTCTCCCGCACCACTTTGTAGTCTAGGACCTCTTCTCTCTCTCTCTCTCTCTCTCTCACTCTCCATCTCCCTGGGTCACACATACACATGCATATCTCACCCGCACTTGATAGACCCATCTAAAACTCTCCCTCTCTCCCTCGTTCTCTCTCCATCTTACACGCACACACACACACAATCTCAAGAATAGCCAAGTATGATTGTCCCTCACTCAATTGTAAGCACACGCAACCCCCCCCCCTATATGTATGTATATGACTAATTCTTAGTCTACATCACAAACATGTGCATTGTCTCTTTCCCTCACTTGGTCTATCTCGATTTCTCTCGGGGCATCTTTCTATCGCACACACACACCTCGTCCCTCGATCTCCCACCCATATAGTCCCCTCATGATCTCGAGTGGATCTCTCTATCACAGACACACCCTCTCTCCCTCCCCATGCGTCCATATTCTCCATGCGCCCCTCTCGACATTTGTCCCTTGTTGGACAGACCTCTATTGGACATGTGCTACAGGAGTGTGTCTCTCCGTTGCAAACAATCACGCACTAGCTATCTTCATGTATCTCCTCACCTCGCTTTTCAATCTCAGAGATGCATATGTGATATGTTTGCACAAGAAACGAACACACACACACTCTCTCTCTCTCTCTAATTTATCGTTTGTTGTCCCCTTCTCTTTCACACACACACACACTCTCTCTTTGCACACTCCCTCATTCTCCTTCACACGCACTTGATCTCTCTTGACTTAGGCACTCTTGTCGGTCCATATCATATAGATTCTTTGAAAAGTCAAACATCACAAAGTTTGACCATGTATGTGGAGAAAAACATTTACATCTAGAACGGCAAACATATATCATTAGTTTCATTATGAGATGTAGTTTCGTATGATGTATCTTTGGTATTGTAGATATAAATAATATTTGCTTAACCTGGTCAAAGCTTCCAATGTTTGACTTCTAAAAAAATTATATGCACTGCATTATTGAATGGATGGAGTATCTCTTTCCCCCTCTCAGATATCTGACGCAACACTCATCAGCCATATTGCGGCTCCTCTTTCTCGCTCAAACTTTATATCTCCCTGATTCACACATACACATATCTCGCTCGCGCTACGTAGACCCATCTAACACTCACGCACTCCCCGCCCTCAGGAACACACATATTGTCTCCTTCCATCCATACGTCTACTCAACATCTCTCGGGGTATCTTCTATCACACACACACCTTGTCACTCAATCTCCCACCCATGTAGTCCCATCACAATCTCCAGGGATCTCTCTGTCACAAACATACACTCTCTGCTCCCATTTTCTGCATTTTCTCCATACGTCTCTCTCGACCTGTCTCCCTTGTTTGTCATACCTCTCTTGGCCACGTGCTAGGGGTCTTTCTCTCTCGATTGCAAACAACCACACACTATCTCCTCACCTCGCTTCTGTTGTCGAAGATGCATGTGTGATATGTTTGCATAAGACACACACACTTTTTTCTCTACTTCATTATGTGTTGTCCATGTCTCTTTCACACACGCACACACACTCTTTTCACTCACTCTTTCTATTTCACACACACTCTCTCTCACTCACTAGTTGGGTACTCTATCACATCCATAAACATATGGATGTTTTGAAAAGTCAAACCTCAGAAAAGTTTGACCAGGTATATGTGGAGAAAAACATTTACATCCGGAACGATTATTAGATTCATCACAACATGTACTTACTTAATACTATCATTTATCTTTGGTATTGTAGACATAAGTAATTTCTTTATAAACTTGGCCAATGTTTCAAAAGTTTGACTTTAAAAAAATATAGGCACTACATTATCAAATGGAGGGATTAGCTCTTTCTCTCTCTCTCTCTCTACTATCTCTCACGGGCCTCCCCTCTCACTCGATCTCTCTATAACGAGGGATTATACGGTCACTGTGTCAGCGAGAGCAGCGCGTAATAATATGACCAATGGGTAGTACAATACTACTACATTGGTACTACTACGAGTAGTAGCACCACCGTCTGGATTTAGTAGTACTACCATGTCCGTCTAGTTGACTAGCAATATCTAGTAATGCATGTTACAAAAAATATACTACTCCCTCTGTAAATAAATACTACATGGAGTATTGTTTTATTCAATTTTGAACGTAGTTCCAGATGATATTATACAGTCTCCCTTCCGGTAGATGGCTCAAATCTGAAATCTCATCAATCGGACTAGTATACTACTAATGTACTCACCGAGAGGTCAGCTTGGTAAGTTACAAAAAATTGCAATCAAAGAATATTGCTCCGTCTGTACTCCCTCTGTATCGGTGCATTAGTCACGTTACGAAAACCAAATAATCCCAAAACTTTTAGGCGTGGTTCATTAACTACCCACCTCATTTCCTGTTTTTGCCACAAAAAACAAAATCACCCAATTGGAGACATGGAGTGCGTATGCATTCAATCACTTGAGACTACTTAGAGCATTGTTAATAATATAGCCGACCGGTGGATATAACAAGTTGCCATGCCATCTATAGCAAACATGCAGTAGTACATAACAGTGGTCATTTCATTGCATGCAATGCCATTAGTTAACAAATACTCCCTCCGTTCCCATATATTTGTATTTCTAGACATTTCAAATGGTTACAATACAGGATGTATATAGACATATTTTAGAGTGTAGATTCATTCATTTTACTTTGTATGTAGTCACTTGTTAAAATCTCTAAAAATACAAAATTGCTTAGGAACGGAGGGAGTACTATTCATTTCATGTATAATAGTAAACATTAAGTTCTCTTGTTTTCCACTCCACCTTGGTTGCGGTGCACAAGATGACTATACACCTAGACAAAGGGAGTAGTACTTTTTTACAACATGACCCATCATTCACTCTGACATATCTTCTTGGAGCTCGTGCTACAGCCGGCTGTAAATCTACAACCCGCTTATCTTATCTCTCATCCGACTGAGCAAAGATACAGCACATTATTTCAAGCCTTACAGCCCTCCTACGAGGCAGCAGCCGGCTCTATAGCCATGTCCATGTCATCTACAGTCTTCATACAACCAATACCATAGAATAGGATAGCTATAGGTTGGCTGTTGGGTTGGATTTAACTATTAATATCTGCATGCTAGGATTGGGAGGAAAGGCAAAGCGCCAGTTTACAGCTAGCAGCTCGGGCTGCAAGCCAGCTGTTGTGCCTCGTGCCTTGCATATAGGCGAGCGACTGCACAAGCGTCGGCTCTGCTCTCTCTCCTCAGTTCTCTCTCTTCCATCTAAGATTTTTTTGACATGGCAGATCTTATAGCCTGCTGAGTAGGACTTATTATACTTGCTCTTATGCAATGCCAATAATTACAAAATATGCACTCCATGCAGTGCTCAATTCTCTTTATGCAATACTCCCTCCGTCTAGGTGTATAAGTCACCTTACGAAAATCAAATAGTCCCAAAACACATAGGCGTGGTGCATTAACTCTCACGTTGTTTCTTGTTTTTGGACATAAATAAAAAGTCAACCAATAAGAGTTGTGGAGCGTGTGTGCTTTTAATGACTTGAGACTACCAAACATGGCATGCAGTGGTCAATTCATTGCATGCAATGGTATTAATTAGCAAATAAACATTAAGTTCTCTTGTTTTCCTCTCCACCTTGGTCGCGGTACACAACCTAAGATGACTTATTCACCTAGACAGAGGGAGTAACATTAATTTCAAAATATGCTCCCTCTCTCTCAGTTTACAAGGTGTGCGCGTACCCCTAAGTCGTCGATTTGACCAACCTAATAGAAGTCATATAGTACAAAAAACATAACATTGTAAACTTTAGATGTTCTATTTTCAAACGATTTCATTTTTCCATCTATAGAAGGCCAAATGAGCTAACCAATGCATCTCCCACTTAATTCCCCCTCGCAGGTCGGGCATGGTCGTCCTCGTGAAAACGAGATGGCAATAGGGTTGATTTTCATGCATGCACAGACCAATTATTAGGCATGCTTCACCTCACATCCTCATCCTTTTTCTCCAAAGAGATATTTCTTTGGCCAATGCATGCATGAGTGGAGGAGTTATTGTTGGGCTGCATGCAGAAAAAGGGGGAAAGGAGGTTGCATGCGAGGGAGTAATGGAGAGGGATGAGAGCGGGCTACACGGCCAAGTACTATTCCCAATATTTGCTCTGCTTTTTATGCAACATCCTTGGTACCACGAGAGATTCAAAACTTAGGCAATGTATAGATGGAAGGAGGGATTAGTTTCCAATGATATTATTTTTGCTTACATGCTTTAACATTTTATTAGTTAAATCAAAGGTCAAAACTTGGAGCAAAATGCAAAGGGGACCAATAAACCAGTAAACATCAAAGTTCTCTCGTTTTGCCCCAACTTGGTCTCGGTGAGATGACTATACTGCACCGGCACGAAGGGAGGGCGGGGAGGCCCGATGAGTACATGGCCAACACACACATGAATGCAATGCAGTCTGCACTTATCATATAAAGGCTCCCCGCCAGTCCAATCTACGAAATCCAACGCACCTATGCACCCTAACCAAGGGCAAGAGTGATCACTCCAATCGCAAGATTAGTTGACTAGTAGAAGCTATATACATGGAGGTGATGAGAGCGAGCATCGGCCGGTTGTGCCAGATGGTCCATGACGCCGGCCTGCGGCCCGGTACCGAGGAACGTCTCCAGGTCATGCTTGAGGCCGCCAGGGCGAGAGGCCTCTTGGATGACAGCTTCTTCTCCTTGTTCGACGCGGTCCTCGTTGGCTTCCTCGACAAGTTCACCATCGTCAAGAAGCTCGCGGACGACCTTGACGTATGCCTCCAGCCCACGCGTCCAGGCTTTGCGATGCCCGCCACCCTAAATGGCCTCTATGGTGACAACCTCCTTGACGCACTGGTGGCCCTGTGATTGCCCACCGTCACGCCGGAGTTTGTCCACCTCGAGGTCGCTCTCGCCGCACAGCGCCTGGCTCAGCAAGACACCATCGACATAATCACCCACATCTATGCGCAAATCATCCACAAGGACTACTACAAGCCAGAGGAGGACGATGGGATGTTGGCCTTCTTGGAAAGCAGGGCAATCTTGGACGGCATTATTCAAAAGCATGTTGAGCTCGCCGCCAACGCCGCTGCTCCTCACCCGTCGGTTGGTGACCGGGCGCACTAGGGTGTGAGGATGTCGTTGGTGGATCCACATGTATCTTTCCTAAAAAGACAAATATTTAGGAATGGAGGGACTTTATTGTACTAGTAATTATCTTACCTTTTGCATCAACTTCATAATTTTTGTACGTACCATGCATGAAGCGCGCCAGAACCAAACTTCTCATTGTTACTTGGCATCAACTTCTCTTTGCTATCTATCGGTCGGGCCAAGGAGCAGAACCAAATTTTACATGTTGCAAGTTCAAAAGGAAAAGCCCGCCATGTTCGCATCGCACCTCCACATGGTTGGTCTGGCACACCGCTCAAGGGGGGATGCGTGTTGTGTTGCATTTTCACTTACAAGTGGGACCACAGTTGAGCAAACCGACTATCGGCAAACCCACACCCCTCCCACCGCGTGATGGCTGAGTTAAATGTCACATCCCTAGCTTCTGGTAATGCACTAGGCTAGCCTCATGTGTGCATCATGTTTAATCTTGAAAGAAACTTGAAATGGGGATTGCCTAAACCCTAGCACTAAATGAATTTAACTAGGGTCAAATTAAAATATTTTCAATGAACCCAAAATGCCCCTTGGAAAAGTTCATCATTTTTGGATTGATTAAAAACCTCTGCCAAAAATGTTGCACATATTTCTAGGACCATTCTGGATTTTTGAATTAAATCATATCTTACTTGCATTTGGGCATTTAAATTTTATATATTATTTTAAATGCTCAAATAATCATAAGCTAAAATGTTTACTGTTGGATTTATTCTAAACAGTAGTCATGCTTGGTTTCATGATTTTTGAGTGTGCCTAAGTATTTTTAATAAAGCCCAGAACAAAGTAACAAAATAGAAAACAGAAGATAAAATAGAAAACAGAAACAGAATTAGAAAAGGAGAAGGCTTACCTGTCCAGCCTGGCCGGCCCGGTACTGTGCGGCCCAGCCCACCTGGGCTTCCCCTGCCAGTCATCCCTGTCCTCACGCCAAGAGAACAGGGGAGTGTGGTCGCTGCGCGCGGGCACGCGCCGAGCCACCTCCACCCTGCCTACTAGCCCCGGCCGTCCCTGACGACGCCACGCAGACGCCCAGAGGCTTCGCTCCCCTCCCCCTCACTCGCTGCTCTCTCCTCCCTCCTCTGTTTCTCTCGCATGCCGCCACCGAGAAGAGCTCGTCGCCGCCGCCCTGAACCACCGCGGCCACCGGCCACACCTCGCCCCGTGACCGTGTCCAGAAGCCCCGCAATCGAGCACCACATCCCCAAGCCGAAGGAATCGAGCCAGAGGGCTCCACTTCGTCGTCTACGTCATCGTCTTCAACCTCGGGTGCCGCCGTTCCTCGCCATCGATTCGGCACCACCAGGACCTCCCCGGGCTCGATGACCTCCTCTTCGGCATCGTTGTGAGCTTCCGCTCCGAACCCCTCTCTTCCCCGCCTCTTTTGCACCGCGTAGCCCCAGCTCCACCGGAGCCGAGAGCTCCCGCCTGCCGGCCATGTCGCCGCCGCGGACATGGCTTGTTTCATCCGCGTCCGAGCACGTAGTTGAACTCCTGGAGCTCCCAGGAGCCTGTAGATCACCTTAGCTAGCCTCTCCGCGCACTGCAGCCTCGCGCACGACCGAGCCCGTACTCCGGCCGCCGCCTCGCTCGTCGCCGGCGCTGTTTCCGGCCACCTCAGGTCGTACAGCTTGCACCATTGGATGCGGCGGAGTGCCAGCTTTCCAACGGGACTAACCGCGCCCGAAACCACCCCTTGCATGCGAAATCCGAGCCACTCCGGCGAGACACGGCCGCGGATTGTGGTCGCCGGCGAGTCACTCCGGCGGGTACACTTTATTTAATGCTAATGACCCCCCCTGGGTCGATGACAGGTGGACCCAGGGCCCTACAAAATTAGTTTAGTTACTAAACCAATTTTAGGTAACCACCGAGACACTGACATGTGGGCCCCTGTGCCTATTTAGTTTAGTTTAATCTTCTATTAAGTTTAGTTAACCCTGTGACTCACTGACATGTGGGCCCCGCCCAGCTAATTAAACTAGGTTAGTATTAAATAAGTTAGTTTAGTTAGTTGTGTCACTGACCAGTGGGCCCCATTGGTCAGGTTTGACTGGACCAGCCCCTGTTGACTTGCTGATGTCAGCATGACCTAGTGCTGACGCAATAAGTGTTTTCTGGAATTTTAAATAAATCATAAATGATTTATTTATTTCAGAAAATAGCCAAAACTTCTAAAAATCATATAAAATCAACCGTAGCTCAGATGAAAATAATTTATATATGAAAAATGATCAGAAAAATCCAAGGAATCTGTTTATGGCATTTTCATGCATGTTTGAACAAGTTAAACCTGCTGATCAGGTCAAATCAATTAAATGGCATTTAAATAATCACATATGGAGTTTGAATTTGAATCTTGGATTCAAACCAACTTCATTTAACCTGTTGGTAGCTGCATTAGCTCAAATCACAACATAATGCCATGTCATGATCATGCATCATATTGTGCATTGCATTGATTGTGTTCTTTCTCTATTTGCCGGTGCTTGTCCCCTTTCAGTAGACGTGTTCCGACGATGTGATCGATGACACCGATGAAGACCCAATGTTATCTTCAGAAGTGCCAGGCAAGCAAAACCCCATTGAGCATTCCGATACAATACCACTCTCTCGCTCTTGCTCTCTTTTACTGCATTAGGACAACAACGCTTAAATTGTTACTTGCTACGGTAGTTGAACCCCTTTCCACTGCATGACCCGTCATTGCCACAGTAAATAGTTGAAACCCACTAGTATGAGTAGGAGTTGTTTGAGCCATGTTGTGCCTACTCATTCATGCTTTCTGGTTATGCCTGCTATTGCTTAGAGTTGTGTCAGGTCTGATTCATCGGGGATGAATTGGAATGTGATGAACATGTCCTAATGTGTGTGAGCTAAGTGTGTGAACACGATTTGGTAAAGGTAGCGATGAGAGGCCATGTAGGAGTACATGGTGGGTTGTCTCATTGCAACCGTCCTCAGGAACCGAGTTCTGTGTTGGTTGGTCCATGAAACAGCTACTACCACACATTGGGATCCTTAATTGACTCTCTCGACTTATTAATCAACATGATCTCTGTCCAGGAGTTGCAACTAGTTTCTGGTGTTTGTAGTTTATTGGAGGTCGTGCGCAGCGCTGACCCTCGGGGTGGGCTGTGACGCGGCAGGTACGTGGCACGGTGTACCGATTGCCCGTTTGGTGATGCGGGAACCCTGTACACATCGTTTGGGGCCGTGAGCGACACCCCGGCCGGATCTCCCCACGGATGGAACCCAAATAGGCGATAAACCTGGACGAGAGACTTGTGTGGTTAGTCAGGTCGTGGCCGACACCCTCGCTGGGCCTCCGCTTGAAGGTTGCCGAGTACATGTCGTGTAAACGGCGGTAAGTGGTGAGAGCGTGTGTGAAGAAGTACACCCCTGCAGGGTTATATATATAATCTATTCGAATAGCCGTGTCCGCGGAAATGGACTTCTGGGTTGCCTCTACAGTTCATAGACAAGTGAAAGTGGATACTCTAAAACGCGCAAGATAAGCATGAGTGCTATGGATGGCCTTCTCGTAGGGAGACGGGAGCGGATCCATAGTGGTGTATTGATTGGTGAATATGTGGACTCGTGTGCGCCACCTCAAAAGTGTTACTTGCAGTCGTAGTTTAGGATAGCCACCGAGTCAAAGCTGGCTTGCTGCAGTCAAACTCCACCACCTCCTTATTGATACTGATGCATATGTAGCTAGTTCTGATGTAAGTCTTGCTGAGTACCTTTGTACTCACGTTTGCTTAATTTATGTTTTTGCAGAGAGACCTCCGTCTCGCTAGTGGTTCCGCGTGGACTTCGACGTTTAGCTTGTTACCTCAGCTATGATCTTGTACCCTTGGGAGGGTCTTATAGATAGTCAGGCTTCTCAGCCTTTTTCATTTGTAATTGTCTGTACTCAGACATGTTATGCTTCCGTTGCCTGTATGCTCTGTATGTTGGGTCATGTGACCTCTGCTTGTAATAAATGTTATGATGGCTCTTCTGGGCCTTTATCTATATGAGTTGTTGAGTTATGTTGTGATACCATGTTGTACAGCACATACTTGCATGTTATGCGTACGTGTAATGTGTATTGCTATGTGTGGGATCCGACACCTAGTTGTTTACCCTTGGTAGCCTATCTTACAGGGAAATGTCTCCTAGTGCTTCCACTGAGCCTTGGTAGCTTGCTACTGCTCCGGAACACTTAGGCTGGCCGGCGTGTGTCCTTCTTCGTTCCTGTGTCTGTCACTTAGGGGAAATGTCACGTGTTGTTCCTTTAAGTCCTTGTAGGTTGCTACGACTTAGGTTCATACGTTGATGACCGACACGTTCGTTGCTGGGTCATGTATGCCTGTCTCTGTAATTTAGTGCCACTTTTGGTTTATAACTGGTCATGTCAGCCTGGATTCTCTATCATACGGATGCTAGCAACACTATCATATACGTGTGCCAAAATGCGCAAACGGTCCCGGGCCAGGTAAGGTGGCACCCGTGGGGATACCGTGCGTGAGGCCGCAAAGTGATATGGTGTGTTACAGGCTAGACCTGTGTGACTTAGGATCAGGGTCCTGACAGCTTTGGTATCAGAGCCTGACTGCCTGTAGGATTAGCAAGCCAAACTGGTCGAAGTCGTGTCTAGAAACTCTTTAGTTATATAAGGGAATTTATTGTGGAAGGGAACGTAAGGCTCTTTTACTCCTTTACCTTATGACCTTCTGATCTGAGTCACCTTCTTCTTCTACGGGGATTAAGAAACTAGGATTCTCATTCTATTTATCAGGATCTCGTTATTGTGGTTTCAACCCTCAGTTCAGTTTCTTCTACTTCTGTTTGTTCAACTGTTGGTATTAGAACCTTGACATGATAATGTTAAGTGGTTATGCCACTCTTTTGCTTGGATCTCAAAAGTATTTTCGAGCAATTATAGCCGTTATGTTGTCCGAGTCGTCCCAAGTTTCTAATAGTCTGATGCATTTGCAAATCCCTTCTACCTGTCCCGATGCTCCTTTAGGCCAGATTAATCACACTAGTCGGTGTGTTGAGGCACTCTGTTACCTCGACATATATGTTGGAGTTATTATTATGGCCCTAAGTATCTTAGAAGATCACCCAGTAATCTAGCAATGCTTTATATTCCCAGTGTGATGATTCTGGCCATTATTCTCGGAAGCATCCCGTGATGCCATTTAGTTGGTAGGCATTCTATTCCTGGGTTCTTGAACCCAAGATTCTTTCTACCTACTTCATGTTGGTAGTATTTGCTCGTCCCTTTAGGATATTAGTAACCTTGTGATAGTCCTCGAGGTATGTGGTATATCGTTCTTCCAATACCATGAACCATCATGGCAGAAGTTCTTCTGAACCAAAAGATCACAACCAGAGTGCTCCTGAGTAGTACTCCATTCATATTGTGACTCTGCCAATTCTACTTTCTACATGGGTTATCCGGAAGAAACATGTTGTACTCGTTCGACATGCTAATCTATGCATCCACAACTCAGAAGTTATATGTTCCTTGAGTTGTCTCCTTTTAGTTGTATTATGATCCTCGTCTATCAATTGATAGTCAGGAGTAGTTGTGCACTCGTATTCATCGATGCCTTTTACTCTTGTGGTCTGTCAAGCCAATCTATTCCAGAATGACTAGGAGAAACAAACTCCAGTACCTTATCCATATCCAGGATTTGGTCAAAGAAGTTGTACTTCGCAGATGAAGAATGCCAATGCAGCTTCTAAACTGTTCTATCCTGGAGTATTACCATCTTTATGTCAAGAATGTCGTGAGAATTGCACTATCTCTTATGAATTCTTGATGTAGTACTACTTCTTGCCATCATTGTTCATCCCTCGGTTTCCGTGTTATTGTAACCGGAATGCTGACAAGTGAATTGTGATGTGTGAAATTAATACTCCTAGCAACTTCGTTGCTTGGTAGTTAAAGGACAACAATCTCATTCTTAGCGTGTTGATTACTGAATCACCATTCTAAGATTGATCGTGCTACCTAGTCCACTTCCCTGGTGTACTCCTTGATTGATGAGTGAGGATCGTGTTAAGTCCTTGCTCATTTGATCATATCGTCTTGTCCTGAAAAGCAAGATTGTTTCGGACTTAGCAACATATCGGTGGTTCGTGATTTTCTGAATATCTTCTCAGAAGTATTACCAGGTTGTCACCTGACCGCTATGTTGAGTTTGTGATCAAGTTGGTTCCCTAAAAACCACCACTTCTCCAGGAATCTGTGTTGGATACCCTGAACTGGTTGGATAAGCTAAAACAATAACTTGGAGAGTTGGAAGATAAAAGCTTGCCAGCTTAGTTCATCTCTAGGAGTATATTTGCGTGTGTTGAAGATAGATGATATCCTCATCAATTGGTCCCTGTGATTAGTTGTTGGACCTATTATCATATTAAAACTTTGATTTGAGTATGGGCTATCATCAAATCAAATCAGAACCAATGATATTCATAATGTTGTCTTACTCGTGGGTGTCCCTCGAGCATACCTCATTATGTCTCTTGGTCTGACCAATGCTACCACCTTGTTCATATAAATTGTGGAATTCCATCTTCATGGATATCTCGATGACCCGTTGTTGAGCCCGTCAACATCGTTTATCTTGACCATGATTCATGCTGAACATTTAAGTTAGTATTGGAAACTTCTCAAGCATGGCCTTCGTGTTCCGTTCATGAGGTATATGTTGGATGAGAGGAGAGACTTTCCCTAATTCATGTGCATTTGGTGCAAGTTGCTGCCGTGAGTTCGAGAAGGTTTATTCTGCTTCCTGTGGAATCATCCCAAGTCAGTCATGCATACGTGCGAAGTATTTTGTGGTTTGAAGATTTGCAACCTTCACTCTATATGTGTCCCTAGCACACCAAGCCACTGATTGATTTGTTCAAGGAGAAAAGTTCCATCATAAGAGCTAATCATATGACTTATGTAAGGACTTCGATATCCTAGACGATGGTTCCCAACCAGAACTCGGTAGTGTTTTATCATAAGACTGCTATGTGGTCATGCTTGTCTTGGACAACGTGTTCACACGTTTGTAGCAGAACCAGCTCATGTTTTGGAGCTTGCTATCGTAGTTCACTCCCCGAGAATCTCGCAACGCCATCTCGTCGATTTGTGTTGTAAACTTTCATTTTTCCTTCTAGAATCGATGAGTCTGGAATATCCTGACACCAACCAGAACTGAATCTCAGGCAGATATGATGGTTGGTGCATTTCCCAAGAGCTATAATATTGGTCTCTCGATTACCGGTAAAGTGGATGTCGTGGCCAACACACCTAGCCGGAAGACCTATTGTTGTAGTATCTCGATTGAAGAAATTGGCCACCTCCCCATAAGGATTTCGTAGAATTTACTCCCTAGTTGTTCCTTATGGATTCTTGTGCTTCCGAAGTCCGACCTTTACTTGATGTTCACGATACCAAACATATCTATGAATGGTTTACACTAGCACGTCAAGGAGAACATTTGAAGCGGAGTGCTATATGTCTCTCGGTCGATCATCTAGATTTTGCCCCTTGACACCGCTAAGGTGAAATCTGAGAAAGTTTTATCTTCCTTTGCATCTGCATCGTCCATCGCTATACATCATGGTCGTATGTTGTGTTGCCAGGATCCTTGACACGGATATTGGTAAAACCTTGATGATTATGGAAATGCTCAAGTTCTTGGGAGCACGCACAAGCACTAGGTGTTATCCTCGACACTAACCGGGATTGCTTCCAGTGTTCTTGATTATATTATACACTCTCAAAGAGTAGATTTACTCTCTACTGTTGGGTTTCTTCCCAGTTACCAGAATCATTCCCAGCATTCGCATTTTATTCCCAGCTTGCACAGCCAATGTGCCAATTCTCCATGGGTTACCGTTCTCAATCACTGCTATTCAGGATTATCTTCAAAAGTGGTCCTACCATGGGTCCCATTCATTTCCGATGATAAGCAAAATCAACCTTGGCATTGTCTTTTACAAGGCAGTCCACATCATCCATTCTAGATGGATAATGTCATTCTTTCGTATTCCGACAAACGATCGATTGTGTTTGCCTTAGGCTGGCAAAGGGAATTTAAATGATCTCTATATCAAAAGTAATTCTTTTTGCCACTTAAGGAAATAACTCTACGAGTCATCTTCTTTAAAGGTGCCCCGTCTGGTGGCATCGATCACCCTCTTCTTACATGTGGAATTATTGCCACCAGGTGAACCTTCATCGTTTGTTTCACTCCATCCTCTTGGATGAGTGTTCCGTGTCTCAGCTCAAGAGATGTTTCAACGTCCCACTCCATAAGTTGATCTTGAGTTGCTCGATCTTTCGGAAGATCAACTTTGTAGAGTTTCTCTCATCGTCACCGTTTGGACAAAGATCTCGAAATCAAGGATGTCAAGATTTACATGATCCAATGAATCAACAAATTCGAGGAGGGAAACTGGATCGAGAAGATTGTGTTAGATAGTGTCCCCTCTGATTTCTTATCTCACGTCCTGAATCTCGGGACGAGATTCTTGTTTAGTAGGGGTGAGTTGTCACATCCCTAGCTTCTGGTAATGCACTAGGCTAGCCTCATGTGTGCATCATGTTTAATCTTGAAAGAAACTTGAAATGGGGATTGCCTAAACCCTAGCACTAAATGAATTTAACTAGGGTCAAATTAAAATATTTTCAATGAACCCAAAATGCCCCTTGGAAAAGTTCATCATTTTTGGATTGATTAAAAACCTCTGCCAAAAATGTTGCACATATTTCTAGGACCATTCTGGATTTTTGAATTAAATCATATCTTACTTGCATTTGGGCATTTAAATTTTATATATTATTTTAAATGCTCAAATAATCATAAGCTAAAATGTTTACTGTTGGATTTATTCTAAACAGTAGTCATGCTTGGTTTCATGATTTTTGAGTGTGCCTAAGTATTTTTAATAAAGCCCAGAACAAAGTAACAAAATAGAAAACAGAAGATAAAATAGAATACAGAAACAGAATTAGAAAAGGAGAAGGCTTACCTGTCCAGCCTGGCCGGCCCGGTACTGTGCGGCCCAGCCCACCTGGGCTTCCCCTGCCAGTCATCCCTGTCCTCACGCCAGGAGGACAGGGGAGTGTGGTCGCTGCGCGCGGGCACGCGCCGAGCCACCTCCACCCTGCCTGCTAGCCCCGGCCGTCCCTGACGAAGCCACGCAGACGCCCAGAGGCTTCGCTCCCCTCCCCCTCACTCGCTGCTCTCTCCTCCCTCCTCTGTTTCTCTCGCACGCCACCACCGAGAAGAGCTCATCGCCGCCGCCCTGAACCACCGCGGCCATCGGCCACACCTCGCCCCATGACCGTGTCCAGAAGCCCCGCAATTGAGCACCACATCCTCAAGCCGAAGGAATCGAGCCGGAGGGCTCCACTTTGTCGTCTACGTCATCGTCTTCAACCTCGGGTGCCGCCGTTCCTCGCCGTTGATTCGGCACCACCAAGACCTCCCCGGGCTCGATGACCTCCTCTTCGGCATCGTTGTGAGCTTCCGCTCCGAACCCCTCTCTTCCCCGCCTCTTTTGCACCGCGTAGCCCCAGCTCCACCGGAGCCGAGAGCTCCCGCCCGCCGGCCGCCACTGCGAACATGGCTTGTTTCATCCGCGTCCGAGCACGTAGTTGAACTCCTGGAGCTCCCAGGAGCCTGTAGATCACCTCAGCTAGCCTCTCCGCGCATTGCAGCCTCGCGCACGACCGAGCCCGTACTCCGGCCGCCGCCTCGCTCGTCGCCGGCGCTGTTTCCGGCCACCTCAGGTCGTACAGCTTGCACCGTTGGATGCGGCCGAGTGCCAGCTTTCCAACGGGACTAACCGCGCCCGAAACCACCCCTTGCATGCGAAATCTGAGCCACTCCGGCGAGACACCGCCATGGATTGTGGTCGTCGGCGAGTCACTTCGGCGGGTACACTTTATTTAATGCTAATGACCCCCCCCCCTGGGTCGATGACAGGTGGACCCAGGGCCCTACAAAATTAGTTTAGTTACTAAACCAATTTTAGTTAACCACCGAGACACTGACATGTGGGCCCCTGTGCCTATTTAGTTTAGTTTAATCTTCTGTTAAGTTTAGTTAACCCTGTGACTCACTGACATGTGGGCCCCGCCCGGCTAATTAAACTAGGTTAGTATTAAATAAGTTAGTTTAGTTAGTTGTGTCACTGACCAGTGGGCCCCACTGGTCAGGTTTGACTGGACCAGCCCCTGTTGACTTGCTGATGTCAGCATGACCTAGTGCTGACGCAATAAGTGTTTTCTGGAATTTTAAATAAATCATAAATGATTTATTTATTTCAGAAAATAGCCAAAACTTCAAAAAATCATATAAAATCAACCGTAGCTCAGATGAAAATAATTTATATATGAAAAATGATCAGAAAAATCCAAGGAATCTGTTTATGGCATTTTCATGCATGTTTGAACAAGCTAAACCTGCTGATCTGGTCAAATCAATTAAATGGCATTTAAATAATCACATATGGAGTTTGAATTTGAATCTTGGATTCGAACCAACTTCATTTAACTTGTTGCTAGCTGCATTAACTCAAATCACAAAAAATTGCCATGTCATGATCATGCATCATATTGTGCATTGCATTGATTGTGTTCTTTCTCTATTTGCCGGTGCTTGTCCCCTTTTAGTAGACGTGTTCCGACGATGTGATCGATGACACCGATGAAGACCCAATTTTATCTTCAGAAGTGCCAGGCAAGCAAAACCCCATTGAGCATTCCGATACAATCCCACTCTCTCGCTCTTGCTCTCTTTTACTGCATTAGGACAACAACGCTTAAATTGTTACTTGCTACGGTAGTTGAACCCCTTTCCACTGCATGACCCGTCATTGCCACAGTAAATAGTTGAAACCCACTAGTATGAGTAGGAGTTGTTTGAGCCATGTTGTGCCTACTCATTCATGCTTTCTGGTTATGTCTGCTATTGCTTAGAGTTGTGTCAGGTCTGATTCATCGGGGATGAATTGGAATGTGATGAACATGTCCTAATGTGTGTGAGCTAAGTGTGTGAACACGATTTGGTAAAGGTAGCGATGAGAGGCCATGTAGGAGTACATGCTGGGTTGTCTCATTGCAGCCGTCCTCAGGAACCGAGTTCTGTGTTGGTTGGTCCATGAAATAGCTACTACCACACATTGGGATCCTTAATTGACTCTCTCGACTTATTAATCAACATGATCTCTGTCCAGGAGTTGCAACTAGTTTCTGGTGTTTGTAGTTTACTGGAGGTCGTGCGCAGCGCTGACCCTCGGGGTGGGCTGTGACGCAGCAGGTACGTGGCACGGTGTACCGATTGCCCGTTTGGTGATGCGGGAACCCTGTACACATCGTTTGGGGCCATGAGCGACACCCCGGCCGGATCTCCCCACGGATGGAACCCAAATAGGCGATAAACCTGGACGAGAGACTTGTGTGGTTAGTCAGGTCGTGGCCGACACCCTCGCTGGGCCTCCGCTTGAAGATTGCCGAGTACATGTCGTGTAAACGGCGGTAAGTGGTGAGAGCGTGTGTGAAGAAGTACACCCCTGCAGGGTTATATATATAATCTATTCGAATAGCCGTGTCCGCGGAAATGGACTTCTGGGTTGCCTCTACAGTTCATAGACAAGTGAAAGTGGATACTCTAAAACGCGCAAGATAAGCGTGAGTGCTATGGATGGCCTTCTCGTAGGGAGACGGGAGCGGATCCATAGTGGTGTATTGATTGGTGAATATGTGGACTCGTGTGCGCCACCTCAAAAGAGTTACTTGCAGTCGTAGTTTAGGATAGCCACCGAGTCAAAGCTGGCTTGCTGCAGTCAAACTCCACCACCTCCTTGTTGATACTGATGCATATGTAGCTAGTTCTGATGTAAGTCTTGCTGAGTACCTTCGTACTCACGTTTGCTTAATTTATGTTTTTGCAGAGAGACCTCAGTCTCGCTAGTGTTCCGCGTGGACTTCGACGTTTAGCTTGTTACCTCAGCTATGATCTTGTACCCTTGGGAGGGTCTTGTAGATAGTCAGGCTTCTCAGCCTTTTTCATTTGTAATTGCCTGTACTCAGACATGTTATGCTTCCATTGCCTGTATGCTCTGTATGTTGGGTCATGTGACCTCTGCTTGTAATAAATGCTATGATGGCTCTTCTGGGCCTTTATTTATACGAGTTGTTGAGTTATGTTGTGATGCCATGTTGTACAACACATACTTGCATGTTATGCGTACGTGTAATGTGTATTGCTATGTGTGGGATCCGACACCTAGTTGTTTACCCTTGGTAGCCTATCTTACAGGGAAATGTCTCATAGTGCTTCCACTGAGCCTTGGTAGCTTGCTACTGCTCCGGAACACTTAGGCTGGCCGGCGTGTGTCCTCCTTCGTTCCTGTGTCTGTCCCTTAGGGGAAATGTCAGGCGTTGTTCCTTTAAGTCCTTGTAGCTTGCTACGACTTGGGTTCATACGTTGATGACCGACACGTTCGTTGCTGGGTCATGTATGCCTGTCTCTGTAATTTAGTGCCGCTTTTGGTTTATAACTGGTCATGTCGGCCCGGATTCTCTATCATACGGATGCTAGCAACACTATCATATACGTGTGCCAAAATGCGCAAACGGTCCCGGGCTAGGTAAGGTGGCACCTGTGGGGATACCGTGCGTGAGGCCGCAAAGTGATATGGTGTGTTACAGGCTAGACCTGTGTGACTTAGGATCGGGGTCCTGACAGCTTTGGTATCAGAGCCTGACTGCCTGTAGGATTAGCAAGCCAAACTGGTCGAAGTCGTGTCTAGAAACTCTTTAGTTATATAAGGGAATTGATTGTGGAAGGGAACGTAAGGCTCTTTTTACTCCTTTACCTTATGACCTTCTGATCTGAGTCACCTTCTTCATCTACGGGGATTAAGAAACTAGGATTCTCATTCTATTTATCAGGATCTCGTTATTGTGGTTTCAACCCTCAGTTCAGTTTCTTCTACTTCTGTTTGTTCAACTGTTGGT
Source organism: Secale cereale (assembly GCA_902687465.1). NCBI lineage: Eukaryota > Viridiplantae > Streptophyta > Magnoliopsida > Poales > Poaceae > Secale > Secale cereale. The sequence continues at coordinate 295,349,795 of LR738711.1, forward strand.
CTCAGAACCTTGACATGATAATGTTAACTGGTTATGCCACTCTTTTGCTTGGATCTCAAAAGTATTTTCGAGCAATTATAGCCATTATGCTGTCCGAGTCATCCCAAGTTTCTAATAGTATGATGCATTTGCAAATCCCTTCTACCTGTCACCATCATTGTGGCAATAGCATCTGGATCGCCTTTCACCATCATTGGATGGTTTTGTCCAAGGAAGAGGGAGTTTCCTCCAAAACTGTCAATAGGGAACCAGACAGAAGGTGTTGGTGATAGCACACTAGTATCGATCCCGAATACCTTGCAATGGATGTTGGAATAGGTCCGGAGAGTGCGACCATGGGAGACAACACCTGGTTCCTTAGTAACATCAGCAGTGCCCTGTATACAGACAAGAAGAGGTGATCCATCGAAATAAGTTGCCAGGCGCCACTAAGTATGTAGGTCCTGCTCCTCCTCATGCTCGTGATCATCACCATCGTCCTCTCCCCCTTAGTTATAATTTTTTTGAAGTATAGGGGGTGGAATGTTCACAGGACCTTGGAAACACAAGAAGGTTAGTTAGTACGGGGATACTAACTAGCGTGCATTTGGATGAAACAATTGTAATTACGGTGGAAGACAAACGTACCAAAACCATAAGGATTCCATGCAAAAACAGTGCCACGAGTGGTGGCAGCAAACACAAGACCCTCGTATTGAATTGCATCACAGTACTCATTCGTGTACAAAAATTAATTTTTTGAGCAATATCCATCGATCCGTGGAAGCAGAGACGGCAACAAGCTTGTCGAATATAGAAACAACATCATAGTTTTTGTAATCCTAAGAGCAGTTGGGAACTCGACAAATTACTATCTTCCGGAGACGACAGTCATCATGATCGTATATGAAGTTACATAGACTATCTGTGTGCTGAACCTCAGGGCATTCTGTGATTTTTGGAAGTGGAACCCGGTAACGAGTGTACACATTCACAAGTTCCCACTCGCAGTTGTGCCCAATATAAACAATCCAATATCCATTTGTGCCTGCCCATGCCTTGCCCTTAAGCGATGGCATCGTAACATCACATGTATCATTATCAAGCGGCATCAACTTGCACAAGGCAAGGCTTCCATCGTCCTCGCGACAGCGGGCAGGGTCATGGCGAAAAAGATAGGGAAGATTAAACCGCTCCTGAACCATTGGGTTCCTTGTAATGATCCTATTTGTTGAGTTGAGAATTGTCTTGTACGAACCTGCCATGCTAGCCGAGGTGATGACATCGCACCGATCAATGAATTCCTCTACCATGTCATCTTTCAGATAGGGGCAAGAATAACGGGGTCGTTTCCGGCCTGTTCCCTCCATGGAGAAGACAATCGAACAATGGCAAAAGGAAGGGTGAAGGCAAATGGAGGAAGGAAGAGCGTGCGACAACGGTTCCAAATCGAGAGGGAAAGGTTAATAGGCGGTGGACGGTTGGCACGATACAGGAAGAGGCGCCCCGGCCTACATAGACGTCCGTTCGGAAATTGTTCAAAAGGAGACGATGTCGTCTCACTGACATGTTGGAACGGGACCACATGTCAACAAAACATGGTGTGAAATTTCTCGTGCAAAATGTGTTATGGATGCGTTGGTTCGAGGTGCCGCATTATTTCTCGACTTTATTTTTTAATGGTGTGCCTTTTAGTTTTGAAGCACCACTAATTGGTATTGTATGCAGAGAAAATATTACACTACTCTACCACAGTACCACTACTCCACCTCGTACAAGTATAAAAAAGATATATAGACTGGAGCTTCAGCGCTTGCTTGCTAAGGGCTGCACACTTGCTTCTCACATTATCACCCACTCTCCAGAGCTAAAAAGGACGGCGGTGGTCCCTCTCCCTCCCTTCTCACCCTCACCGGTGGTCACAGATCCGCCAAGATCCCATCCGCCTGGGAAGAAAAGGACGTGCATCGTTGATGCACTCGTCATCGGCGAGCGAGGTCACACACTGACAACAAGCCTGTCCTCTCAGACCTAGCGCCCGCGCGGGATGGCCTCCGTCCCCAAGCTTGCTACCATAGTGTGTGCGGAGGATGACGACCACGAGCAAAGACACTTCCCATCGACCCTTAGGTACGCTACCTCTTTTAGAATCATACCCTTGTTCTATTGCCCCCATCGGCCACGTCGCTACATCTGGATCTTTTTACACTCCACCATCTCCCCTATTTGCTATCCTCTGCTCTGGTGGTCACGCAGACGAAAACCTTAATTTGCACTATTAAAGGAAAACCTACTTCATGCAGACTAATCCATGTCTGGGTTGAATAAGGAAAGTAAGGAAGAAAGTATTGTCGAAGAGAATACGTATTGAACTCATTTCTAGGTTGAAAAGGGGGAAATCAGTAGCTAAAGAATGAGTTTCGTGTCTCTTGTTTTTTTACATAGTCATGTCTCTTAGTTGAAAAAGGGTAGAAAGGCCAGGTCGATCGGTTTGTTTTCCTCACATAGGAAAAAGGTGGCTAAAGAAAACAAAAAATGGGACGTAATCCACATATGTTGCCTAGATATTTGTTGCTCTGGGTCCCTCCCTCACCACTCTATGCGTCTGTGGAGGTACATACTGATTATCGATGTATTAAAGATTTTTCAGCTAAGGCATTCTAATGATGTTGCACAGCCGGTATACCAACGATGAAACTTGTTACTACCTTCAGATTTTTGAACTGTTAATGCTTATGGATTACATACCTCACTTTCATGAGATAAGTCAAAAAAATATAGTGTCTTCAGAATGCCAAGGCGCTGATGTTATTTTATTTTGGTTAAACCGCACAAAACATTATGAAGATAAGAGGAAAGGTCAAGAGTGGGCACCTCCTTCTCCGGTTGTTTTCTTTGATTCGGTTGATCAAGTTTTATGTTTAATCGACTATCAAGATTGTGATAGCAATTTTCAGGTCCTCTCGAGTTTGAAATTATATATACCTTCAAGGTACATGGTTTGCAAAAAAATTATACTATCATTAGTTCATAATGCTAGTTACCTTCAGACTTTTGTATTTGGTTTAATGCTGTTGCACAGCTAGTATACCAATGCTGAAACTTGTTACCTTTGGATTTTGTATTGTTAATGCTTATAGAAATCTTCCTGTGCTAGCTTATGGACATCAGTTCAGTAAAACCATCATGCTATACACCATAAAAAAATACTCCACTGTTGCACTAGCCACTGGATTAGTGTATATTTGTACTATTCGAATGGTGTTGAATTAGCGTATGGACATATATAAGGTGTGGCAAGCTTTCCCAGAGCAACAAGTTTCAGCATTGGTATACTAGTTGTGCAACAAGTTTCAGCATTGGTACAGAGGTTGTAGAGTTCACTCAAATACTGCCCATAAAGCTAGTCACACCATTGTTAAAATTAATGTTCATTATGTTATCGGAGGAGGTATACATGTTTGTCTCTAATGCCTGTCGATTACATACCTGACATCATGATGTAATGGTAAGTCATTTCTTCTTGTACAGTGTCACTGAATTTTCAAGGCGGTGATGACATTTTATTTTAGTTGAACTGCACAAAATATGCTTAAAAGAAGAGGAAAGGTCAGGGATGGTTCAGTTTTTCAGAAAATACTATGTATGCCTTCCTGACATCATCCGTTGTTGCCTTATTTATTCCTTCAGACAGGTGGTTAGAAACAGTCTTGCTACCTTTTCCAATTAAGAAATTGGAATGCTTATATTTGTGAGTCTATGCTTCAACTAGTGCCACTTTTATAGTAATCACACTTTCAATATCTGTGCAAACTGGGATCCTCGATTTAGTGGAACTGCACAAAAAGTCCAAATGGTTCAACATTATGAGCATGTTTTCTTCCAAACCGTTATATCTGATTGGTGGCACTATGAGCTGTTCAATACGAAGGTACATGATTTGCTACTCTTTTTGTACTATCATTAGATAGTAATATTAGTGGTTTGCATGTGAATTTATTGGCAGGGTGGACCTACATTGGAGGTACATGACCTGAATCAATGATTGGCTGCTGAGTTTGGTTGTATCGATTTTACCTCTTCCGTCACTGCGAACATGGATATCCTTGGTCTGATGAAGAATAGGCACTATATTTCTGCTCTGTACCAGCAAATCAATTCAGTACGAAATTTTCCAAGGCAAAACATGACAATATCAAATTGTCCAGTGAAAAACATGATAGATGCTAAGCGGAAACGACTAGCAGAGGCATTTTTAAACCGAAAATACAAGGTGGGGTATATGTTAACTAGCTGGTCGATATTTGTGCAAACAAATGTTTGCCCGTTGCTATTTGGCGAACAAACAAAGTGAGTTCAATTTTTGTGGAACTGCACAAGAGAATAGTATAGTCACTGCAAGCAGTGCCATTTGAAAGTAGACACAAAAAGATTGGATAGTCACTTCACGGACTGCACAAAAGTAGTATTGTACTATTTATTGGCCAACACTAGGTGCTTCATTGCTTTGTTTTGATTGCCCAATGGGCATCATTTTGCCAACGTTAAAGTTGTAGTCCAAAAATAGTCTCGTCGTGTGATCGACCGATGACCAACTCATATTTGAGTGGATGTTCCTCCATCATGTGTGGTTCACTCTTATGGTTCCATCTGTTGGTGAAACCACTTACATTTGTAACTGGAAATGTAAACTTCACGATCAGATTTATCTTTTACTTTGTACTGAATGTTGGCCCAGAGAAGCATCCATGTCAGTAGCAAGAACAAATGTTTTTTTCTTGATCTTTGCTTTAGGAGCTACATATTGTATATGATCTATGAATCATTGAGATGCATTAACATGTTGATCTTATGGATGGGAATGGTACTACTTGGTTGTGAATTTGGGATATTAAGGGGAACATAATACAAAGCCGGGCATGTGAGTCTCGCGTGAACATTTCGAACGGATTGGCTCTTTTAGTGTGCATAGAATGATCCTTATTTCTGTGTGCTCAGTGTTTACAAGTTACTAGAAGTTCCTTATTTTTGCTCTCTCAGTGTTTACAAGTTACTGATCGATCACTAGCTATCCTACCAATACGCTCCTGACAGTTTTAGTTGCGATGCAAGATCCAAAGGTGGCAGTTTTTTGAATAAAAATGCCTACCTCTGAAGGAACTGACAAGCTATTCTGAAGAAATGCCATGAATCTGAAGTTACTGCCAGCAAAAACATTTGCAAATGCCTTACCTCCCAGCGAACGTTCATCAGCTAATGCGATCCTACACGTACCCTATCCGACCTACTCGATACTACACAAATAAATAGCAGATCACGCATATACTACCTCCTTTCCGGTTTACATGGCTCAATTAAAAATCTCACCAACCAGGGTAAATGATGAATGGTTGATTAATTTTTGATAGGGAGGGAGTACCTCATCTGGATGATTCGAGTGCACTCGTTTGACTGTCATGCCGATGTGCGGCCCAGCATGGACGGGACGCACCACTGACGCGACAGGACGACACCGTCATAGTTTTAGTTTTTTCAGTTTTCCACGATAAGCTGGCTCGCTAAGCCATGCCTGCTTATGCATTGAATTGCGATGACTGTCCCGTTTCCCGCGACACGCTGCTTCACCTACCTTTCGCCTATAATTACCGGTTCCTGGCCTTCTCCGGTAGCACCGTCACCCAACTCACCCTATCGGCTCCCCTCACAACCCCCATCGGCCTGATGTCACTCGCCACTTGCCCTCGCTCTTGCCACGTCTGTCATGCCCCTGACCGTCCGCCATAGGCAATGCCAGAGGCACTCATCGCTGAAGCTAGTGTTCGGCTATTCACTAGAAGGAAGGCGGAGGGAGGAGGCATTCTATCGGTCTTTATATGGAAATGTGGACTACAAGGACTTGTTGGAGCACGACCGCCTAGCGGAGGAGCGGCGTATCGCCGATTAGCACCACCAGCGGGGCATGGAGCAGCAGCGTACCGCTGCTCTGAGTCGCGAGCAGAGCACCCGCAAATGGGCTGACTACATGGAGGCCAGTGCCTGGAAAATAGCCTTAGAGGTTGTCGAGCAAGCACGCGTGCGCGATGCTATATTTTACTACCAGCTCGTCAAGTGGGTTTCCCGCTTAGAAGACGAAGCTTCGGTGGAGCACGCCGGCATGGAAAGGGCCAACGTGTGCGAGCAATGCGCCCTATCGCACCTTCGACAAGTCCGAGGCAAGGAGGAGGACGTCGGTGCCGGCATATAGCGTGTACCACAGATGGCGGTCGGCATCGTCTAGTTAGCTAGGAGTAAGTAAGTACTTGTACACTAGAGTATTAGTGGGAGTAGATAGTTAACTTGGCTATTATGGTTATCAACATGGAATTTCGGTACTCTATATCTGATCAGACCTGCTACTTTGTTCTGAATGTTGAACTTTTCGTGTGAACGTATGGAATAGGCTGTTATTTTTTAAAATGGGTTGTATTTGTCTGCCACGGGTTTAGAGGCTAACTTGTGGGCCTACTAGGTTGACGCGTACACAATCTGGAGATGATTGTACGTGGAGAGGATGACAGCAGGGACCCACCTGGGTCATGGCAGTACGCAAGCAAGGGCCTCCTTATTTCAAGCCGGAAAAATTGGTTCCTCCTAATGGATTCCTGACATCTGCGTCCCATGCCATTGTCAACGTAGTCAATAAACGAGAGAATTGCACAACGAGCAGCTGACACCAGGGACCCAGCATCTTGCCCAGTTATTTTTGTTTTTGAGACGTAAGCAGGGTGTCAACCGGGCTGTGCGGGGAACTCTGGCCTGTCTATCCAGCCTTATCTTTATGTTTACCACAAGACCAGCGCAGTAGTTTTTTTTTCTTTTTTTCTTTTTCTTTTTTTATTTTTTATATTGTTTTCTCTCATTGTCCGGAGTCTCATCCCGACTTGTGGGGGAATCATAGTTTCCATCATCCTTTCATCACTGGGACATTCTCTAATAATGGATAATGATGATCATCACACTTCTATTTACTTATAACTCAAAATAAATAAATAAATAACAACTCGATACCTATGACATAGTATGACTCCATATGATGAAAATGAACGCTCAAGTCAACTATATGATGGAAGTGCATGGCAATATATCTCGGAATGGCTATGAAAATGACATAATAGGTAGGTATGGTGGCTGTTTCGAGGAAGGTATAATAAAGTTTATGCACCGGCGAAAATTGCGATGTAAGAGAGAGGCTAGCAATTATGAAAGGGTGAGAGTGCGTATAATCCATGAACTCACATTAGTCATAAAGAATGCATATACTTATTGCAAAAGTTTATTAGCCCTCGAAGCAAAGTAATAGTACGCATGCTCCTAGGGGGTTGGTAGGAGTTAACCATCGCGCGCGCCCGACCTTCACACAAAGATAGACAATCAAGGATAAATTGTGCTCCAACTTCCTGGCATAAAGAGAGACTATACGTGCATGCTTTGGGAATCACAAACTTTAACACCAATATCTTACTAAACATGATCATCCACTAGTACCTCCCAAATATTATCATCTCTATATCGCAAAACTATTGCAAGGAATCAAACATATCATATTCAGTGATCCATAAGTTTTATGTAGGATTTTATGACTAACCATGCAATTGACCAATTCTGTTTGACTCTCTAAATAGATATAAGTAAAGCAAGAGAGTTTCATTCTTTCTACAAAAGATCATGCTCTAACAAATATAAGTGAAGCACGAGGGCATTCTACGAACATCGATTTTCTATGTGAAGAGAAACAGGCAATCTAAACTTCAAATGATATAAGTGAAGCACATGAAGCATTCTATAAAGCCATACTCAAGAGATATAAGTGAAGTGCAAAGAGCATTCTACAAATTGGCCAAGGACTATCTCATACCAGCATGGTGCATTATTAAAATAAAAATAAAAGGCACACGATGCTCCAAGAATTTACGCATATCATGTGAACAAAACAAATCCAAAAACATACCGATACTTGTTGAAGAAAGATGGGATGCCTTCCGGGGCATCCCCAAGCTTAGACGCTTGAGTCTCCTTGAATATTTACTTGGGGTATCTTGGGCATCCCCAAGCTTGAGCTCTTTCCTCTCCTCCTTCTCCTCACATCGAGACTTCCTCGATCTTCGAACATTTCATCCACACAAAACTTAACCAAACTTTTAGTGGTGGGGTTAGTGCATATGATCAATGAAATCTCATCATGTACTGCTCTAGCAATATTGTATAATTATAAACTAACATATCCACTGTATGCTATCACAAGTCTATGGCCCCAAGTCAAGGAGGTTTCAACAAGAATTCAAACATACGCAAATAATGAAGCTATAACAGCAATCTGTGAAAACAGGACAGTCTGTAAAGATTTGAACATTCACCATACTTTTGTCACTCTTAAAATTCTGAAAAATTAGTACCAAATAAAGAATTTGTATAGAAATACTATGCAAAAAGTTTCAAAACCGTTTGATGTTCCAGGAAAAAACATAAAATTGCGCACTACAGCCAAAGTTTCTGTTTTTGCACCGCACAAACCAACAAGCAATTTAATCATCCTGAAGGAAACTCTTGGCACATTATTTTTATAATACAATGGAATTGTACAAGGGGATGATTATTTTTGTGAGAACTTTCATGAAAAATTCTACATTGTTTCCATAAGCATGAACACAAGTGTTCAAGGTCGACCCCCATTTCCGCAATGCGTCACCTTTCAATCGCTTCTCTTTTTGAAAAAAAAAAATTAGGCTCCCCTCTATATTTTTTTTGTTTTTAAACTTTATAAAAGCACTCAAAAGAAATAAATGACTCTTTTATAAAAACTTCCGGGTTGTCTCCCTAGCAGCGCTTTCTTTAAAGCCATTAAGCTAGGCATATAGTGCTCAAGTAATGAATCCACCCGGATCCCAAGGTATATCGAAGCCAATTTTAATTAGCAATGATTTAGCATTTAGTAGTGAGCATAAAGCAACATATATCAAGCAATGACGTAGTCTAACTCTCTTCCTATGCATCGGCATGTCATGAAAGAAACAATTCATGCACATCAAGTAAAGGCCAATGCATAGTATAAGCAGTTTCTTGCAATTTTGTTGTGTTGGAAACATAGAGAGGCGGAGATGTAGTTCCTTTCTCATAATAATTGCAAGTAGGAGTAGCAAGCACATGCATATTACATTCACCAAAATCATCATGTGCAATGGTAAATGGCAACCCATCAATGTAATCCTTAATAAGTGCAAACTTCTCCGATATAGTGTAGTCCGGGAGAATTCAAAAAGATAATAGGACTATCATGTGTGGCTGCAATAGCATCAATTTCATTCTTGGCATAAGGAACTATAGAAAGTTCATAACCATAAGCATAATTCATATTGGCACCTTGGCCACAAGCATAGAAAGCATCATCAAAAAGGGATATTTGAAATGAATCAAGAGGATCATAGCATTCATCCTTCGGTGAACTAGAAGGGAAATTAAACAAAGTATAGGATAAAGAGTTACTCATTAGAAGGTGGGAATGGGTGATCAATCCACTCTTCCTCCTTTTGTTCTTCGCTCTCCTCCTCGACTTTTTAATATTATGAGCTCACAGTTTCATAAATTCTGTCTTCCATAGACTCCTGCAAAATGTTAGTCTCTTTTTGGACAGCGGAGTAGTCCTCAATATATGGTTTAACATAGGCGTTAGAAGCATAATTATCATAACAATATTTAAGTATGGTAAAATTTCCAGATTTGCACAGAGTAGCATCATACTTTTAAATCAAAGAAGAAATTTTATAAGCACCCTTAAAAGCAAAAAGTCTTCAATTTGTTCAATATCAAAGTAATTATAAACACCTTTGGCATAAGAAGATACGATTCCATTATCAGTAAAATCACATTGGTAGGGAAGGTGTTTCTTAGGGTCTTCAGAACAACAAGTAACATCATATATTTCACATAAATTCCAAGCATAGCATTGCAAACGATGAATTTGATCCAGTAAAAGTTTCCCTTTTTGAGATAAGCGGTGTCGCACAAAACAAGCATGCTCTTCTAATGTTTTTCCCTCAACTAAGCTAGTTGGGTTTTCAGCACGAGCACAAATGGATCGAATATGATCCAAGTAAAAATCTTCAGCAGTATGATAGATTTTGGGTGGTTCTTCAACCATTGGTTTAGTAGGTACAACTAATTTTTTGGGTATTTTGTGATTTCTACCCGTAACTAAAGATAGAAAACAAGAGCACAAAATTAAAACTACTTACTGATAAAGGAAACAAGCACACACGAGAATATTCGCCCCGCGCTATAACTCGCCGGCAACGGCGCCAGAAAAAGGTCTTGATAACCCACAAGTATAGGGGATCGTTTGTATCCTTCTTCGATAAATAAGAGTATCAAACCAAATGATGAGCTAAAGGCAAAACAAATATTTGCTCAAGTTCTATCGACCACCGATACAACTCTACGCACACTTCACGTTTGCTTTACCGAAAAAAGTAAGAAACTATTTTGTAGGTGTGATCCTATAACTACTTTGCAAGAATAAAACAAGAAGTACTTTGCAAGACAATAAAAGTGGATAGCTTTTGTTAACAAGAAGGTCATTAGTCCCTAGATAATCGATAACAAGTACCGGTAATCATTTTTGCAATTTTATATGAGGGAGAGGCATGAGCTAACATACTTTCTCTACTTGGATCATATGCACTTATGATTGGACCCCTAGCAAGCATCCGCAACTACTAAAGATCATTAAGGTCGTGAAACCCAACCATAGCATTAAGTATCAAGTCCACTTTACTCCCATACGTCATACCCCACTTACTTGGGTTTAAGCTTCTGTCACTCTCGCAACCCACCATAAGCGAACAATGAACATATTGCAACGCCCTACAGTAGGGGCCCCTCACATTTGCGCGAGAACGGAGGGCACCGTAGGACATCACCATAAATAAAATATACAATCATACCAAACAAGATCACGATTAACCCACGGGACAAAACAGATCTACTCAAACATCATAGGATAACCATAGATCATTGGGAAATAATATATGGAGTTGAGCACCATGTTTAAGTAGAAATTACAGCGGGGGGAAAGAGGTGTTACACCGCTGCAATGAGGGGGAGAAAGTTGGTGTTGACGGTAGCAAAATTGTTGATGTAGATCGCCATCCCGATCGTTGCCCCGGTGGCACTCCGGCGCCACTTGAAGCGAGGGGGAGAGAGCCTCCCTCCTTCTTCTTCTTCCTTGGCCTCATCCCTAGCTGGGAGAAGGGTTTCTCCTCTAGTACTTGGCTTCCATGGCATGGGAGAGGCGAGAGCCCCTCCGAGATTGGATTTGTCTCTTTGTCCTCTTCTGTTTCACGTTCCCCTGATCTGGCCAAAAATCGTTTCTTATATTCTCGGAGATCCGTAACTCCGATTGCGCTGAGATTTTAACACGATTTTTTTCTCGATATAAGCTTCCTTGCGCCCGAAGTAGAGCTCCAACCGAGGTACTTGGTGAGCACAACCCACCACCACGAGCCAGGCTCCCCTGGCGTGCCCTGGTGTATTGTGGGTTGTGTGGGACTCCGTTTGTGGCGATTCCAACTCCAAAAAATCACATATATTCCAAAATAATTCTTTGTAAAATTTTATTGCATTTGGAATTCGTTTGATATAGATTTTCTGCGATACAAAAAACATGCAAAAAAACAGGAACTGGCACTAGGCACTGGATCAATAGGTTAGTCGAATAAATCATATAAAAAGTTGCCAAAAAATATGTGAAATTTGTATAATATTGGCATGAAACAATCAAAAATTATAGATACGACAGAGATGTATCACCTACCGGAAAGGCTTTGTATTTTGGGTTAGCTATATTTTGCAAAAAAAACGTTTTCCCCATGACAGCTGGGACCCACCAGCTATATCTTCCGACGCATGGAAAGTGTCTCCATATTAGGCGTGGAAAAAAATGAATGCCCCCTGACAGGTGGGACCTGCCAGCTATATCTTCGCACGCAAGGAAGTGCCTCCTGATCCTCCCTGACAGTCGGGACCCACCTGGTCGAAGTGTACGTAGCATTGTCATTCTAGTCGCGAACGTGTACGTACATACTAGTCGATCGGTCTCTCTGCAACGATGAACCATGGCCGAGCAAGAAGCAGCACGTGTAGTTGTAGAGCCCCCGACGTAGCAGTTCAGGCAGTCCAGTAAAAACTGTGTACACGTACGTACAGCCAAATGCCAAAAATACGGCCACGTACGTACATACGGGCAGGATCACGAGCGCATGCTCGCGCATACGTACGGCCATGTAGTCCCGTACATACGGAGACGGTAGCAACGGCCGTGTTCATTGGCAGCCAACCGGCGGGGTCGGAACGGAGAAACAGCATCGTGTTCGTTGGGAGGCAACCGGCTTGGACGGAACAGCCGAAACCTGGTATGGCGTATCGCAAAATAGAGGGAAACGGCCTTCTGCTAGAGCGCGTACAATCTAAATGGGGTCTTGTTCATCTGGAAGCGTCTGGCGTACCGCAAAACAGAGGAAATGGCCTTCGGCTCGACCGGCTACGATCGAAACGGTGTCATGTTCATCGGGAGGGGTCTGGCATACCGCAAAACGGAGGAAACAGACTTGTGTTGGAGCGCTACGATCAAAATGAGGGTCCTATTCATCGGTAGGGGTGTGGCATACCACAAAATGGGACTCCACGGGCTACTGTTCACCCACCGTCGACTTCCTCCAGCCTCCACATGCACTGTTCATCCACAGCGTCTTCCTCTGCCTCCGTCGGCTCTGTTCATCCAGCCCTCCACGGGGTCCTATTCATCATGCCCTCCACGGGGTCATGTTCATCCTACCAGCCCTCCACCGGCTACTGTTCAACCAGCCCTCCAAGGGGTCCTGTCCATCCACCCCCAACGCCTCGGCTGTGGCGGCCTCGTCTCGGGGTCCTGTTCATCCAACGGCAACCGCAACGTCCAACCCCCATGGGGCCTGTTCATCCAACCCCCACCGAGAACTATTCATCCAACCCCAAACACGTACATCTCGACTCGTTCAACCAACCCCACATTCACTGTCCATCAAGCGGCAGCAGGTTCGATCGGCTTCAGTAAGCAGCAATAGTGATCGATCAGGTTCTGTTAGCAGTGATAGCGAAGGAATCGGTCGAGTTCAGTTAGCAGCCAAGGGATCGATCGCTCGGGTTCATTAACGTAGCTAGTGCAATCACTCGGGTTTCAGTAAGCTAACACCTCGCTCAGGTTCAGTTAGAGCACAACGCCTCGCACATACACGCAATGTGTATGAGAGAAACGTGCAAACCTCCGTGCATCGCTCCGCCCCGACCACCCACCGTAACCGGGAACTCCCCAAAAATTTCCTCTCCCTCACTTCTACCATGATTTTTTTGTCATGGGTGGCCCAAAGAATGTCATGCAGCTACGTCTCTGGCATGCCTAGGATGAAAAGCCCATTTTCTGTCATGATTGTTTGTCACAGAAGTAGGAGCCCACCACATCTACGATGATACGGGTTTTTCTCACAATTATGGTCATAGAAGTGTCATAAGCATGACAGAAAAAAATCGTTCAGCCCAAAATGTCACGGATGTGTCTTTTTTTACTGCTCATGCTCTCCTCTAGCCTTTGCTTCCCAATCTCCTAGCTCCAGCGCTCGTAGATCTAGCGTCCGTAGCTCCCATCCCTTCCACCACCGCCGCCTTCTCCAGCAATGGTTGGATCTGGCTCTAAGGGCAAGTGGGAGGCCTCCACCGTCATGGAGAAAGACGTGAAGAGTCTCCGGAGCGTGGGCTATCATGCGTCCAACATAACGCACCGGATTAATGATGAGAATCAGGTGACCCCCATCCCAGGGCCTGGTGAGAGGGTTGTGTTCATCCCTCACTTTCTTCGGGGGCTCAGATTTCCCCTCCACCCCTTTGTTCGGGGTCTCTTGTTTTTCTACGGGCTAGATTTCCATGATCTAGCCCTGAATTCCGTTCTTCACATATCGTCTTTCATAGTCTTATGTGAAGCTTTCCTCCGCGTCCCCACACACTTCGGCCTATGGCTCAATACCTTCAATCTAAAGCTGAAGGGGTCGATGGGCAGCACGCGGACTGCGGGGGGAGCTATGGTAAGCAAGCTCCCGAACACAACCTATCCCAAAGGGGCTTTTGTGGAAACCAACAAGGTATGGCAGCAAGAGTGGTTCTATATCACCAAACCCCGTGAGGCTAAATGGGCGGCCATGCCTGAATTCAGATTCGCACCGCCGAAAAGGCTCACCTCATGGACCACCAAGGGCCTCGAGTGGTGGTCTCAATCGGAGGTGAAGACACTCCAGAATCGCATCTCCGACATGATAGTGAAGGACACCCACCTCACTAACATGATTCAGGTGATGCTTTTTCGCTGCACCCTCCCCTGCCAGCTCCGGGCCTCCCGCTTGTGGGAGTTCAGTCTGGTGGGACCACGGACCTTAAAGCGCTTCTCCGGCACTACGCATGAAGATATATGGAAACAACTTTTCAACGGCCAGAAGAAGTGGCCGAAGGAAAACGAAGACACCGGTTTCGACAGCGTGACTCCGGCTATAGAGGTAAGCACGATTTTTCCGAACACCTATCCTATCCGTATCTCGAATATAACCGGAGTTAGTACATTTGCGTTCTATACAGGCCTGGACGGCGAAAGCCGAGCGGATCAACTATCCGGCTCCGCTACCCGAAGACCCAGCCACGCCTCAGCTAACGTTGATGCTGGTACCGACGCCATACTAGGCATCGAAGAAGAAGGCCAAGAAGAAGGGCAAGGAGGCAAAGAGTGGCCCCCGCCCTAAGGGTCCTTCCGAAGCTATATCTGGAGAGACCGACGCCCCCTCCTCCCATGAAAAAGAAGAGGAGGAGGAGGAGGAGGAGGAGGTTGAAAGAGACTCCCCCATCAAGGGGAAGAGGAAGAAGAGGTCGGCCCCCGATAACACGGGGAAGGGGGTGATGTCTACTACGCAACCATCTTATTGTGGACGTTGTTGGGCCTCCAAGTGCAGAGGTTTGTAGGACAATAGCAAATTCCCTCAAGTGGATAACCTAAGTTTTATCAATCCGTGGGAGGCATAGGATGAAGATGGTCTCTCTCAAACAACCCTGCAACCAAATAACAAAGAGTCTCTTGTGTCCCCAACACACCCAATACAATGGTAAATTGTATAGGTGCACTAGTTCGGCGAAGAGATGGTGATGCAAGTGCAATATGGATAGTAGATATAGGTTTTTGTAATCTGAAAATATAAAAACAGCAAGGTAGCAAGCGGTAAAACCGAGCATAAACGGTGTTGCAATGATAGGAAACAAGGCCTACAGTTCATACTTTCACTAGTGCAAGTTCTCTCAACATAATAACATAACTGGATCATATAACTATCCCTCAACATGCAACAAAGAGTCACTCCAAAGTCACTAATAGCGGAGAACAAACGAAGAGATTATGGTAGGGTACAAAACCACCTCAAAGTTTTTCTTTCTGATCGATCTATTCAAGAGTCCGTAGTAAAATAGCATGAAGCTATTCTTTCCATTCAATCTATCATAGAGTTCGTACTAGAATAACACCTTAAGACAGAAATAAACCAAAAGCCTAATGTCACCTAGATACTCCATTGTCACCTCAAGTATCTGTGGGCACGATTATACGATATGCATCACACAATCTCAGATTCATCTATTCAACCAACACGAAAGAACATCAAAGAGTGCCCCAAAGTTTCTACCGGAGAGTCAGGACAAAAACGTGTGCCAACCCCTATGCATAGATTCCCAAGGTCATGGAACCCTAAAGTTGATCACCAAAACATACATCAAGTGAACCGATTGAATACCCCATTGTCACCACAGGTATCCCACGCAAGACATACATCAAGTGTTCTCAAATCCTTAAAGACTCAATCCGATAAGATAACTTCAAAGGGAAAACTCAATCCATCACAAGAGAGTAGAGGGGGAGAAACATCATAAGATCCAACTATAGTAGCAAAGCTCGCGATACATCAAGATCGGGCCATCTCAAGAACACGAGGGAGAGAGATCAAACACATAGC
Organism: Secale cereale; assembly: GCA_902687465.1. Lineage (NCBI taxonomy): Eukaryota > Viridiplantae > Streptophyta > Magnoliopsida > Poales > Poaceae > Secale > Secale cereale. The sequence continues at coordinate 295,365,877 of LR738711.1, forward strand.
TACTGGTACATACCCTCAGACCCAAGGGTGAACTACTCCCCTCGTCATGGAGAGCGTCGGGATGATGAAGATGGCCACCAGAGAGGGATCCCCCCCCCTCTGGCAGGGTGCCAGAACGGGTCTAGTTGGTTTTCGGTAGCAACAGAGGCTTTCGACGGCGAAACTCCCGATCTAGGTTATTTTCTGGAGGTTTCTGTATATATAGGAGGTGTTGGAGTCGGGGCCAAGTAAAGGGGGTCTCCGGGCTGTCCACGAGGCAGGGGGGCGCGCCCAGGGGGCACGCGCCCCCGCCCTCGTGGGAAGCCCGTGTACCTTCTGGTCCCCCTCCGGCATTTCCTGGGCTTCTTCTGGTCCAAAAATAACCTCAGTTGAGTTTCAGGTCAATTGGGCTCTGTTTGATATTCCTTTTCTGCGAAACTCAAAAACAAGGAAAGAACAGAAACTGGCACTGGACTCTGGGTTAATAGGTTAGTCCCAAAAATCATATAAAAGTGTATAATAAAACCCATTAAACATCCAAAACAGAATATATAATAGCATGGAACAATCAAAAATTATAGATACGTTGGATACGTATGAAACATCCCCAAGCTTAATTCCTACTGGTCCCCGAGTAGGTAAATGATAAAAACAGAATTTTTGATGTGGAATGCTACCCAGCATAATTCTCAATGTAATTTACTTTATTGTGTCATGAATGTTCAGATCCGAAAGATTCAAGATAAAAGTTTGTATTGACATAAGAATAATAATACTTCAAGCATACTAACAAAGCAATCATGTCTTCTCAAAATAACATGGCCAAAGAAAGTTATCCCTACAAAATCATATAGTCTGGCTATGCTCCCTCTTCATCACACAAAATATTCATATCATGCACAACCCCGGTTTCAGCCAAGCAATTGTCTTCATACTCAAAAAAATTCAAACCTTTCAACTTTCACGCAATACATGAGCATGAGCCATGGATATAGCACTATAGGTGGAATATAGTGGTGGTTGTGGAGAAGACAAAAAAGGAGGAAGATAGTCTCACATCAACTAGGCGTATCAATGAGCTATGGAGATGCCCATCAATAGATATCAATGTGAGTGAGTAGGGATTGCCATGCAACGAATGCACTAGAGCTATAAGTGTATGAAAGCTCATCAAAAAAATAAGTGGGTGTGCATCCAACTTGCTTGCTCATGAAGACCTATGGCATTTGAGGAAGCCCATCATTGGAATATACAAGTGAAGTTCTATAATGAAAATTCCTATTAGTATATGAAAGTGACAAAACAAGAGACTCTCTATCATGAAGATTATGGTGCTACTTTGAAGCACAAGTGTGGAAAAGGATAGTAGCATTGTCCCTTCTCTCTTTTCTCTCATTTTTTTGGGAGGGGGCTTTTTTTATTTCTTTCTTTTTAGCCCCCCTCTTTTTTTGGGCCATCTCTTTTTTTTTGGCCTTTCCTTTTTTTATTTCCTCACACGGGACAATGCTCTAATAATGAAGATCATCACACTTTTATTTACTTACAACTCAAAGATTACAACTCGAAGCTAGAACAAAATATGACTCTATGTGAATGCCTCTGGCGGTGTACCAGGATGTGCAATGAATCAAGAGTGACCTGTATGAATGAATTATGAATGGTGGCCTTGCCACAAATACGATGTCAACTACATGATCATGCATGGCAATATGACAATATGAAGTGTGTCATATGAATAGAACGGTGGAAAGTTGCATGGCAATATATCTCGGAATGGCTATGGAAATGCCATGATAGGTAGGTATGATGGCTGTTTTGAGGAAGGTATATGGGTGGTGTATGGTACGGGCAAAAGTTGCGCGGTACAAGAGAGGCTAGCAATGGTGGAAGGGTGAGAGTGCGTATAATCCATGGACTAAACATTAGTCATAAAGAACTCACATACTTATTCCAAAAATCTACAAGTCATCAAAACAGAATATTTAACGCATGCTCCTAGGGGAAGGGTTGGTAGGAGTTAACCATCACGTGATCCCGACCTCCACACAAAGGATGACAATCAATAAATACCTTATGATCTAACTTCGTCACGTAGCGGTACACCATACGTGCATCCTACGAGAATCACAAACTTTAACACAAGCATTTCTTGAATTCATAATTACCCCGCTAGCATAACTCTAATATAACCATCCTCATATCTCAAAACAATCATCAAGTATTAAACTTCTCATAATATTCAATGCACTTGTATGAAAGTTTTTACTATACCCAACTTGGATGCCTATCATATTAGGACTAGTTGTATAACCAAAGCCAATTACCATGTTGTTCTAAAGGACTCTCAAAATAATATAAGTGAAGAATGAGAGTTCATCTATTTCTTCAAAATAAAACCACTGTCGTGCTCTAAAAGATATAAGTGAAGCACTAGAGCAAACAACAAACTACTCCGATAGATATAAGTGAAGATCAATGAGTAGTTGAATAATTATGTAACTATGTGGAGACTCTCTAAGATTTAAGAATTTTAGATCTTGGGATATTATTCAAATAGCAAGCAAAACAAAATAAAACAAATTGATGCTCCAAGCAAAACACATATCATGTGGTGAATAAAAATATAGCCTCAAGTAAAGTTACCGATAGACGAAGACGAAAGAGGGGATGCCTTCCCGGGGCATCCCCAAGCTTAGGCTTTTGGTTGTCCTTGAATTTTACCTTGGGGTGCCTTGGGCATCCCCAAGCTTAGGCCCTTGCCACTCCTTATTCCATAGTCCATTGAATCTTTACCCAAAACTTGAAAACTTCACAACACAAAACTCAATAGAAAACTCGTAAGCTCCGTAGTATAAGAAAATAAAACCACCACTTAGGTACTGTTGTGAACTCATTCTAAATTCATATTGGTGTAATATCTACTGTATTCCAACTTCTCTATGGTTCATACCTGTAACACCCCATATATGATACCTTCCATATATGGCAATAAAGCATTTATCATTTGATCCTTGTCCTTTCCTTGGGGGTTCTTTGTCAATTATGCATTCTTATTGTTATTGCATTGTCATTTTATTTTTCCTTATGCATACATGCATTGCTCATCATCATCATTGCATCATGATCAACATAGCATTCTTTTACTTGTCATGAGTGTTGGTCCTTGTCCTAGCTTGTCATGTGAGTGCATCTTGTTGTGTGTTGGTGGTGGCAAGCCCATGGCCATGCTAAACCCTAACCCCCTCCTTCATCTTGCACCACTCTTCTCCTTCCTCCTTTTCTTTTTCATTCTTTAAGCTATTTTGCAAGTGACTTAGCCTCTCCCTAAAATGTTCATCTCCTCCCCTCTTCTTTGTTGCCTTGACTTAAGTCACCTTGCAAAGCCTTGCCCTAATTTGAAATGATTTGGTTAGGTTAAAAAATGACAGAAGTTTGAACCATATTCAAACTTATTTTATTTTTTTAACCTCTAAAAATGTCCAAACCAATTTTATAAAATAGGGCATAATTCCAGGAGCTTGGGGATATTTTATTTTTCCCCAAATTCCTTTTCTTTTAGCCTAAGCTTTTTCTTTTGTTTTTCTGTCTGAGGAAAAAGAAAAAGAAAAGGCCACAGCGCAGCAGCCAGCAGCAGCGCAGCCCAGTAGCTACTTGGGCCAGTTCCCCCCCCCCCTCGGCCTAGCAGCCAGCCGCGCCAGCAGCCCATCTTCAGCCCGCACGCGTCCCTACGTCTCTTTCTCACCCGCGCCCCCGCTTACCCCGCTGAGTCGCGCCCACATGGACGCCTAGGGACCACACGTCAGCGTCTGTGGTGAGTCGTGCACCCACATTTTCGTCCTCCTCGCGCCGTCGCCATGGGGACCGCGAGCACGACGCCGTCGCCGCTCCATCGTCGCTCTCCCCCCCCCTTTTAAGCCCCCACCGTGTCC
>LR738711.1:295391289-295437959 GCA_902687465.1 Secale cereale
GGAGAAGCCCGAGATGAAGCGCTCGTAGGAGCCGGCAATGAGGGCCATCGGAGACGGTGGGGAAGGGGAGGGGAGGGGAGGTGTGGTGGAGGTGGGTGGCGGTGATGGGTGGGGTGGGCGGCGGCGAGGGGTCTGGATTGGGGAGGGCGACGGGAGGGGCTTGAGGGGAGGGCGACGGGAGGGATCTGGATCGAGGGCTGGAGGTGGCTGCGGCAAGGACGGGAGGGATCTGGATCGAGGGCTGGACGCTAGGGTTCACGCAAGAGAGAGGGGTTGGGTGGGGTTCGAGCTTGAGGGGAGAGGGGTATGTTGCGGTGCTGGGATGGATGAACGGAAGGATGGACACATGGATGGATGTATGGATGGACGGATGTTCGCCATGTCAGCGATCCATGCCACAACTGACTCCACCAATCAGGATTAAGCCTATGTAATTTGGTTTTTTTCCTTTTGTTTCTCTTATATTTTTTTACCCTCTTATTTCGGGTAACATTCAACATATTACCTTCTTATAGTTTGTTCAAATTAACCAGTAGTGTGCACATGTGTGTATCTTGGGATGACAAGCAATGTTGATTTGGAGGTTTTCTTCTTCATTGCGTAAAAAAAATCATTTACATTTTTCGAGTGCCCAAAATGAGTTTCTTTTGTGAAGGACCTACCAAATAATTTTTGCAAAATTGGACCAAATGATTATTCTAAAATACTAGGCCATATTTAATGCACAATTGACCAAATGGTTGGGTGTAAAGAGTTTTGATCCACCTCTCGTGAAAAAGACAAATTTCCGCCGATTCAGCTGGAAGCGGGTCAAATTTGAACTGATGCTGCCTTGTAGTTTGCTCTTTATTTTTTACAAAAATCATTTCTAGGTACATAAGTATCTATTTAATCAGAGAAACACCAAAAAATAACAAGATTCAACCACTAGCTAGGAACGGTCATGCCCGCCGTTTTGACCACATTTTGAAACGGGCATAAAAATTCAAAAAAAAATCAAGAAATTGGAAAACCTTCGCATTGTGTCATTATATATGACCAACTAACCAGGAAAAATAATAAACTTGTAATATGGCAATTCTTTTAAAAAAGTGTTCTCAGAAATGAGCTATCATGTGTGAAGATTCATGGCTTTCAAGCCGGATGATCAATCCTATGGCCACATTCATGGCATAGTTTGTTCAAATGATCTCATATTGTGCACAAGGGTGCATCTTGGAATGGCAAACAATGTTGCCTAAGAAAGTTTTCACTTTATTTGCACGAAAAATTCATTTTCCATTTTTCGTGTGCCCAAAAGGAGGTTTTTTTGTGAAGGACCTCCCAAATAATTGTTCCAAAATTGGACCAAATCATTTTTATAAAATACTAGGCCATATTTAATGCACAATGGACCAAATGGTTGGGTGTAAAAAGTTTTGATCCACCTCTCATGAAAAAGACAAATTTCCGCCGATTCAGTTGGAAGCGGGTCAAATTTGAACTGTAGCTGCCTTGTAGTTTGCTCTTTATTTTTTCCAAAAATCATTTCTAGGTACATAAGTATCTATTTAATCAGAGAAACACCAAAAAATACCAAGATTCAAACACTAGCTAGGAACGGTCATTCCCGCCGTTTTGACCGCATTTTGAAACGGGCATAAAAATCCAAAAAAAATCAAAAAATTGGAAAACCTTCGCATTGTGTCATTATATATGACCAACTTACCAGGAAAAATAATAAACTTGTAATACGGCAATTCTTTTAAAAAAAAGTGTTCTCAGAAATGAGCTATCATGCGTGAAGATTCATTGCTTTCAAGCCGGATGATCAATCCTATGGCCACATTCATGGCATAGTTTGTTCAAATGATCTCATATTGTGCACAAGGGTGCATCTTGGAATGGCAAACAATGTTGCCTAAGGGAGTTTTCACTTTATTTGCACGAAAAATTCATTTTCCATTTTTCGAGTGCCCAAAAGGAGGTTTTTTTGTGAAGGACCTCCCAAATAATTGTTGCAAAATTGGACCAAATCAATTTTATAAAATACTAGGACATATTTAATGCACAATTGACAAAATGGTTGGGTGTAAAAAGTTTTGATCCACCTCTCGTGAAAAAGACAAATTTCCGCCGATTCAGTTGGAAGCGGGTCAAATTTGAACTACAACTACCTCGTAGTTTGCTATTTAATTTTTTCCAAAAATATTTTCTAGTTAAATAAGTACCTATTTAATCATGAATACATGGTTTGGTGGCGATACGTCGAGGTTTGGGCGGTGGTCGAGGGCCCCAACTCTAGAGCGCGTAAACTCGCATGCCCGCCGCATGGTCACCGCGTGATTGTGGCGTTGACATGTGTTCTGGGAGGCCTAGGCATGTCTAGTGGGTTGGGAACTCCCCAGGTAGGTGCTAGGAAGAAAATTACAATATAAGATTCTCACGAGGAGACCGATCGATGCTCAAACATGAATTAGCAGTCAAGTGTTCGATTAGCGGTACGGGAAATGCACATGGATAATGGGCTTGAGTTTTGGTTGAGGATGATCAGTTACTAAGAAGACCGTCTTCACAAATTTTCAGCTCAAAAGGAGGAGTCTAGGTGGTACTTGCTTTGCAAAGTACCACACTGGACATAAATACGAATGTTGAAGCTGGGCTCAAAATAATGAATGGATTGAGCTGGCATTTGGTGGAGCATAGTTATTTGGGCATATGAAAGCACTGTAGAAAATGGATACCATTTGGACATGCCAAAGTGGTACTTCCTTCACAAAGTGTTTTTTTTAACAGAATAGGAAAATGAATATTTTTGAATTATTTTTGAACTAGGCAAGGAAGGTTTTTTACATATTTGACGAAGATATGACCCAAAGAATTTATGAGATTTTTTGGGGAATTTTGGGAATGACAGAAATATAGGTTGCTTCACAACCGAGGGCAAAAACTACCACATGGACATGACACATAGGCAAAACTGATGAGGTGGCGCCTAGTCGTAGCTACCCACCACAATTTACAAGGTTATGACCATCTATATTGGTCATGATCAGCTAGAAATAAGGCAGCGGACCAGTGCTATCTGCTTTATGACCATTTCGTGTAAGGAAATTATGACCTTTCTCACCAAAATGGTCGTTATAGTTTAGGGTTTGGAGCCCCCCGAACAGCTTTTGACCAATTGGTCTGAAATGGTCATAGATCTATGACCAATTCTTCCAGGGTCACTAACAGAAGGTCATAAGTTGACATATTTCTTGTAGTGGTGGGCCGCGACGTGCTAATACAAGCGGCCTGGTACGGCCCAGCTGATCGACCAGCTGCCCAAGACCCTCGCGAGGGGGGCAAGCCTCGCGAGGAGAACAATGTCAAGACCTCCTCGGGAGCGGCCTCAACAAGGCGTTCCGGAGGGGCGGAGAATCCAAGGACGAGCCTGCCTCAGGAGGAGGCAGTGATGTCAGCAGTGACGCACCGCGCCAGTGGGTGCCAGCGTCCGCCGGCGGCGCAGTTGCCATTTCGGTGCAAAGGGGACAGCGCAGTCGTTGGTTCCCAAGGATCGGGGCAAAGGTTTCCTCTCTGGTGCAACAAGACCGAAGACCGCAAGGACGATAAGGGGGACATCACTGTCGAGCCCACCACCGTGTCACCGCCTGATCCTTTTGCAGGCGAAGACCACTTTTGTCCGGGTAGGAACATCCTTGTGTTCCTGCTCAAAAATGGCCGTTGTGGGATCCCTTCCCGCCTAAACATTTTGGGGGAAGAGGACTGTGGCCGCCTATATAAGTAGCTAGGACTCCCACTGCAATGGGAGGGACAAACACACTCTGCCACCACACAAGGACCAAAAACACTAGCCTCCTGACCCTCCTGAGATCGCCTCCTGAGCCCAGGGAACGTTGTAATAGCTCATATTCTAGCTCGCCCGGAGCCAATCCACCAAAGCAGGAAGTAGGGTCTTACACCACACGGTGGCTCGAACCTGGATAAACTCTTGTGAGTTTTGTTAGTTGTCTGCTTGAATCCTTCCACCGAGACGAGAGCGAGGCGCTAGGTAGACGTGAGTGGGAGAGATCTTCGTTCACGCCCCTGTGTTCGAACTTAACGGGTTTTGCGGAGCCCTGAATCCGACATTTGGCATGCCAGGTAGGGGGCGTGTCGAAATCTTGCCTCTCCGACGACCTTCTCGCGTTCTCGTCACCGACCCTGCTCCACAGCCATGGTGGACACACGCCGAGCTCGCACTGCCCGCCGTGCTGCGAACGGCGCTCAGACGGTGCCCGCGGGCAACGGCGCACCGCTCTGCCCCAACTCGCCGGTCGCCAACGCCGCCACCGACCCGGCTGTCCACGAGCAGCAAGACTCCTCGTTGCCGCTGTCTGTGCAGCGGGATGGCCGCACGGCAACACCTTCACCCTCACCGGTCGCGGCGTCGTCCTCACTGGTCCGCCGCGGGCCGGTCTACCAGCAGCCTGTGCTACTGATGGCGCGGGAGCTCTTACGCTACCGCCCAACAGATGACCTCTACGACGAGTGGCTCCACCGCATCACCGAGCCCGTCAACGCCGCTGGAGAAGTGCCTGCACCAACGCACTCCTCACGTCCTTCGTCGCCCCCGGCGGGGAATGAGGGCCATGGGGTCCCGGCTCCGCCTCCACTCCACCACGCCGGCCAGGAGGGCCGGCGCGAGGCCCCTCGACGTGAGCAACCCCGCAGAGCCCACGCCCGTGACGAGGAGAGCTGTCAGGTGATTCTGCACCCTCATGCAGGGGCTCGTGGGCCTCCTGGCCCGGAGGGCCCAGACCGCGCGCCACAGGAGGTGGTGGCGCCAACACCTCAAGAACCAGCATCACAAGCGCAGGGGGCGCCTGCTATCGCGAACGTGGCTGGATGTCGCGCCCTAGCCCCTGAGCTACGGCGCCTCGTCTGGCCCGGCAAGTTCAAGCCGGACCTGCCTCCACGCTATGACGGCACCACTGACCCCACGGAGTTCCTCCAACTCTACGAGCTGAGCATCGAGGCGTCCAACGGCACCGAGCAGGTCATGGCGAACTGGTTCCCCATGGCTCTGAAGGACGGCGCGCGCTCCTGGCTCCTGAACCTCCCCGTGGGATCCATCTCCTCCTGGAAAGAGCTTCGCGAGCGTTTCGTCGCCAACTTCCAAGGCACGCGCGACCGAGCCCCGACAGCTGCTGATCTGCGTCGCGTGAGGCAGCAGCCGGGAAAAACCCTCCAAAAGTACATCCAACGCTTCAACACCATGCGCCTCCGTATCCCCAGGGCCTCGGACAAGGCCATCATCTCTGCGTTCTCTGATGGCGTCCGCGACGTCAGGATGAGGGAAGAGCTCGCCATTCACGAAGACCTTGTCGGATTCAGGGCTCCGCAAAACCCGTTAAGTTCGAACACAGGGGCGTGAACGAAGATCTCTCCCACTCTCGTCTACCTAGCGCCCCGCTCTCGTCGCGGTGGAAGGATTCAAGCAAACAATGAACAAAGCACACAAGAGCTTATCCAGGTTTGGGTCACCGCGTCGTGTAAGACCCTACTTCGTGCTTTGGTGGATTAGCCTCGGGCGAGCCGGGATACAAGCTAGTACAGAGGTTCCTGGGCTCAGGAGGCGAGCTCAGGAGGGTCAGGAGGCTAATGTTCTTACTCCCTGTCTGGTGGCAGAATATCCGTCCCCTTTGTAGTGGGGGTTCTAGCTACTTATATAGAGATCCGTCCCCATGGTCCTCTTCCCCCGAAATGTTTAGGCGGGAAGGGATCCCACAACGGCCATATTTGAGCGAGAACACAAGGACGTCCCCGCCCTGACAAAAGCAGTCTTCGCCTGCAAAAGGATCAGGCGATGACGCGGTGGTGGGCTCGACTATGACATCCTCCTGGCCGTCCTTGCGGTCTTCGGTCTTGTTGCACCAATGAGGAAACCTTTGCCCCGCTCCTCGGGAACTTGCGGCTGCGCTGTCCCCCTTGCACCGAAATGGTAACTGTGCTGCTGGCGCGATGCGTCACTGCTGATATCACTGCCTCCTCCTGAGGCAGGCTTGGACTTGGATTCTCTGCCCCTCCAGAGCACCTTGTCGAGGCTGCTCCTGAGGAGGTCTTGACGTTATTCTCCTCGCGAGGCTTGGCCCCCTCGCGAGGGTCTTGGGCAACTGGTTGATCAACTGGGCTGTGTCAGGCCGTGGTAGGAGTGCGTCGTGGCCCGTAGACAGGCAAGTCTTGGTACCCTGGTTCCCAGTACGCCGATAGTAGTCCCCGGGCCTAAGGCGCGCGCGGAGTCGTCTTTGGGGCGAAGCCTTAGTCGAGGATGAAGCGTCGCGGGCCCTAAAAGGCTATGGGCCAGGCTGGCGTGCGATTGTTGGACGGGATGTGGCGGCTCAGCTCCCCCACGCAGCCTTGGTGATCGTGCGACTTGACAACTCCTTGACGCGGGCAACGAGGGAGTAATGGTTGTTACACCATTGGCTGGCGGTTGGGCTCCTCCACCCTATAAATGGGACTAGGGGGGGCCCCAGGCCGTTTCCAAGCCAACGCCGTCTTCTCCTTGCTTGTCCTTCACTCTCTCTTTTGTCGCAAGATCTCCATGGCACCGCCGAGGAAGCCATCCGCCGCGGAGAAGAGAAAAACCCCAAAGGATCCAGTCCCATTACCGCCGAAGAGGGGTCGCGGTCGTCCCCGCAAGTATGCCGTTGCGCCCGCAGCGGCTTCTCGGGGAGGCGGGCGCGGCCTTTTGAGCTCCGCCACGTCCGCCGGTGGGCGGCGCGGAGCGTCCTCCCGTGGCGAAGGTGGTCGCGGCCGCGGAGGAAGAGGGGGCGTGCAACGGTGCCTGCTGGTCACGCGCCCTCCACGCCCACATTTCCATTCCTTCGACGTCTCGTCAGAGTTCATTGTGTGGGCGGAGAAGCCCGGTGGCCCGTGGCTCAGGCTTCCCCGCTCATTCGGCATCGTGCTACCGTCCGGTGGCCTTGGAGGTATATGGCTGCAGGCCGACGGTTGCTACAGTGGTGCATCCTGGGTGGAGGTTGAGGTGGATCCCTCGGGCGATGTGTCCTTGGAGCGTGGCTGGCAGTCGTTTCCCGCGCACACCGGCTGTAGGGGAGGTGTGCGCTTCACTTCAGGTACAATGGCATCTCCACGCTGTTCGTCAGGGTCTTCTCGGAGGAACGGAGGCACCTTGGGTGCTGTCCCGAAGCTGACGATGAGGAGGACAAAGACATCCGGAGGAGCGGCTCATCCTCCGGAGAAGACCTCAGTCCTAGGGGTGCCGTGGGGCCCCCTCTGTGGCAGTAGCAGCTCCTCCAGCAGTGGCGGCCACGACGAACCACCACGCTGCCGAGCTTGGTACGGCGAGGGGAGTGGATCGCCGCGTCGCTGCGGCTCGGTGAAGCCAGAGGAACCGGAGGATTTTGACTGAGCGGGAGCGACTTCTGCTTCTTCTCCTTTCTTTTCCTTCATCTCTTTCTGCATCAAAATTTCAAGTAGCCTTGAGGAGATGTGTAATGGGTTGTGATGTATGTAAGAAGCGGGAACTCGCTGTCATGCTTTTGTTGCTTGAATGAAATCACTTAGCTTTTATGCGTCCTGCCATCCTGAGGCGGAGTCCTCCTGACTCCGGCATCATGAGCCCCATCGGGTCGTGAGGAGGTGGCCGGGTCTGATGGGCTCGTACTGCCCCTGAGCAGGGGTCAATCGCTGAGATCTGCTGAGAGTGTCGAGAGCGGGTTAGAGAACCAAAGCCTGAGTGGTTCGGTAGATAGGTTGCGCGGACTGAGTAGCCTGGCGCCAGAGCCTGAGCAGGCTTGGTCAGGCGAGGTCATGGGGCCACGACTGACGAGGGACGGTGACCGACCGTGCACCAGCCCCCACGCGCGAGGCGCGTGAAGGAGAGCGAGTGGCATAGCTGAACTTAAAGCCGGCGAGAAAGATCCAAAACACAAAACTCTCGACGAAATGCAAGAAGCGCGAGAAACACGAGAACTTCATAGCATGGGGTAGAGGAAGGGCTGATAGCCAAGGAAGTAGAAAAGGATGACAGCCAAACACCAAGCAAAAAAGGAAATAGGTCGCGTCCGACCCCTACACTACATCTTCTTCCCAGCGCGGAGCTAAGGACTGCCACTGGGGCGTGGGTGGGAGCCTCGTCTGAGGGCCCGTAGGCAACGCACAGGAGACTCCGAGGCGTGTACAGCCCCAACTCATTATTACGTGAGAGTGTCACGGGCGGAGACCTTCACGGGCACGGAGCCTTGATTATGGATAGAAACTCCTGAGGTGTTCGATGTTCCAGGAATTCTGGATAGGTATCCCATCCTGCGTCTCCAGGCGCACAGCACCAGGCCTAGAGACACGGGCGATTCTGAATGGGCCCTCCCACATGGGCGAGAGCTTGTTGAAGGCCAAGACCTGTGGGGAGCGATGCTTGACCTCATGAGGGAGGACCGCCTCCGTCCCATAAACGAGAAAGAAGGGAGTCTCCCCCATAGGTTTGGTGGCAGTGGTTTGGATTGACCACGGCACGGACTGGAGTTCGTCGATCTAGCCCCTGCCGCAAGCCTCAAGCTTCTTCTTGAAGTTGCGCGTCTTGAGGCCACGCAAGACTTCCGCGTTGGCACGCTCGGCCTGGCCGTTGCTCCTGGGGTGGGCCACCGAAGCGTAGCAGATCTGTGTTCCAAGGATAGCACGATATGAACTGAAGAGATTTCTTGTGAACTACGAATCGTTATCCGTGATGATGCGGTTGGGGACCCCGAATCGCCTCACGAGGCCCTGGATGAACTTGACAGCTGACCCGGCTGGGATCGCGCGAACAGGCTCCACTTCTGCCCACTTGGTGAATTTGTCGATGGCGGCGTACAGGAAGCGGTAGCCCCCTGCTGCCCGAGGGAATGGACCTAGCATGTCCAATCCCCAGACCGCGAAGGGCTAGGAAAGAGGAATCGTCTGGAGGCCTTGCGATGGCTGGTGGATCTGCTTGGCGTGAAACTGGCACGCCTCGCATGCTTGCACAAGCTCCGTGGCGTCGTTGACCGCCATGGGCCAATAGAAGCCGCTGCGGAAGGCCTTGCCCACAAGGGTGCGGGACGTGAGTGATGACCACAGTCTCCACCGTGGATATCAGCTAGCAGCTCGCGCGCTTGCTTCCTTCAGATGCACTTTAGCGAGACGTCGTTGGGGCGCCTCCTGTAGAGTTCACCGTCTTGGATGCAGTAAGTTAAGGCCTGTCGGACCACGCGCCCTGTGTCTTCTTCTTTGTCTGGTAGGGCATCATGTTGTAGGTACATCTTGAGTTCTTGGGTCCAGCACCCCTCCTCGGGCTCCGTAGCAAGCAACAGGCGGGCTCCGGAAGGTGGGCCGCAGGGAGGGGCACCGTCCGAGGGCGCCGCCGGTAACCCTTGCCGAGGGGAGGCCGGCTCGGGGCCTGATGGTGCTGCTGACGGCTTGAGTAGTCGCTCCTCGAAGACGCATGGCCTTTGGGGCTCCCGTCTGGAGGCTCGCTTGGTGATGTCGTCTGCTTCTTTGTTGGTGCCTCTCGTCACGTGCTGCACCTCCAACCCTTCGAATCGCTTCTCCATCCTGCACACCTCCTCCAGGTATGCCCCCATGTGCTCATCCTTGGGCTTGTACTTCTTGTTGGAGAAGTTGACGAGGAGTTGCGAATCGCCCCTAATGGTCAGACTCTTGACCCCCAGCGCAGCGGCGGCCTTGAGCCCGGCAATCAGGCCCTCATGCTCGGCAATGTTGTTGGAGACCTTCTCGCCCTACTGGAAGCAGAGCTGTACAGCGTAGTACAACTTATCCTGAGTGGGAGATACCAACACGGTGCCAACCCCCGCGCCGAGGCGTGAGAAGGCACCGTCGAAGTACAGCACCCATCCGTCTGGGGCCTCGTCGCCGGGGGCCAGCGAACGGTCTTCGTTGGCCCCCCGCTCGGGCGCATCAGTCCATTTCGCCACGAAGTCTGCCAGAGCTGCTCCCTTGATCACTCGCGTGGTGCTGAATTCTAGCTGGAACGCTTGAAGCTCGATGTTCCACTCGGCGACCCTCCCGACGACATTCGGGCCCCGCAGCACCTTCTCGAGGGGATACGACGAAACGACCTTGATGGGGTGGCCTTGGAAGTAGTGGCGCAGTTTCCTGGAGGCGACGAGGAGCGCCAGAAGCAGCTTCTGGGGCATCGGGTAGCGCGAACGCACGTCGCGCAGTACTGTGCTGATGAAGTACACCGGGTGCTCCACGAGGGTCGGCGCAGCAGGGTCCGTTGGCGCCTCGGGAGCCTAAGTAGCCTCTTGCTGAGCGACGGGGCCATCGGTGCCTCTGGTCGAATCCACCTATGAGGCCGTGTCAGGGGGCGGCGCGGGCCCTGAGGGTGCCGAGCCGCCCGCTGGCCTTGGGATCCGGAGCCTTTCCTCGCGCTCCACGACCAGTGCTGCGCTGGCGGAATGAGGCGTTGCGGTGAGGTAGAGCGTCATGGGCTCCAAGGGTCGTGGTGCTACCATGACCGGCGAGCTGGTCAGGTACTTCTTGAGGTCCCGGAAAGCGGCGTCGGCTTCCTGAGTCCACTCAAAGGGCCCCTTCTTCTTCATGAGCTTGAAGAACGGGAGGGCGCGTTCCCCAACCTTAGAGATGAAGCGCCCCAGGGATGTCACACACCCGGCGAGCTTCTGCATTTCCTTTAGGTTTGTGGGCGGCCTCATTTTTTCGATGGCCATGATCTTCTCCGGGTTGGCCTCAATGCCTCGGTGCGAGACCAGGAACCCTAGCAACTTGCTGGAGGGTACGCTGAACACGCACTTCTATGGGTTGAGGCACAGCTTCACCTTGCGCACATTGGCGAATGTTTCTTCTAAGTCCTGGATGAGGGTCGCGGCCTCTTTGGTCTTAACCACTATGTCAACGGCGTAGGCCTCTGCATTCCTCCCGAGCTGAGGGCCGAGGGTGATGTGCATCAGGCGCTGGAAGGTAGCGCCCGCGTTCCTCAGCCCGAACGGCATGCAGGTGTAGCAGTAGACCCTGCATGGGGTCAGGAACGCTGTCTTCTCAACGTCTTCTACCGCCATCTTGATTTGGAGGTAGCCCGAGAATGTGTCGAGGAAGCAGAGTTGGTCGCACTCAGCCGTCGAATCCACGATTTGGTCAATGCGCGGAAGAGGGAAGGGGTCCTGAGGGCAGAACTTGTTGAGGCTCGTGAAGTCGACGCACATGTGTTCCTTGCCTCCTTTCTTCGGGACGATGACGGGATTGTCTAGCCACTCCGGGTGCCGTACCTCCCGTACGACACCAGCTTCCTAACCTCTTGGACGATGAAGGCCTGCTTCTCCGGGGCTTGTCTACGCGCCTTTTGCTTGATAGGGCGCGCATTGGGGCACACCGTGAGGTGATGCTCAATGACATGCCTTGGCACCCCGACCAAATCTACGGCCTTCCAGGCGAACACATCCTTGTTGGCCCTGAGGAAGCTGACCAGCGCCGCCTCTTGCTCTGGATCCATGCCCGCGCCGATGGTGAAGGTGGCTCCTGAGCCTTCTTCGTCGGCGGGCACTTGCTTCGTCTCGGCGGGGTCCTAAGAAAAGAGCTGCTTCTTCTTGGCAGGCGCGGCCTCCGGAGGTTCTGGAGCCCCCTTCGCCCCTGGGTGAGCTGCGGCAGCGGTGGCCTTGTAGGCGCGCCCAAGAACCTGAAGGGCGGCCTTAGGGTCCCCTTTGATGGTGATGATGCCGCTGCTCCCGGGTATCTTGACGGTGTTGTAGCCCGGGTGGGTCGCCGCCATGAACTTTGCCAAGGCCGGGAAGCCGAGGACAGCGTTGTACGACAGGTGGATGGGCGCAATGTCAAAATCGATGAGCTCGGTCCGGTAGTTAGCCGGCGTGCCGAAGGTGACCGGGAGGCGGATCTGGCCGAGGGGGACGGCCGAGCCCGCGACCCCCGAGAAGGGCTTGGTGGGAAGGAGCTGCCTCTAGGACATAGGCAGATGACCAAAGGATTCGGGAGAGTGGATGTTGAGGCCGGCACCGCCGTCGATGAGAGTTCTTGTCACGGCCACCCCGCACATGGTGGGCGTGCATACCGTGGGGAGAGCGCCGGTGCCGGCCGCTTCGGAGGCGAGGTCGCCGGGGCCGAAGGTGATGGCGAGCCCCGGCCCGTTCTGCGCCCGCAAGGCCTCCCACGGCTGGGCGGCAGCTCCAACCTACCGAAAGTGCGACTTGGCGTGTCGTGCAGACGCTGGTGCTTGGGACCCACCAAGGATGCAGGCGACCCCGCGGCAAGGCCGCTCCCCGCAGCCGACGCCCCACAGCTCGCAGCTGCGAGCCCGTCCGTGTGACGCGGGTCTCGGCGGGCAGCCGATGCTGGGCCCGCCGCCGCCCCACTAAGAGTGCGACAGGCGAGGCCACAGGAGGCGGGAGTGGTGGTGCAGGCCGTCCTCGAGTGGCCTGGCCGGCAGGAGTGTCGTAGAGGAAGGAGGAGGGGCGCCCATGGGTGGCGCGGTTCGTCGATGTTGCTCGGTCGGCGAGGAGGAAGCCTGCCCCCGCGCGACTGTGGCTGGCCGCAGCCATCGTAGAGGCGCCGAGACAGAGAGGGGAAGCAAGGTCGTCGAAGAGGCGAGATTTCGACACGCCCCCCTACCTGGCGCGCCAAATGTAGGATTCAAGGCTCCGCAAAACCCTTTAAGTTCGAACACAGGGGCGTGAACGAAGATCTCTCCCACTCTCGTCTACCTAGTGCCCCGCTCTCGTCACGGTGGAAGGATTCAAGAAAACAATGAACAAAGCACACAAGAGTTTATCCAGGTTCGGGCCACTGCGCGGTGTAAGACCCTACTTCCTGCTTTGGTGGATTAGCCTCGGGCGAACCGGGATACAAGCTAGTACAGAGGTTCCTGTGCTCAGGAGGCGAGCTCAGGAGGGTCAGGAGGCTAATATTCTTACTCCCTGTCTGGTGGCAGAATATATGTCCCCTTTGTAGTGGGGGTTCTAGCTACTTATATAGGCGGCCACGGTCCTCTTCCCCCGAAATGTTTAGGCGGGAAGGGATCCCACAACGGCCATATTTGAGCGGGAACACAAGGACGTCCCCGCCATGACAAAAGCAGTCTTCGCCTGCAAAAGGATCAGGCGATGACGCGGTAGTGAGCTCGACTATGACATCCTCCTAGCCGTCCTTGCGGTCTTCGGTCTTGTTGCACCAATGAGGAAACCTTTGCCCAGCTCCTCGGGAACTTGCGGCTGTGATGTCCCCCTTGCACCGAAATGGTTTATGTGCCGCTGGCGCGATGCGTCGCTGCTGATATCACTGCCTCCTCCTGAGGCAGGCTTGGCCTTGGATTCTCCGCCCCTCCAGAGCACCTTGTCGAGGCTGCTCCTGAGGAGGTCTTGACGTTGTTCTCCTCGCGAGGCTTGGCCCCCTCGCAAGGGTCTTGGGCAACTAGTTGATCAACTGGGTTGTATCAGGCTGTGGTAGGAGCGCGTCGCGGCCCGCAGATAGGCAAGTCTGAGTACCCTGGTTCCCAGTATGCCGACAGACCTGTGCACAGCCCTCGACATGTTCAAGCTCACGGCAAAGTGCTCCAGGGCGGAGGAAGGCCGCCTCTCTCTTCAGGAGCTGCCTCAGGCGGAGGCGGACGACAAGAAGACCAACGCCAAGGAGTTGAAGCGCGAGGGACCCGTTGCGCTGGCTGCGAAGCCAGAAGTGAAGCGTGGCTGCGGCTACGATGACCTCCCCAGAGACAACCGACCATGTTGCGTCTTGCACAACGTCCACAGCCACAACACCAACGACTGTCAGGAGCTCAGGGCGATGCGCGGTGGGCGCGTTGGGCATCACCCTGAGCGCGACAACCGCGGCTACGGCCGTGGAGGAGGCCGAGGAGGAGGATGTTGGGACGGCAGGAACTCATGCCAAGGGTGGCGTGAGCAGCCTCGTGAAGACAACTGGCAGGAGCAGCCTCGTGACGCCCCCTGGCGCGACCAGCCTCGTGAGGGTCGCCCTCAGGGTAATGGAGGCCTGCCTCCGCTGCCACCACCTCCAAGGAGGAACGACGACGACCGCCAGGGAGACAGGGCGGGGGGCTTCCAGGAGTCGCGTGCAGTTGCATGCATTCTGGGAGGAGCCCATGCCCCGGCTTCTCACCGCATCTTCAAGCAGTTTGCCCGTGAGTTGAATGCAGCGCTTCCCAGGCCTCACGCCGCACGCAACCTCAGGTGGACCAAGCAAGTCATCGCCTTCGACCCCAAGGACCAGCTCAAGTGCATTGCGGCCCCAGGCGCCCTCCCGATGCTCTGGACCCCAACCATCAGCAACGTCCTCGTGACCAAGACCCTCATCAACGGCGGAGCAGGGCTCAACGTCCTCTCCGTCCAGACCTTCGAGACGCTCCAGGTTCCCTATGATCAGCTCCACCCAACCAAGCCATCCTATAGAGTCACGGATGGCTCCACACTCCCGATGGGGCAGGTCCGCCTCCCCGTCACCTTTGGCGACCGCGACAACTATCACACAGAGCTCATCAACTTCGATGTCGCCAACATCCACCTCTCGTACAACACCATCCTAGGGTATCCTGCCCTCGCCAAGTTCATGGCGGTGACCCATCACGGCTACAATGTCCTCAAGATGCCCGGGAGCGGAGAAGTCATCACGATCGCCTCCGACGAGAAGGAAGCGGTGCGTACCCTGGAGCGTGCCTACCAGACAGCGGCGGTCGAGTGCTCCGATGAGGATGGAGCCGTCATCGCCCTGCAGACTGCCCCCAAGAAGAAGAAGAACCTACTCGTCAACGGACCTCAAGACGCGGGGGCTCCTGACTCGCGCCTGCTGACGAGGCGCCCTCCTCCCTCGCATAGGGAGGCGCGCTCGACGCCCCTCTCGAGACGGGCTCGGGGGCTCTCCTCTGGAGTGTCCCCGAGCTGACCCGTGCATCGGGAGAGGTGTTCGATCACCGCATGCAAGCGTATCTTGATGCGCGTTTTTGTGAGCCCAGCGTGAGCCGTTCAGCGCTGAGGGCTCAGGACTTCATCGACCAAGTTACAGAGGAACTTCAGTACGCCAGACTCATCCGCGGTGGGTGTAACCGCATAACCCCAAGTTTACCTGCTCGCAGCCCAAGCGCCTGCTTCCGCTTCTACGTTGACATCCGGGTCTCAACCGAGCCGCTTCTCAGGAGCCCTTCTGGCCGACGGCAGTCGGTCGGAGGAGGGCCCTCCCCTGCAGCTACGACTGCACACTCTTCGGCTTCCGCAACACAGCTGCCACGTTCCAGCATCTCGCGCAGCGGGCCTTGGGGGCTCAGGAGGCTCAGTGGCAGGCGGTCCGGACAGAGCGAGAGCCGGACCCGCGCGACCACTGAGAACCTCCGGAGCCCCTGGGCCTCAGGAGCCCGATGATCCTCGACAGCGACCCGCACAGCTCGCGTCTTCAGCTACCCCAACTCTCCTTCGACAAGTATCAGGTGATACTTCAGGTATCCAAACGAGGGCGCCTCTCGGGCTGCATCATCCTCGGACCGCTGGGGGCTGATCCCCCGCGGTTATCTCCCTTTTTGCATGATCAAGGCCAGATATTTCTTTCCATTCGCATTATCTATATGCTCAGCGTCCTCACCGCCACTAAGGTCATGAGCCCTTGTGAGCCCACTCGCGACCGCCCCATGATTAAGGACTGGCACGACGTCTGTGCTCGGGTCCGTCCCTGCAGCGTCGATAAACCCAAGGGCTGAGCTCTGTCTAGCGAGCCATTCCCGCGACGGCACCTCCCATGGTCCTTTGTGCCTTATTCTCGCATGGGCTAATCGTGGATGGGTAAGTAGGTGCCCGTGGCAGGTGCCTCGCTCACGCGGGAACTGCGCGCCGGCTGTTTTTCATTCGGATTGTGGCATGAGAAGACTAGGCACGACGTCTGTTCTTGGGTCCGTCCCTGTAGCGTCGACAAATCCAGTGGCTGAGCTTTGTCTCGCGAGTTATTCTCGTGATGTCACCTCCTGGGGTCACTGGTGCTGCGGCCTTCTCATGCAATATCCCCTAGAGATGCACTCGGCGTAGGTCGACACAACACCTCTCTTTTCACATTTTGCAGAAGAAGACTCAGGCGCAACCCGCCTTAGGGTAGGGTCTCGTGAGTGATGCGTAAGCTCATGAGAACTTCCTCAGAGTCATTCGCTCGTCCTGAGGAGGGCCCATATACACCTTGGTTGTCCTACTGTGCAAGTCACGTGTCAGGACGGGGTTGTACATGCCCCAGAGTCTCTCCCTGTGGGAGGCTCCCTCCCATGGTCCAGTGGAAGTACCAAGCTCCGCGCTGGCAGATCCAACCGAGGAGCGGTTATGCCCATGAACCAGTGGAAGCACCAAGCTCCGCGCTGGCCGCTACGACCGAGGCGCGGTTATGCCCACACTCCGCGCAAGTGTGGTAGCTCTATGCTCCGCGCTAGTTATAAACAACTAAGGGTGGCCCCCAGTGGTCGCACCAACCTCAAGGAGCTTTTCAGCTCACGACGCTCACAGCTTCTCCTTGGATGGGTGTCGCGAGGGGGGCTAGGCACGGGGGCTATGCTCAGGTCACGCCTGGCAGACACCACCCTACCAGGTGCCCAGACAACTGGCCTTCTCGTGCCCCCATCCCAGGTGAAGGCTCATGGGCAAGGTATGGTGCTCATTCTCCTTCATGAGAGTCGTTCGTACGTCAAGGGGGACCCCTGGGCATCACGACCTAGGGGCCTAGCTGGCCACGTAGCCCCTCATCCTTTGAGTCTAGTTATGACGATAACCCCGGTCATCCAGAGGGCTCAATGGCGATCGAGGTATGCGCGGGGTTGGGCCCTGCCGACGCAGAATGAAAATGGGATCGCTTGAATGTCAAGGGGGACCCTTGGCCATCATGACCCAAGGGTCTTACTAGCCACGTAGCCCCTCATCCCTTGAGTCTAGTTACTACGATAACCCTGGTCATCCGGAGGGATCAATAGCGAGTCTAGTTACTACGGTAACCCCAGTCATCCGGAGGGCTCAATAGCGAGTCTAGTTACTACGATAACCCCGATCATTCGGAGGGCCCAATAGCGAGTCTAGTTACTACGGTAACCCCGGCCATCCGGAGGTCTCAATGGCGAGTCTAGTTACTACGGTAACCCCAGTCATCCAGAGGGCTCAATGGCGGTCGAGGTATGCGCGGGGTTGGGCCCTGCCGACGCAGAGCACCTAAGCAAACATGAAAGGAAGCAAGCATGGAATCATCTAGCTATTACAATAATGCCAAGTTTTTCAAATTCAAGCAAGGTTCTCACGCCTCCTCGAGGCACTCGCACTTCTCTCACTAAACAGGACGGATCATGCATCGCCAAGCGCAGCATCACCGGTCTCCACCTCTTCGGCTGCGATGGTAGCGGCCCGGAGAAACGTCTCCACCGAGCACGTGGCTTCTGTCCCCAGGGCCTCGGGAGCGATCATTGCCGCCTCCTCACGAAGTCACCTGGACGCAAAACCTTGCCTCAAGGGAAGGGCAACAGGAATCAAGCACCACCTGACCACGGGAATTGCTAAGATAAGTTTTCAACGCCGCACCCACTTGCATACCTACACCACCACTTACTATAGTTACGGATCCGCTAAGGCATGAAAACCCTTCCCGATGGACCAGTGGGCGGCTGCCTGCACGCCAAGAGGGACCTCCTGAGCATCGCGCCTCGGGGGCTCTTACCAGACCCTAGACCCCTCACCTCCTGGCCTTGGCCACGGCGTCGTGACCTGGCATACCAGCATAGGCTGAGACTGGTCCCGGGACTGGGTCTCGTAGGCGTAGAGCCTTAGGCTACCGTGGGAACGGAAGAAATGGGAAATCATGCTTTAACAAGGGGTGCAGAACATAAGTTTATAACGCCAGACTATAACAAAAGTATTACAAGAATTTACATGTCCTTGTGGAGCCCTCCGTGATGTCCCGCAGGAACTAAGCTAAGGAAAACGCTCCCAAGGAACTCGGCTTGAACTCCTTCAACAACGGCGATGCCGGGAGGACACTGTTTCCCTTCGGTGATAGGGGCGGCGACTTGGCGGCTCATAGCTCTCGTCAGAGCTCGAGGCCGTCTCAGGGGTAGTGTGACTACTACCAGGAGAGTCGGAGACGTAGCCAATGGCGAGCGCCTCGCTGCCCTGACGGCATGGGGAATGGTCGCCGGCGAGCCCATTCCCTGCGCCACGCGGCAGCCGGAGGTCGTCTGCCCCGAAGAGCATGAAGGTCATCGCGCCCGTCATATCCAGCACGAAATAAAAAATGTGCCTCCCGGCAGAGGCGCGGGGCGCGGCGCACCACACCCCAGCCCCAGGTCATGAAGACCTGGCCAGAAGAAACAACCTCCACGTCGACGTGCGAAGGAGGAAGGCGACACCCCTCGTGCCTCAGCTCCATCGTCACCCGGCCACGAGCCGGGAGCACCTCCCTCGGGAACTAAGGAAGAAGGATCCATGAATGCGGAGGGGCCCCCGCCCACACAATGAATTCGCGGGCATCATCCTTAGAATGGGACAACAGTAGGGTGCGAGGAGGCGCCTGTCTCTCCGGGCGACTGACGGCGCCACCCCTATCGCCGCCCCCGCTCCATCTGCCTGCCGCTGGAGCGTACAAGGGAAGCGGAAATCATGGTGGTGCCCGCGTGCACCATGTGCGGGCGTCCGACGACCTCAGGGACGCACTCGGAGAATTACGGTGCCTCTTCTTTGGGGGGAGCCGCTCAGGTTCTACCATCGGGCTCTTCCCCTTCTCCGTGGCTGAGAACCTGCGAATCGACGCCATGGGGCCCTCGGAGCAATTGAAACATGGGGATCGGCCTGCGACAGTCAAGTGCGAGGCATAGTGCTTCACCCCTCGTTTATAAGCAGAGAAGATCAACCAGCGGACACTCGCGCGCAGCCATAAATGCCCCGCTACCCGCGCCAAGGAGTTGTCAAATCGCACGATTGCCAATATTGCATGGGAAGTGGAGTCGCCCATGTCCCATCCAACCGTCATGCGCCAGCCTAGCCCGCAGTCTTTTTGGGGCCCGCGGCGCTTCGTCCTCGACTAAGGCTTCACCCTGAAGCCAACTCCGTGTGCACCTTGGGCCCGGGGGCTACTGTCAGCGTCCTGGGAACCAGGGTACCCAGACTTGCCTGTCTGCGGGCCGCGACGCGCTCCTACAAGCGGACTGGTATGGCCCAGCTGATCGACCAGCTGCCCAAGACCCTCACGAGGGGGCCAAGCCTCGCGATGAGAACAACGTCAAGACCTCCTCAGGAGCGGCATCAGCAAGGCGTTCCGGAGGGGCGGAGAATCCAAGGCCGAGCCTGCCTCAGGAGGAGGCAGTGATGCAGCAGTGACGCACCGCGCTAGTGGGTGCTAGCGTCCGTCAGCGGCGCAGTTGCCATTTCGGTCCAAAGGGGACAGCGCAGCCATTGGTTCCCAAGGAGCTGGGCAAAGGTTTCCTCTCTAGTGCAACAAGACCGAAGACCGCAAGACGATAAGGGGGATGTCACCGTCGAGCCCATGACCATGTCACCGCCTGATCCTTTTGCAGGCGAAGAACGCTTTTGTCAGGGTAGGAACGTCCTTGTGTTCCCGCTCAAAAATGGCCGTTGTGGGATCCCTTCCCGACTAAACATTTTGGGGGAAGAGGACCGTGGCTGCCTATATAAGTAGCTAGGACTCCCACTGCAATGGGAGGGACAAACACACTCTGCCACCACACAAGGAGCAAGAACACTAGCCTCCTGACCCTCCTGAGCTCGCCTCCTGAGCCCAGGGACCGTTGTACTAGCTCATATTCTAGCTTGCCAGGAGCCAATCCACCAAAGCAGGAAGTAGGGTCTTACACCACACGGTGGCCTGAACCTGGATAAATTCTTGTGTGTTTTGTTCGTTGTTTGCTTGAATCCTTCCACCGAGACGAGAGTGAGGCGCTAGGTAGACGTGAGTGGGAGAGATCTTCGTTCACGCCCCTGTGTTCGAACTTAACGGGTTTTGCGGAGCACTGAATCCGACAACGGAACCCGCAAGTTGATCACCAAAACATACATCAAGTGAACCGATAGAATACCCCATTGTCACAATAGGTATCCCATGCAAGACATACATCAAGTGTTCTCAAATCCTTAAAGACTCAATCTGATAAGATAACTTCAAAGGGAAAACTCAATCCATCACAAGAGAGTAAAGGGGGAGAAACATCATAAGATCCAACTATAGTAGCAAAGCTCGCAATACATCAAGATCGGGCCATCTCAAGAACACGAGAGAGAGAGAGAGAGAGATAGAGAGAGAGAGAGAGAGATATCAAACACATAGCTACTGGTACATACCATCAGCCCCGAGGGTGAACTACTCCCCCCTCGTCATGGAGAGCGCCGGGATGATGAAGATGGCCACCAGAGAGGGATCCCCCCTCCGGCAGGGTGCCAGAATGGGTCTAGTTGGTTTTCGGTGGCAACAGAGGCTTTCGGCGGCGGAACTCCCGATCTAGGTTATTTTTCGGAGGTTTATGTATATATAGGAGGTGTTGGAGTCGGGGCCAAGTAAAGGGGGTCTCCGGGCTGTCCATGAGGCAGGGGGCGCGCCCAGGGGGCACGCACCCCCACCCTCATGGGCAGCCCGTGGACCTTCTGGTCCCCGTCCGACACTTCCTGGGCTTCTTCTGGTCCAAAAATAACCTCCGTTGAGTTTCAGGTCAATTGGGCTCCGTTTGATATTCCTTTTATGTGAAACTGAAAAACAAGGAAAAAACAGAAACTGGCACTGGGCTCTGGGCTCTGGGTTAATAGGTTAGTCCCAAAAATCATATAAATTTTTAATAAAGCCCATTAAATATCCAAAACAGAATATATAATAGCATGGAACAATCAAAAATTATAGATACGTTGGAGACGTATCAGGGGGCGCCTAGGAGGAAGTTGAACCTCCCGGACAGCTCGGACTCAGAGTCTGAAGCTGATTTCTGAAGACAACCCAGGGTCAAGCCCCTGGTTGAATCGTAACTGTTCGGACTTTTGTTGTAATCTTTGGTCAGTCTGTTATCATTGCATAAGTAATTCTATTTGTTGTTTTGTAGTCCTCCCCGCATATTCTCCAGCGCACAACTATCGTCAGGGAGCTCTCTGCCGCCCGACATAGCGCAGAGCGATACGCCACCATGGGCTTAGTCGCCCATTATACTAGGGTACACCGAGGTGTCTTCCCTACGGGTGTCCCCTGCACGAGGAGGTGGGAGCGGGGTGGACGAGAGGGTGCCCGAGGTCAACACCACAGCCACCGTATGCCAAGGGTAAATAGTCCCTATGGCAACCGAAGGTGGGGAGCCCAAGCAATCCGGGCTCCCACCGAACACCATTCCGGAGGCCAATGGGGCTCCAGAATCGGAAAGGCAGCCCCCTACAATAGGGGGAGGAGCATCGGCTCCACCGGCGACCTCCATTAATCCGGAGGCGCCGGACACACTGGAGGAAGCACTACAAGGTCCTTCCATCATGGCGGAACACCGCACCCTGATGGGTGCTGTTATGGGGAAGATTCAGTCTACTAAGAGCGGATGGAATGAAGCCTTCAACGGCCTACTAACAGGCTTTGAGGTATGTGACGTAATACTCTAAGAGAACTTTATGTTTTATTTGAATAGGATAATAAACCTATGTACGGGCGCTAGCCCCTGATGCTCTGTGTGATTCTGAAAGAAATCGGATAGAGGACCCGCATAGTATCTGCTAATATAACATATGGTGCCATTTATTTTGAGCAGGCTTCCCTGTTGGTGGCATCCGTCCAGGCCACAGAGGTTTCTGAGCTCAATCGGAAGCTTTGAGAAGCTAACGAAGAGCTCGACCGCATTAACAAGCGGTTTGATGAAATGCAAGGTATGTGGACTTTGAAAATTATTATGTTAGAAGACAATATGTTTCATTTAAGAGTTTTAACTCATTGTGTGGTGTGATTATAGTCACAGTTGGCGCGGCCGAGGTCGAGACCCTCAAGGGAGCCCTTGCTCAGGCCAAGAAGGAGGATGAGATGAACTATGCAGCCGCTGACAAGGCGGCTACCAAGGTGGAGGCTGAACAGGCCTCCCGGCATCAACACGAGGCTCGGGTGGCCGAAGTCAAACAAGATCTGCAAGGTGCCATCCGCAAATGCGAGGCGTTGGAGCAGAAGACTTTGGACCAAAAAGCCGAGCTCAACACAGCTGTTAATGTTGCCAAGGAGGCACGGAGCGAGTCCCGGAGGGCTCGCGAGGAGATCCATCAGGCATGGCAGATAGCGACAGGTAAGACCTTTCTTCTGCAGAGTATCTTTGGAGGTTAGTAGTATGTGTTGCTGAATCGAGTGTGGAGTTCTCCAGGCGCGTTTGCGGATCTCCCGAAGAGTATCGCCGATGCTACCCAATTCTTCAGATCCCAGGAGGGGAACACAATGGAGAAGTTGTTCTGGTCGCAATTCCTTGCACCAGAACATCCAACACCTCTGAACGACCAGCTGAAGCAGCTAGTTGAGCTGCATAGGATGGCGGGTGCAGCCATGAAGGATTTAATAGTCCAGCTCTGGCCAGCCGAGCCAATCCCTAGCAGCTACTTTGGATTGGTGAAGCGGCTCGTCGATGCAAGGTCGCAGGTCCACGCTGTGAAGCATTCGGCCTGTATAGAGGGTGCCCGGATGGCCTTTGCTCGCGTCAAGATGCACTGGGCAAAGATGAAGGCCACCGAAGTGGCGACCGCCGGCCCACCCGAGGGCAAGGATCATCGGAGGCCAGAGAGGTACTTAGATGACATCCTAGAAGGAGCCCGCATTGTAGAGGGCCAGTGCTCGAAGGACGTGGCTTTTAATTAAGTGTGTTCAGATTGTAAAGACTATGCTTATGAATCGATATGTATGAATATATTTTTGCGCCTTATATTCAAGCGACTTTTCCTCCTGTGCGACCACTCATTTTTATATCTGAAAGTTGCCAGTTGTCGGCTTTAGTCTCCATGTAGATGATGCAGGGGTGTTCGGTATGATGCTTGACTACGCTTTACCCAAGTCTTCACCCAAGAGAAACACAAGGAACATTCCAGCTGTAGAAAAGAACAAGGCTCCAATGCCTCAAGCTTAAGAAGAAGAAGAAGAAGAAGAGGAAGAGCAGGCAGAAGATAGTGACTATGATGAGTCACAAATGTTGAGAAAACTCAAGCCTAATATTCCAGAGCATAATGATGCTCATCCTAAGGCTGAAGACATGAAGCTGAGAAGAGATGTAGGCTTGAGAGCATGGAGGAAGTCAGATCCCTATGCTGTAAGGAGGAGAACATCAGTTGATTACAGGTTTCACACAAAGGACCAACAATATTTCTATGAAACTGTACTGCTTGACAAGAAGCCTATTGTCTGTGACATGAAGTGGGTGGACTGGAAGTATATTGATAAGCATGCTGACTACTTTCCACATGTGCATGAGAGCTTCAGGATGACAGACACTACAAAATTTGTTGGGAACAAGCTGACAAGATGGAATGATGAAATGGTGATGAAATTCTACTCAATTGTCCATTTCTATCTAGATGGGAGAATTGCATGGATGAGTGAAGGCACGAAGTATCAGTCTGCAATCTCTGAATGGGCTGCTATGATAGGTGCTTCAGTTGAGTCAGAAGATGATCCAGATATCTATGTTAAGGCTAGGATGAGCCATGACACCATGCAAAACATGTACATGCCTATCCCCAATGAATACAAGGATCAATTCAAGTTTGGGTCAGTGTACTATCTATTGGCTGGACTTGGCACCATCAACACCATTCTGAGACACACTTTGCTGCCAAAGTCTAGAGATGGCGGGATGATCAGAGGACACTCCATTAACTTGCTTCACCACTATGATGTGCCAGAGAAGTTCAAGGTCATGAGTCTGATTGTAGAGACAATCAAGAGGACAGTTGCTGACCAGAAGAGATCTTGTGGATATGCCCCACATATTCAGACACTCATCAACTCTAGAGTGGGCACAGACACATATCTGCTTGATAGGAGGCACTTGCCCCTAAGGCCTGAATTTGAGGATAATGACGTGGTGATGGACCCTACACACACCTCATCTGCACAAGCATCAGAGGCATACAAGAAGGAACAAGCTACTCAGCAAGCTCACGCTTCAACCCAGGCAGTCAACATTTCAAGCCTAAAGTCAAAGATTGACCAGATGACATATCTTCTTGAAGCTACAATGAGGATGGAGAAAGGATTGGCCACCCTGACCGAGAATCAAGCTAGCCTAGAGAGGATCATTGAAGATAAGTTACACGCTCTTGATACTAAGGTGACAGAAGTGCATACCATCATGAAGAAGCTCAGAGCGAGATACATACAGAGTAAGAGTTGCTGCTGGAGTGAGTACTGATAGTGATGAGAAGGATGCTACTAGGTTTCAGAAGGTGCCCCGAGGACTGAGGACTGATACAGTGTTAGTGGGAGACATGAGACCCACTTAGCCTGCCCCAGCTGTTGCTGCCCAAGGAGTCACACATGCATCAACTCCACCAGCCCCTCAGGCATCAGCTGATATCTTTGCAGAAGGATTTCTCTCAACGCCATCTACGCACACTGGAGACAACAACTAGAAGACCCCTTCAGAAGCTCCAGGAGATGCCTAGAGAGACGCATAGCCTATGTATATTTTAAACATTTTGGTAACTTGTTGCTGAAGGGGGGAGAAATATATACATAAACACTATTCTTATCACGGAATCGGGATATTATTCTGATCACAACATGAACTTCCTGAGTTACACGCCTAAACTTCCCTTTGTAGGAACCCGACCTTCGGGCTATCTTCGCAACCGTGTCTCTCCCCGTGAATTTTTCGGGTTAGTCGTGTTCTATGTGATGTAAGTGTAATATTCAAACGGTTTCTAGCAACTAAATGCCCATTTTAAATAGGAATCTCGCTCGTAGGCGGATTTTGCTCTCGGGTCGTGATGAACTCACGTTTTTTGCAATTTTACTGTGTGAGTTGTTCCACCTGAACTTCCCCATGTGCTAGGTTGAACTTCCGCCAACATTGCCCAAATGGGGCTTGCCATATACCGTTGGAAAGCTATGGACACAAGTATCATGACCCAAGTTAAATTTTTGGCAAAATGTAAGCGGTTTAAGAGCAGTTTTGAAAACCGTTTTTTCTTCATACAAAAAACGTGAATCGTATTTTCGATCGCATTTCTAAACCGTTTATTGGGATGAGGCATATAATATGGCGTTGGAAAGCTGTTACAAAACCGCTCCATCCACATTTTGAAAGTTTTTCTCTAATTCCCTATGGTTAAAGAGTAATATGGAAAAATGTAAAATTTTGCAAACCGAACAGTCGAGTTCATATTTTCGATGTCATTTCTAAACGGCTAATCCAATTGAGGCATATGATATGGCGTTGGAAAGCTTATGAAAATGCGCTACTTTTTCATGTTGAAAGTTCTTATAATTTGGAATGGTTTAAGAGTAATTTAGAAAACGGTACAAGTCCTACCGAGTTCGTATTTTCGAGCTCAGTTTTTAAACGTGTGTCCGAATGCAGCAAATGATATGGCGTTGGAAAGCTTGAACAAATGCGAAACTTTTTGGTATGTATTATTTCTCCGAATTCTTCACGGTTTTCAGTCGGTTTTGAAAATGGCAAAAAACATATTTTCGCTGTATTTTCTACAAATTTTATCGGAATGGGGCAAATAATATACCGTTGAAAAGCTACGGAAAATGCAAAACTTTTTCATGTTGACGACTTTCTCTGATTCCTAGCCGTTTTAAAGTAATTTCAGACACAGCGAGATCATTTGTTCTGCCTTTATCGCGAAACAGATTTGTCGAAACTGCATCACGTGAAGTACTTGAACTTCTGTGGCAGTTCTGTTTGAACTTCACTCTATTTTTTGACGTGATGTTTTTCGCCCGTAACTCCCAAACCACTTACGGTAATTGAGCAAATGATATACCGATGGAAAGCTATTTAAACACGCAACTTTTTTGTGTTGATGAGTTTTTCATACTCGCAACGGTTCAAAAAATATTCTTGAATGCATAAAACAACGTCGTTTTTTGCCTGTTTTTTACCTGTAACTGAAGGTCGGACGTCTCACACTAGAGATCTCGAACTTCACCAGGAGTAGCACGTGATCTTCTTGCAACAAAACCGTTTAAGCGTTTTGTTTTCTGTTCTTATATTCCTATCCAAAACACATTTCGTGTAGTAGTTGAACTTCATGCTATTTTCATCTTGAACATCTGTCACGCATTTTTGTTTAACCTCTCTCACAAGAATTTTTGAACTTTCTCGGGCCGAGCACTTGAACTTCTAGCAACAAAATTTTGGATTTCACCTTTTTATTCCTTTTTTGTTATACGAAACGCACACCATGCAGTACATGAACTTTTGGCCATTATCCATTTGAATTCTCTCTATTCGCTTTATAACGGAAAAAGTCTGATTTTTTATAGACATCAAACCTCTCTAATTTTTTATTTGAACTTCTTTGTGTATTATTTAGAAATGTGAAAATTGGAGTTTTGTTAGAAACATCGAACTTCCTCATTATTTTAAACTGAACTTATTGGTTTTATTCGTTAGTAATCAGTGTTATCCTTTTTCTTGAACATTTCCTCAACACTCATGCACGAACTTCTCTCTTCGTGACCCCTGACCTTCTGAATTTCCTTTTTTTCATATGCATTAACATTCATGGGAAGATCCTTGAACATTTGTTTTATTTCTCTTACTAAAAGACACATGCATTTTTTTGTCTTGTATTTGCACAAAAGAAGCTATTCCTTGTGTCCCAATTAAAAAGGTAGTGAATTTCTCCATCACACACATGTTTTTCTGAACCTCACCGCACATTTTTTGAATGTCAACCTCACCACCACACACACGAAAATAATGATTTTTTTAATAAAGATAGAACTTCCCATTGTTTATGAACATCTAACTATTTTTGTTATTTTTAATTTTAACTTCTTTGTTTTATTTATTTAATAAATTGAAAAAGTCATTTTTCCCTATGTGTGAAGTTTTGTTGATTTTATATTTGGACTTCTGTGCTAATTTACATGATCTTGCAAAAAACAAATCTCAAAAATATTAACTCTCAAACATCAACAAAACTACCTCAAGAAGAAGAAAAATATCAAAATACCAGTTCTCATTGGCATTTCAACAAGCATGTACACAACACATAATCAGAACATGTTCTTTGCATCAATTTACAATATGGTGACCATCAGTAGCTGAGATAGAGGTTCTTTTTTTAGGCGAGGTTCCTGAGAAGACCACTATCGCTGCTCTTTTTTGTGAGCTGCCTTGCCAAAACTTTTTGCTGAACTACTGTGTCTATGGGGAAGGTCGATGAGAGGCACCGAGGAAGGTCAGTGAGAAGCGCCATAATAAGTAATGCTCCAGGGATGGCACTCTAAACTTCAGTCCTCCTCAAACTGCATCATCCACTTCTGTAAAATAGGACGCGTTGTTCCTTGTGGTGCTACTGCTACCACAGAAGCACATGTGCACAAATAAGGAATGGACACAAGCCTCGCTGGCGGTTCTACTCCACTCGCAGTTGGGGAGAAGAATGCATCAGATCCAATGAGAGTAAAAAGGGTTCGTGACAACTCATCTATATGCACATATATACAGGAAGAGCATCAACTCTATACAGTTAAAAAAAATTATATTCTTTTATGTCCCTGAACCTTTCCAACAAATTTACATGAACTTCATTGTGTTATAGGGAGAGAGCACTTAGCAGGAGAGGGTGTCTTCATGCACGTCACCGTTTCTGGTGCCGGAAGAGGTTGTCGGGAGGGGAGGCCACGCCCATTCTTTGTACTATGGCAGGTAATGTGCTGGAGACAAGGAGCAACCACCGTCAGATTCAGGGGAGAAGAACGACGCGGCGAGGATCTGGTTGTGGAGGCTAGCAGAAGCCGCGGTGGGATCCGGGTGTGGGTCGCCGGCATGGAGGAAGAGTGGCAGCAGCAACATGGAGGAAGAAAGGCTCGCTTCTGGAGGCATAAGCCAGCGACGCGATGAAGTTCAGAATAGTCATGGGTAGAAAGTTAGTGCCGGCTCCAGGGTGGGGGATCCAGCGATGCGGCTAGAAGGCGGGCATCCGGAGGACCAGGTGAGGGAGCTTGAGCGGTGCAGCGGGGTGGATGGGTCGCGACAGCTGCGGGGCCCAAGGCGCCGGCGACTGGGGCAGTTGGTGGAGGTGCGGGTGCATCCCGTTTGACCTTAGTGCCAGGATGGTTGGTGCGGGTGGACCTCGGCGGCGCTGGTGCGCAGCCAGTGGCGCAGGAAGGTGGTGGTGGGGAGAGATGAGGAGAAACAGAAGGTTAGGGACGGACGCGCTGGATGTGGTGGTCTGCAGCGTCACGCGGAGATCCATGGCCCGGCGGTGGCACCGTGGGATTCGGGGGCCGGTGGCGGCGCCGTGGGATCCAGGGACCGGCGGCGGCACCGAGGAATCCGGGGCGGCGGCGGTGCATGGGGATCGAGCGTGGGTGGTGGCCGGTCGTGCGGGACAAGATCGTGGGCTTGGCTGGTGGGTGGGCTGCTTTTTTTATCGGGACGCACCGGTTCGGGAACACCCTGTCGCCCCTATATAGGCTGATCGTGATCCAAATAACTATTCTAATCCTGAGATTAGAATAGTGTTGCCCTATATAGGAGGATATAGGACAACACTATTCTAATTCTGGGATTAGAATAACTATTTGGATCATAGCGCCCTATATAGGGGCCGAACAGGTGTTCCCGAGACCCAAAATGCAGAGCCAGACCGGCCCACGGTCATATTTCTGAACGGCCTCATAACCCCCAATGACCTTCATCTCCTGCAGCCCCCGTCGCCGCGGCCTCCTTCCGCGACCCGTCGCAGGCCTCCTCCCATAACCCGCCGCCGGGCGACCCTCCACCAGCCTCCTCCAGCGACCCTCCACCATCTTCCTCCCGTGACCCTCCGCCGGCCTCCTCCCGCGACTCGCCACCATCCTCCTCCCGCAGATCTGCTGCCCTCCCGCGACTCGCCTCCGTCCTCGTCCCGCGGATCTAGCTAGTGCCCTCCCGCGACCCGCCCCCGGCCTGCTCCCGCAGCCCCGCCGCCATCCTCATCCCACCAAAGCTGGCAATGCGCGCTGATACGTCCAAAATGTATCTATAATTTCTGCTTGCTCCATGCCACTTTTGGATGATATTGCTATGATATTCATACACTTCCATACACTTTTGATCATATTTGTACTAACTTACTAATCCAGTGCACCCCAGTGCCAGTTTCTGTTTTCGGCTGTTTTTGTATTTCAGGTTTTCACGTTTCGAGAACTGCCGATAAAAATCCAGAAAAAGTATATAAAAAATCAGCAAACCGGAAACAACACTGCGTCCGAAGGGCAGCCTGGGGGGGCCACAGGGGCTCCAGGCGCCCTGTGGGCGCCCCCCCCCCCTGGGCCGCGCTGGGGGGGCGCCTGGGCCCCCCGAGGCTCCCCCGGTGCCCTACTTTGGCATATATTTAAAGGGTTCCCCGTAACCCTCAGAACATGACTTCTTTTCGCGATCCCATCTCTGTTCCGCCGCCGCCGCCGCTTCCAAGATCGGGAGCACTAGGAGAACTCTTCCCGGCACCCTGCCGGAGGGGAGGATCACCACCGGGAGCTTCTCCACCACTATGGACGCCTCCCGGATGACTCGTGAGTAGTCTCCCTTGGACCATGAGTCCATGACCAGTAGCTATGTGATGTTCTCCTCCCGTTCTTGTGCTTCACTAATTAGTCCTCGTGAGCTGCCCTACATGATCGAGGCACCTATGTAATCCTTATGTTGTTGCTATGTTGAGTTTGCTGGGATCCGATGGATTATGAGATTATGTTCAGATTGATCTTGAGTAATATATTTGATTCACCTCTTTTATATTTTAGTTCATAAGTAATTCTTGCATGTTCTCCGTTGTTATTTATTGTTTTGGCCGAGTAATAGGTAGTGACTCCAAGAGGGAACGTTATGCTCGATTGTGGGTTCATGCCCCTCGATGACTAGCTTGAGTGACAGAAACATGAGTCTAGGGGATGTGTTGTTGCCACAAGGGGGAAAACAACGGTGCTTGTGCCCGCGGGTGCAAGGATTGTTTACTTTACGCAAAGGTCTTTTAATGCAGTTGTCTGTTGCATTGAGTTTACACTATGGGTGGGACTCGCAACTTAATACCAGCGAGATGTTCTGGATAGATATCTCAAGGTGGATGATTAGTAGTAGATATTGATGGATTTCGGTCTACTTACTTTGGCGTACCGCCCATGCTTTGAACCTCAACCTTTCTTGCAATGTAATCAGCATTGGTTTGCGTTCGTGGTCCTGTCAATTGCCCAGCTGTAATTTGTTTACCTCACATAGCTGTTTTATCGTCTTTTGGGAGAGAGACATCACTAGTGAACATCATGAGACTCCGGTCCATATTACCATCATTGATCACATTCACTATTTACTTTTCGCTATTTTACTTACAATTGCGAAACACTATCTATCACTACTATCATATTGCTTTTAACCCTTTGTGAACTACAAGGCCGGAGAGATTGACAACCTCTCTGTACTCGTTGGGAGCAAAGTTATTTGTATCTGTGTGCAGGTCCACGTTGATTGCTGATTGCGCCGTTAGCAATTGACACCTACTTGTTGAACCTAGGAGTCTCTGGGGATTCGATCCTTGGCATCTTTGCTAGGGGAAAACACTTCTACTTACTGCATCTTACACCTTCCACTTGGGGTAACCAACGAGGGGTTCGAGGCCCATCAAGGAGTATTTTCTGGCGCCGTTGCCGGGGACTCCACTCTTCAGGATAGGGGAGTTGCATGCTATCTTTTACCTTTGCTTTTTAGTCTTGTTAGTTTACTTTTCATTTTTGCTTTAGTTCCTTTTATCGAAAATCACAAAAATAGTTATCTTGCTTGCTTGCTACTATGGGTTCCACCGAGAACACCAAGTTGTGTGACTTCACCAGTCACAACAACGATGACTTTATCAGCACACCTATCACTACACCTGCCACTTCAGCACCTTCATATGAAATTAAACCTGCTTTACTGAACTTAGTTATGAAAGAACAATTCTCCGGTGCTGGAGATGATGCTGCTTTACACTTGAACAACTTTGTAGAACTTTGTGATATGCAAAAGTACCAAAAAATAGATGGTAATATTGTTAAGCTTAAGCTTTTTCCTTTCTCCTTGAGAGGAGGAGCTAAAATTTGGTTTCAGTCTTTGCCTAGAAATAGCATAGATTCATGGGACAAGTGCAAAGATGCTTTTATCGGAAAATACTATCCACCTGCTAAAATTATCCAACTTAGAAGTAACATCATGAATTTTAAACAATTGGATAATGAACATGTTGCCCGAGCTTGGGAACGTATGAAATCTCTTATCAAGAACTGCCCTACTCACGGTTTGACTACTTGGATGGTTATCCAAACTTTTTATGCAGGCTTGAACTTTACCTCGCGGAACTTGTTAGATTCAGCCGCGGGAGGAACTTTTATGTCAACTACACTTGGTGCTGCCACAAAGCTTCTCGATGAGATGATGACCAACTATTCCCAATGGCACACCGAACGCGCTCCAACAGGTAGGAAGGTAAACTCTGTCGAGGAGATTTCCTCCCTTAATGAAAAAGTTGACTTGATCATGTCTCTACTTTTGAAGCAATCTACTGTTGATCCTCGTGATGTTCCTTTAAATTCTTTGATTTCTCAAGAACAAGTAGATATTAACTTTATCTCTAGAAATAATTTTAACAACAATGCTTATAGGAGTAACTTTGGTAACAATCCTAGACCGTTCCCCTCTAACTCTTATGGGAACAACAATGCTTATCCTAGTACCAAGAACTCCAATACTGAACTAGAGACCATGCTTAGAGATTTCATCACTACCCAAAAAGCCTTTAATAAGAATGTAGAAGAGAAACTACATAAACTAGATGATCTTTCTTTTAAGGTAGACCACTTAGCCAATGAGGTAAAATTGCTAAAAATTGAAACTTCTCCTCTTAAGGAGAGGGAAGTCATCCCTATTAATGCTACTCAAGTACAAATTAATGAAAACATTAGGATGATGGCTAAGCTTAAAGAAAGATGGGCTAGAGAAAGGGAGGAAGAGGAAAGAATTAAGAGCCTTCCTACCCACCACATTGTTGCTACTATCCAAGTTATTGAGGATGTTCACACTCTTAGCACCCAATGTACTCCTGGTCCCAATGGACCTATTAATGGTGATGCTATAGAAACTACCAAACAGGTGAACCTTAAGGACACCACTACTACTTTACTTGATGCTCGTGACCTTGATTTTGATAATTGCACTCTTACCGAAGTTATTGATTTCCTTCACAAGATGTCTAGAGATCCCCGCACTAGCACGCTTAACCTTGCCTTCACAGAGCATATCACTAATGCTCTCATCAAAGCTAGGGAGGAGAAACTTAGAGTAGAAGCCTCCATACCTAGAAAGCTAGAAGATGGTTGGGATCCTATGATAAAAATTTATTTGAATGACTTCTCTTGTTATGCATTATGTGATGTTGGTGCTAGTACCTCTGTTATGCCCAAAAGGATATATGATATGCTTAAATTGAAACCTTATGATTCTTGTTCTTTTGGTGTTCGTCTCGTTGATTCTTCCATAAAGAAACCTTTGGGGAGGATCGATGATGTTCTTATTGTTGTCAATGATAATTATGTGCCCGTTGATTTCACTATTATGGATATTGAATGTGATCCTTCATGTCCAATTATTTTGGGACGTCCCTTTTTGCGCACCGTTGGTGCTGTCATTGACATGAAAGAGGGTAATATAAAATTTCAGTTTCCTCTCAAGAAAGGGATGGAACACTCCTCGTAAGAAGGTCAAGTTACCTTTTGAGTTCGTTGTACGGGCTAGTTATTCTTTTACTCTTGATAAAACTTGATCTATCCATTATGCCTAGCTTAAAGGCATAAAAGAAAGCGCTTTTGGGAGGCAGCCCACATGAATAAAAATTTTGCTTTTGTTGTGTCTTGATGTTGTTTACTGCTGTAGCATCATCATTGTATCTTTTCTTTTCATATTTGTGCCAAGTATAGCCTCTGATTGCTAGAAAGTTCAAAAGTTGTGAGGTGCTGTCCAGGAAACAGATTCTGTCCTTGGATAGAAAAATTCGTATAAAATCACCAGATCATCTTTTTGGTATGAATTTTTTCGAAAGCGTTCTCTATATAATTATCTTTCGTGCGTCAGTTTTGAGTTTTTTTATTTGAGTTGCAGAAGTATCCCGAACAGGTCAATTACTGCCTGCTGTTCTGTTTTTCACAGATTCTGTCCTGTTTTGCCTTACCTTCACTTTGCAAATTGAGAACTTGCTTTTTCTTTGCAAAAACCTTTTGACAATCTTGAGAAACAGTAGAACTTCAAGAATATCCTTATTTCCAGCAAGGTATAATTATTTTATTAAGGGTACTAACCTCGCTAATCAGATTATGATGAGTTGTGTATGAAGGGAGTTTTCAAGTGTGCGAGGGAAGATGATAAAAAGATTCAGGAGTGTCAAGCGCTCAAGCTTGGGGATGCCCCCGTGCACCCCCAAGAAATATCCAAGGAGGCTCAAGCGTCTAAGCTTGGGGATGCCCCCCGTGCATCCCCTTCTCCATCAACATTATCAGTTTGTCTTTCGTTCCGCTATATTTTTATCACTTCATATGTTATGTGCTATGCTTGGAGTGTCTTGCTTTTAGTTTTCTTTTTAGTTTTTCATAATGAGTCGGAACTCAGCATTCCTTTATGTGGGAGAGAAACACGCTCCACCTCTACCTAGAACATTACATAGAATTTTCATGCCTATCTATGCTGTGTGTGTTCTTTGTCTTTTAATAGCTACTATCGTGCTCTGCTCTTAGTATTCATGCTTATCTTTTCAAGAGCTTCTATTTAGTTGGTTGCTTGAACTCTCTTTAATTACCATGCTCACCTTATTAATAGAGTTTGCTTCCGTTGCATGGGTTAATGTGTCTATGATAAAGATGCTACTTTCATGATGGTGCTTAGTAGTTCAGGTTTTCTTATGGTTAATCTCAAATAGCTGGGGGGTTCCCAATGTGTTATTGGAATACCAACTTGGTTTGTTTGCCTATGATGTGGTATGGTTTAGTAATATCTTCCTTCGAGAATTTATTTTGATTGACTTGGCGTATGCTCACGCATATTCAAGACTGTAAAGAAAGTCTGTCAAGCCTTGATGATCTTTTGTTTCTAAGTAGCGATATAACTACCATGCCTGATTCAATATTGCTTTGTCGCTCTGCATGATTATGACCGTCATTGCTCTCTTAGTTGGTCGCTCCCAGTCTTTTGTAACCTCCACCTGCACTAAGCAAACTAACCATGCAATACATAGCTCATGGGAAAGTAGCCTAAAAACTATTGTGGTAAAGAATATGTTGCCTATGTATCTTATTTCTTATGAGTTGCTTGCTGAGCGGTAACCATGTTTCTGGGGACGCCATCAACTGTCACACTTTTGTTGAATATCATGTGAGTTGCTATGCATGTTCGTCTTGTCTGAAGTAAGGGTGATTTACCGTGGGTTAAATTAATATGCATATTGTTAGAGAAGAACATTGGGCCGCCAACCAAAGCCATGCATCATGGTGGAAGTTTTAGCTTGGACCTTAATCCTCAATCTCTCATGAGAATATGCTTATGCATTAAAGAGGAGTCCATCATCTATTTTCTATGTTGTCCCGGTATGGATGTCCTCAAGTTGAAATCTATCAAAAACGAGAAATCAAATGCGATCTATCTCCTTGGACCTTTGTACAGGTGGCATAGAGGTACCCCTTTGTGACACTTGGTTAAAACATATGCAATGCAATGATAACCCATGGGGATCCGAGCTAATTAGGACAAGGAGCGAGCACTATTGGTATTCGATGCATGAGGCTTGCAACTTATAAGATGTTTTATACATGACACATATGAAGTACTACTACCGTTGACACAATTGCTTCCATGTTTTCAAAATAAAAAGCTCTAGCACTTAACCTTTCTTTTACCTTTATGTTGAAGCACCAACTACTGAGAGCATGATTGTCATTCTGAGTGTAATGTGCATTGTCCCAAAGTAGCATTGTCTTCTGCATGATTGTGATATCGTTTATTCTGAAATGATTGTATCTAGTCATCACTTAAACCTTGAAGGTGCCCTTGCATTTATGTTTTGCATCACTAAAGGGGGCAAGCTAGATATCACCTTACCATATTTGCACATCATGTTCATTGCAAATCTTTTTGATGTTTCAGTTTCATGTTGTAAAACTTTCAGTCATTTGTGATTTTCTCTTGAGACAACTTAATTACTATAGAATCATTGTCTCGGTAAGCTTTTGTCATATGACTATGAGAAAGTCCTATATGGTTAATAGCATGTCACCACAGAAATTATTCTTTTTATCATTTACCTACTCGAGGACGAGCAGGAATTAAGCTTGGGGATGTTGATACGTCCAAAACGTATCTATAATTTATGCTTGCTCCATGCCACTTTTGGGTGATATTGCTATGATATTCATACACTTCCATACACTTTTGATCATATTTGGACTAACTTACTAATCCAGTGCACCCCAGTGCCAGTTTCTGTTTTCGGCTGTTTTTGTATTTCAGGTTTTCACGTTTCGAGAACTGCCCAGAAAAATCCAGAAAAAATATATAAAAAATCAGCGAACCGGAAACAACACTGCGTCCGAAGGGCAGCCTGGGGGGGCACAGGGGCTCCAGGCGCCCTGTGGGCGCCCCCCCCCCTGGGCCGCGCCGGGGGGGCGCCTGGGCCCCCCGAGGCTCCCCCGGTGCCCTACTTTGGCATATATTTAAAGGGTTCCCCGTAACCCTCAGAACAGGACTTCTTTTCGCGATCCCATCTCTGTTCCGCCGCCGCCGCCACTTCCAAGATCGGGAGCGCCAGGAGAACTCTTCCCGGCACCCTGCCGGAGGGGAGGATCACCACCGGGAGCTTCTCCACCACCATGGACGCCTCCCGGATGACTCGTGAGTAGTCTCCCTTGGACAATGAGTCCATGACCAGTAGCTATGTGATGTTCTCCTCCCGTTCTTGTGCTTCACTAATTAGTCCTCGTGAGCTGCCCTACATGATCGAGGCACCTATGTAATCCTTATGATGTTGCTATGTTGAGTTTG
This sequence comes from Secale cereale, assembly GCA_902687465.1. Lineage (NCBI taxonomy): Eukaryota > Viridiplantae > Streptophyta > Magnoliopsida > Poales > Poaceae > Secale > Secale cereale. The sequence goes on from LR738711.1 coordinate 295,427,507, forward strand.
CTGGGATCCGATGGATTATGAGATTATGTTCAGATTGATCTTGAGTAATATATTTGATTCACCTCTTTTATATTTTAGTTCATAAGTAATTCTTGCATGTTCTCCGTTGTTATTTATTGCTTTGGCCGAGTAATAGGTAGTGACTCCAAGAGGGAACGTTATGCTCGATTGTGGGTTTATGCCCCTCGATGACTAGCTTGAGTGACAGAAACATGAGTCTAGGGGATGTGTTGTTGCCACAAGGGGGAAAACAACGGTGCTTGTGCCCGCGGGTGCAAGGATTGTTTACTTTACGCAAAGTTCTTTTAATGCAGTTGTCTGTTGCATTGAGTTTACACTATGGGTGGGACTCGCAACTTAATACCAGCGAGATGTTCTGGATAGATATCTCAAGGTGGATGATTAGTAGTAGATATTGATGGATTTCGGTCTACTTACTTTGGCGTACCGCCCATGCTTTGAACCTCAACCTTTCTTGCAATGTAATCAGCATTGGTTTGCGTTCGTGGTCCTGTCAATTGCCCAGCTGTAATTTGTTTACCTCACATAGCTGTTTTATCATCTTTTGGGAGAGAGACATCACTAGTGAACATCATGAGACTCCGGTCCATATTACCATCATTGATCACATTCACTATTTACTTTTCGCTATTTTACTTACTATTGCAAAACACTATCTATCACTACTATCATATTGCTTTTAACCCTTTGTGAACTACAAGGCCGGAGAGATTGACAACCTCTCTGTACTCGTTGGGAGCAAAGTTATTTGTATTTGTGTGCAGGTCCACGTTGATTGCTGATTGCGCCGTTAGCAATTGACACCTACTTGTTGAACCTAGGAGTCTCTGGGGATTCGATCCTTGGCATCTTTGCTAGGGGAAAACACTTCTACTTACTGCATCTTACACCTTCCACTTGGGGTAACCAACGAGGGGTTCGAGGCCCATCACGCGCCGCCACCAGCGCCGTCCGCAAAAAACATGATGCATCATCGCTGGTGCTCAAGGTCAATGATCGAGTGGATCGTGCTGGAATTGGATTTGCACAGCCGACCTAGCGCTCGTGCTGACGCACCTTCATGGAGGCCTCGGGTGTACCTGCTTACCACCTACCTCTTCATCGCATAGCCGTCGTGGCTCTGTCCAGCCAGAGCAGCTGCTGCTTCCTGCACCCGCCCATGCTCCGGCAACTGCACGCCTCCTCTCCCCCTGATGCCACCTTCCCTCTCTCTATCTCTATCATTTGCTATTATACCCATTGTTCAGCGTTGGATTTTTGTGTTACATTCCTGACAAAAAAGCTTTCGTGTATTTTGTGATGAGGGATGCAGAGATTCACATAAGTTATGTAGAAGTTCAAGTTCAAAAAAACTGGCGGTTCGATGTTTAAAATATTTGGAAGCAACTTTATTATGCTCTCTAGCTATGGCAGTTGGAGCTGTTACTCCGTGAGGCCCTGTTGCCAGTGCAATTTCTTGGAGCTCTGTACTGCAAAAATGCTAATGCTTTGTTTATCGATCTGCTATCACTACTCTTAAAGGTGCTGATGAAGTTGAAGTGCTGCTACTGTTAGCTTTGTGCGAGGCCGGCCCCTCCTTCAAGGCGAGCTGTATCTGGACTTCTGCGGCAGTATGATGAGCACTTCGGGAACACGGGGCGAGCACAAAAAAACTGGCCACCCTCACTCCGGCGAGCTCAGCTGCTCCTGTTGGCAACCGCCCCTCCCGCTGCACGTCGCCAACCACAACGATGCAAGGAGATCGAGCTTCCCTGCTATGGTCGACATGGTGCTCTCCCCTCGGCTTGATCATGTGTGTCGGCACAAGAAAGTTACCTGCGCGAGGCCTAACAGGCGACCTTCATCTTTGTTAGCTTCTTCTAAGTTGCTCCTTCCACTAAGCAGCGCTCCTAATGCCCAGCACCGGCGGCGCCCTGCTGCCACTCTTTCTGAGGCACCCGTGCACAACAAAAAGGGTTTGGAGTGTTCACATATGCACGTAGCATCTTTTCTATATTTTTTCAATTGGCGGTTTTCACATGTTTGTTTTTGTTGTGATTGACCTATGTGTCTGTGAAATTTATAACCAATCAATTGCTTATGTGATTTCATTCTGTATATATAAAAGACCAAAAAAAATATCTGTTGTCATAAAAAATGGATCCTTCAATATTTATTACAAAAACTAGAATTTTTCCACTTACTAACGAATAAACCAAGAAGTAGGTCCTTGAGCACCTCTTTCCACAAAATCAGCCGCACATACACATACACACTTGTACCCCATCTACTTGAGCTTCAGAGCTTCTCTGTCCATCCAACAAAAAGATTCTCCTTCCAATAGTTGTTTTGCATCTGCTACAAAAAAATACATCGACAGTAGAAGTTCAGATATACTTGGAAAGGAACAACTATAGCTCTCTCTATGCGCAAGGTATGTTCTAGTGCGTCTGTTCATGCACTAGTGTGTGTGTGTGCTGGCGTTGGTGTGTGCGCTTGGTGTGCTGTGATGTATGATGTATTTTTTTTGAAGTACATGTTGTGAACCCAACTAAGTTAGAACACAATAGTTTAGATCGCAACTGCTTTGAATTTCGGAAGAAAAAATCTTGTTTTCGTTCTACTGTACTATGTCCACTTATGTAGTGTTTCTAAATAGCTTCTCGTCTGAAGTTCAGTCGTATATGTGTGTGCAAAAATGTTGGTGTGTGAGCCCCAAAAAAACTGACTTCGAGCAAGTGTAGATAAAATTATTGTGTGTAGCAATTCATTGTGTTTATTGAAAAGACAGAAGTTCACCATGCAAAAATTGCACATTCCATTTAGTATTAAAAAGATAGAAAATAAAACAACAGTAAAGTTCACTAAAAAATGCAACTTTTCACTCTAAAGATTAAAACCAAGAAGTTCAATTAAAAAAACGAAGTAGCTCAATGTATACAATAAAATTAGGTTCTCTCGCTAATATAGAATAAAACCAAGAAGTTCAATTTGTAAAAGCGGAGCAGTTTGATATTTATCAAAGAATAAAACAAAATAAGTTCAATTCAAAATAACGAAGAAGTTTGATGTTTCTAAAAAATTCCAATTTTCACATCTCTAAAAATACACAATGAAGTTCAAATAAAAAAAGGTAGAGCGGTTCAATGTCTATAAATAACTCACATATTTTCACGTAACAGGGAGAAGGTCACCATAGAGGTAGGGAGAAGGTCACATAACGGAAGTTCACGCACTACATGGTGTGCATTTTGTATGAAAAAAAAGAATGAAAAAGCAAAGGCTAAATGTTTTGTTGCTAGAAGTTCAAGTACTCGGTCCGAGAAAAATTTAAAATTCTTGTGAGAGAGATTGAACAAAAATACGTGACAGAAGTTCAAGGTGAAAATAGCGGGAAGTTCAACTACTACACGGAATGTGTTTCAGATAAGAATATAAGAATAGAAAACTGAAAGATTCAAAGGTTTGTTGCAAGAAGTTCACGTGCTCCTCCGGGTGAAGGTCAAGATCTCTAGTGCGAGACGTCCAACCTTCAATTACATGTAAAAAACATGCAAAAACGACATTGTTTTTGCCATTTTTAAAACTGGTCTCAAACGACAACAAATTTGTATTGTCTGTCTACATGAAAAAGTTGCTCGTATTCATAAGCTTTCCAACGGTATATTATATGCCACATTCCGATCAATGGTTTAAAAGTTTTATCTATAACGTTTAAAGCACATATTTACGCATTCAAAAAATATTTTGAACCGTAACGAATATGGAAAAATGATCAACACGAAAAAGTTGCGTGTTTTCAACAGCTTTCCATCGGTATATCATTTTCTCAATCCCGGTAAGTGGTTTGGGAGTTACGGGCGAAAAACATCACGTCAAAAAACAGAGTGAAGTTCAAGCAGAACTGCCACAGAAGTTCAAGTACTTCACGCGATGCATTTTCGACGAATCTGTTTCGCGATAAAGGCAGAAAAATGATCTCGCCATTTTTGCAATTACTTGAAAACGGTTGGGAATCAGATAAAACCGTCAACATGAAAAGGTTTCGCATTTTTTGTAGCTTTTCAACGGTATATTATTTGCCGCATTCCGACAAAGTTTGTAGAAATTACCACACAAATACTTTTGCGCCATTTTCAAAACTGACTTAAAACCGTAAAGAATTAGGAGAAACAATACATACAAAAAAAATTCGCATTTGTTCAAGCTTTCCAACGACATATCACTTGATGCATTTGGACGCACCGTTAAAAAATTAAATCGAAAAAAGAACTCGGTAGGACTTGTATCGTTTTCTAGATTACTCTTAAACCGTTCAAAATTAGAAAAAACTTTTAACATGAAAAAGTAGAGCATTTTCATAAGTTTTCCAACGCCATATAATATGCCCTAATTGGATTAGCCGTTTAGAAATCACAGCGAAAATACGAACTCGGCTATTCGGTTTACGAAATTTTACGTTTTTCCAAATAACATTTTAACTATAGGGAATTAGAGAAAACTTTCAACATGTGAAAGGACTGGTTTTTCAGCAGCTTTCCAACGACATATTATATGTCGCATTCCGATAAACGTTTAGAAATGAGATCGAAAATACGATTCACGTTTTTTGTGTGAAGAAAAAACGGTTTTCAAAACTGCTCTTAAACTGCTTACATTTTGACAAAAATTTAAGTTGCACCGGGATACTGGTGTCCATAGCTTTCCAACGGTATATCGCAAGCCCCGTTTGGGCAATGTTGGCGGAAGTTCAACCTAACACATGGAGAAGTTTAGGAGTGCAACTCAGGCAGTAAAATTGCGAAAAACACAAGTTCATCACAACCCGAGAGCAAAATCCGCCCATGAGCGAGATTTCTATTTAAAAAGAGTATTTAGTTGCTAAAAATCATTTGAAGATTGCACTTACATCACATAGAACGCGACTAACCAGAAACATTCACTGGGAGAGCCACGGTTGCGGAGATAGCCCGAAGTTCGGGTTCCTACAGAGGGAAGTTCAGGCGTGTATCTCAGGAAGTATATGTTGTGATCAGAATAATATTCTGATCCCGTGATATCAGAATAGTGTTTATGTATATATATATATATATCCCAGCAATTCTGCAACCCATTCCTGAATAAGCTATTCAGGAACCCTTCCTAACTACGCGAGAACAGACAGCTAACTGTGCGACCTATACTAGTTAACTGTCGGGCGGACTTTTTCTGACACTATTATTTGCATTGTTTTTTAGTCGTAATTATTGAACCGTTCATTGGAATAATGCAAATGATATATCGTTGGATAGCTATTGAAAAGGAGCAGAAAACTCATGTTGATCATTTTCCCAAAGTCAATTTAGTTTTTAAACAAAATTCAAAAAACTAGAAATCCATCAAACAAGTTTCAATGTTTTTGTGAAAGAAATTTTCAAACCATTTGTCGGAATGTTGCTTATGATATACCATGGGAAAGCTATGGATTAGCCCGAAGTTTGGTATATAGAACTCGTTTTCAGATTCATTACGGTTTAAGAGCAGTTTTCAAAAACGTCATTTTCGTCATTTTTTTGCCCGAACTTCTACAGTACACGCTAACTGCCCGACCAGAATAGCTAACTAACATATGATGATCAAGCTAACTGTCGGTACTGAAGAAACTTATTTTTCCTGATTTTTCCCGGATCAAGTTAACTGCCAGTATTGAAATAGCTAACTATTGGGGATTGTGGCAGTTAACAACAAGTTAACTGCCGGACTGATGGTACTAATTTTTTTCTTTTACATTTTGTCTCGGGTCAAGCTAACTGACGAACACCCTAACTGCTCGACCGTAATAGCTAACTGCCCTATCCCGAGCAAGGTAACTGCCAGACTGAAGAAACTAATTTTTTCTTTCGTTCGTTTTTTTTCGGGTCAAGTTAACTGCCGGGACTGAAATAGATAACTGTCGGGATTGCGATAGTTAACTTGGTGTTAACTATTAGGACTGCATATACTAATTTATTTTCTTTTGTTCTTTTTTTTCGGGGTCACGCTAACTGCCCAGCCGGAAATAGCTAACTGACATATGATGATCAAGCTAACTACCAGTACTGAAGAAACTTATTTTTTTGCTTTTCCTAGTTTTTCTCGGATCAAGCTAAATGTCGATATTCAAATAGCTAACTGTTGGGGGTTGTGGCAGTTAACAACAAGTTAACTGCCGGACTGGAGGTACTAAACTTTTTCATTTACATTTTGTCATGGGTCGAGCTAACTGACAAACACCAAAACTGCTCGACCGTAGTAGCTAACTGCCCTATCCTGAGCAAGGTAGCTGCCAGACTGAAGAAACTAATTTTTTTCTTTCGTTCGTTTTTTCGGGTCAAGTTAACTGTCGGGACTCAAATAGCTAACTGTCGGGATTGCGGCAGTTAATTTGTTGTTAACTATCAGAACTGCATATTGTAATTTATTTTCTTTTTGTTCTTTTTTGCTGGGGTCACGGTAACTGCCATGAATGTCGAGGTTAACTACCATGTCGGCCGATGTTAACTGCCACTATGGACGTTTTTCCCCCATATTTGTTATAAACTATGTAACTGCTGAACTATACACAACCGCTGCCAATGCCTACTAGTATTCTTCAGAGAGAACAAGCATGTACAATTAAAAAATGCTAATTGCGTTGGGGGGAAGTTGATGATGCTCGATGCCTGAAGTGAGGCCAGCTCGTTTAGGGAAATTAAATTCACCATTTTTTAGGTAAAGCTACTTGCATAGGCCGGCTGGGTTAACTTCTATTTTTCAGTTAAGCTAACTGCATAAGGCCGTCGAAGCAGAGATATGGAAGTCATGGATCTAGAGGCAGGGGAGGAGCCACATCAGAGTCATGTGTCGGACTAGGAGGTAGAGGGAAGCAGCAGCCGGCAATTTGGGGAGCAAGGGAAGAGGGTCGGCGTCCTCGGTCGCCATGGCCATGCCCAACCGAGTATGAGGCCGAGGGAGTATGCGGTTGGCACGGTTGCGGCGAACAGGGCGAGCACCGGCTCATCCCCGACAGGAGGCTGCAGCGTGGGAGGTGGCTGGGGCCGTTTGCGGTAGGCGCGACGGCAGTGAGCGGGGCCAGCACATCTGCGTTGGCGGCGGCGGCGGCGTGGATGGAGGATCCCCTGGCGGATCCACGACGGAGGTCGCCGGATCCGGGGGCCGCGAGCGGGCGCGTTTGGCCGACGCCGAGTTCGACGGGCGGCAGCGCTTGGAGGAGCGGGAGGGCTTGGGATTGGCGGCGGCGGTGGATGAGCCGGAGGAGCGGGTGCGGCCGAGGGATGGGGCGAGGGCGGCCTGGGAGGCGATGGCAAAGTCGAACTCGCGCTTGAGCCCGACGCGGACGACGACGGCAGATCAGAGCTCGCTAGCACGCTCCCTTCGGGAAAAGAAACAGGTAGGAGTGGGGGTGGTTGCTGAATAACCTTATTTAGGAACTCTAGAGGGGGGTTGCAGAATAGTCTCACCCTATATATATATATATATATATATATATATATATATATATATATATATATATATATATATATATATATATATATATATATATATATATATATATATATATATATATATATATATATATATATATCATATAGGCTTCGAGAGAGAGAGAGTTCTGCTTTTTATTGCACTTGGTTTTTGCTACTATCTTTTGGTGATTTGCTTTGATGATACTTGTGTGTGAGATGCTACATTTATGGTTGTGTTGATCATACTTTGCTTGGATGATATCTCTATGTGATCACTTGCAATTGCCTTGGTGATGAGTACTTGTTATTCACTTATTATCCTTTTGAGTGCTCCACCAAGATGTATGTGATGTGTGAGATGTGACCCATGATCCTATATAGTTGTGCATTTGCATTCAAACGCAAATATTTAATAATGCACAAATTTAGGAGAGCTCTTGCTTATCACATACTTCTCAAAGCAACGATCGAACAAGCCGAATAGTGGTTGGGTGATCCCTTTGATCGAAGGTGATCGGACAAGCCGACCACGGATTGAACTTGGGGGCGACGGGGACTACGACGTAAACGTCCCTTAGTGCGTGCTTGAGCTCCCTCTTGGGGATATGGGTAGCGTAGATCATGTTCACCGTTTTCACCTCAGGGGGAAATTTTTTTGTCCCCCCATATTCGGTGGGCGAGACTCGTCTTCGTCCTCACTTTGAGATCCTTTCCCTTGTGTTGGGCATTTAACTTGCCGGCCTGCTTGAAGACCCAACAATTTCTGTTGGTGTGGTTTGCAGGTTTGTCAGGCGTGCCATGAATCTAGCAAGGCCTCTCTAATATTTTGTCCAGGTTGGATGGACCGTCCCTGTTGCCTTTGAACAGCTTCTTCCGCTAACCGGATTTAGAGCCACTGAATCCGGCGTTCACTGCCGTGTCATCTGTTTCTTCGATATTGTTTCGACGCTTGTTCTTGTTGCGTCGTGGCCTGCCATTGCCATCCATGGCTTCTAAAGTTACAGGGTCACTGGTGTTGTTGCTTCTATGAGCCAGCCAGCTACCTTCGCCCGCGCAAAAGCGGGTCATAAGTGCAGTAAGAGTTGGCATGGTCTTCGGCTTCTCCTGGGCGAGGTGTCACGCGAGCCATTCGTCGCGGACGCTGTGTTTAAATGCCGCAAAGGCTTCGGCATCCAGAAAGTCGACGAGTTGGTTCTTTTTAGTTAAGAACTGATTCCAAAGCTTGCGGGCTGGCTCCCGGGGTTGCTAGATTATATGACTTAAATCATCAGCATCCGGTGGCCGGACATAAGTCCCCTGAAAGTTAGCCGGAAAGCATCCTCTAAATCTTCCCAGCTTCCAATGGAGTTCTTTGGGAGGCTGTTCAACCAGTGTTGTGCTGGCACCTTCAGCTTTAGAGGGATGTATTTAATGGCATGGAGGTCATCTCCGTGAGCCATGTGTATGTGGAGAATAAAGTCTTCAATCCATACAGCGGGAACCATCGTTCCATCGTATGCCTTGATGTTTACGGGTTTAAACCCTTCGGGAAAATGGTGATCCATCACCTCATTGGTAAAGCACATAGGGTACGCAGCGCCCCTCTTTCATGCGACATCGCGACTGCTAGGCTTCTCGCCCCTCGTTGGTTACCCCAAGTGGATGGTGTGAGATGTAGTGTTGCGGAAGTTTTTCCCTTGGCAAAGATACCAAGGATCGAATCCCCAGAGACTCCTAGGTTCAACAAGAAGGTGTCAACTGCTACGGCGCCAGATATTAGCAATCAACGTGGACCTGCACACAGATACAAATAACTTTGCTCCCAACGAGTACAGAGAGGTAGTCAATCCCTCCGGCCTTGTAGTTCACAAAGGATTAAACGCAAGTGATAATAGTGATAGATATAATTGCAATAGTAAACAATAGCGAAAAGTAAATAGCGGATGTGATCAATGATGGTAATATGGACCGGAGTCTCATGATGTTCACTAGTGATGTCTCTCTCCCAAAAGACGATAAAACAGCTATGTGAGGTAAACGAATTACAGCTGGGCAATTGACAGGACCATGTGCGCAAACCAATGCTGATTACATTGCAAGAAAGGTTGAGGTTCAAAGCATGGGCGGTACGCCAAAGTAAGTAGACCGAAATCCATCAATATCTACTACTAATCATCCACCTTGAGATATCTATCCAGAACATCTCGCTGGTATTAAGTTGCGAGTCCCACCCATAGTGTAAACTCAATGCAACAGACAACTGCATTAAAAGAACTTTGCGTAAAGTAAACAATCCTTGCACCCGCGGGCACAAGCACCGTTGTTTTCCCCCTTGTGGCAACAGCACATCCCCTAGACTCATGTTTCTGTCACTCAAACTAGTCATCGAGGGGCATGAACCCACAATCAAGCATAACGTTCCCTCTTGGAGTCACTACCTATTACTTGGCCAAAGCAATAAATAACAACGGAGAACATGCAAGAATTACTTACGAACATAAATATAAAAGAGGTAGATCAAATATATTACTCAAGCACAATCTGAACATAATCTCATAATCCATCGGATCCCAGCAAACTCATCATGGCAACAGCATAAGGATTACATATGTGCCTCGATCATGTAGGGCAGCTCACGAGGACTAATTAGTGAAGCACAAGAACAGGAGGAGAACATCACATAGCTACTGGTCATGGACTCATGGTCCAAGGGAAACTACTCACAACTCATCCGGGAGGCGTCCATGGTGGTGCAGAGGCTCCCGGTGGTGATCCTCCCCTCCGGCAGGGTGCCGGGAAGAGTTCTCCTGGTGCTCCCGATCTTGGAAGCGGCGGCGGCGGAACAGAGATGAGATCGCGAAAAGAGTTCCTCCCTCGAGGGTTTCGGGAGACGCTTTAAATATATGCCAAAGGGGGGCATCGGAGGAGCCTCAAGAGGCCCAGGCGCCCCCCCCCCGGCGCGGTCCAAGGGGGGCGCGTCGCCAGGGCGC
>LR738711.1:295443401-295463715 GCA_902687465.1 Secale cereale
CACGGTAGTTTCTGGAACGCTGATTTTTTATATAATTTTTCTGGATTTTTCCTGGCAGTTCTCGTAATGTGAAAACCTGAAATACAAAAACAGCCGAAAACAGAAACTGGCACTGTGGTGCACTGAGTTAATAGGTTAGTCCAAATATGATCAAAAGTGTATGGAAGTGTATAAATATCATAGCAATATCACCCAAAAGAGGCATGGAGCAAGCAGAAATTATAGATACGTTTTGGACGTATCAGCGACGTAGTTCAGACGACATTTGTGTTCAGTATTGACTTCGAACTTGGTTATATCCGGTGTGCTTGGCTTGATAGCCACCATCCCATGTGGGAGCACGTCCTCTTGACCCGTAGATCGATCCCGCCTGACCGGCTTTACTGTACAGGTCCTGACATAGGTCGTACTTGTGGCCCTGAGCCGTTGTATCCTTTCCTCTATGGTGTGGATGCACGGGTTGGTATACGACATTGCTAGCCGCTTTGTCTCGTCCACGGGGTGGTCGGTCCGGTTGATCGACCTGATCGTGCCTCGATGGAATTGGTGCAAGGGCCTTGTCGTCGAATTGTGGAAGCAACTTGTGCTTGGGATAGCTCTTTGTTTGGCGCTCACGGCCGTACCTTTCTTCAGCGTCTAGCACTTCGTTCCATCTGTCGTTGAGTGTATCCTGTTCGGCTTTAAGCCGTTGTTGCTGTTTTTTCAGGCTCCTTGCTGTGGCAATAAGCCGTCGCTGAAAGCGTTCTTGTTCGAGGGGTTCCTCTAGGACGATGAATTCCTCGTCTCCCAAGCTGACCTCCTCTTCGGAGACAGGTAGATAGTTATTGTCTTCAGAATCATTGTGATTGGTGAGTTGTTCAGGACTGCATTGGCCATCTTCCCGCTCGTACTGCTCTAACGCGGGTTCTACGGGGTCTTCGGTATCCTCTAGAGCCTCATTGTCTCCGCTGCTGGTGCTGTCGGTGGATGATCGGTGAGTTGTTCAGGACTGCATTGGCCATGAACTATAATATGCAAGGGATGACTAAAGTAATTCCCGAGCTCTTCGCGGTGCTGTCGGCGAAGGTAGAAATCAAGAAAGAGCATCAAGTGTTGATGGTTAACAAGACCACTTGTTTCAAGTAAAGGGCAAAGGGATAGATGGGTAAATTCAAGAATAATGACAAGCAAGTTGTCACTCCCGTGAAGAAACATAAAGCTAAACTCAAGCCTGAAACTAAGTGCTTCTATTGCAAAGGAAATGGTCACTGGATGTGGTACTGCCCTAGATACTTGGCGGATAAGAAGGATGGCAAAGTGAACAAAGGTATATATGATATACAGATTATTGATGTGTACTTTACTAGTGTTCATAGCTACCCCTGGGTATTTGATACCGGTTCAGTTGCTAAAATTAGTAACTCGAAACGAGAGTTGCAGAATGAACAAAGACTAGTTAAAGATGAAGTGACGATGTGTGTTGGAAGTGGTTCCAAGATTGATATGATCATCATCGCACACTCCCTATACTTTCGGGATTAGTTTAGAACCTAAATAAATGTTATTTGGCATTTGCGTTGAGCATGAATATGATTTGATCATGTTTGTTGCAATACGGTTATTCATTTAAAGTCATAGAATAATTGTTATTCTGTTTACATGAATAAAACCTTCAATGGTCATACACCCAATGAAAATAGTTTGTTGGATCTCGATCGTAGTAATACACATATTCATAATATTGAAGCCAAAAGATGCAAAGTTGATAATGATAGTGCAACTTATTTGTAGCACTACCGTTTATGTCATATTGGTGTAAAGCGCATGAAGAAACTCCATGCTGGTAGGCTTTTGGAATCACTTGATTATGAATCACTTGGTGCTTGCGAACCATGCCTCATGGGCAAGATGACTAAAACTCCGTTCTCCGGAACAATGGAGCGAGCAACTGACTTGTTAGAAATCATACATACTGATGTATGCGGACCAATGAGTATTGAGGCTCGCGGTGGGTATCGTTATTTTCTGACCTTCACAGATGATTTGAGCAGATATGGGTATATCTATTTGATGAAGCACAAGTCTGAAACATTTTAAAAGTTCAAAGAAATTTCAGAGTGAAGTAGAGAATCATCGTAACAAGAAAATAAAGTTTCTACGATCTGATCGTGGAGGTAAATATTCGAGTTACGGGTTTGGTCTTCATTTGAAACAATGTGGAATATTTTCACAGCTCACGCCACCCAGAACACCACAGCGTAATGGTGTGTCCGAACATCGAAACCGTACTTTATTAGATATGGTGCGATCTATGGTGTCTCTTACCGATTTACCACTATCGTTTTGGGGTTATGCTTTAGAGACAGCTGCATTCACGTTAAATAGGGCACCATCTAAATCCGTTGAGACGACCCCGTATGAACCGTAGTTTGGCAAGAAACCTAAACTGTCGTTTCTTAAAGTTTGGGGCAGCGATGCTTATGTGAAAAAGTTTCAACCTGATAAGCTCGAACCCAAATCGGAGAAATGTGTCTTCATAGGATACCCAAAGGAAACTGTTGGGTACACCTTCTATCACAGATCCAAAGGCAAGATATTCGTTGCTAAAAATGGATACTTTCTAGAGAAGGAGTTTCTCTCGAAAGAAGTGAGTGGGAGGAAAGTGGAACTTAATGAGGTAATTGTACCTTCTCCCGAATAGGAAAGTAGTACATCACAGAAACTAGTTCTAGTGATTCCTACACCAATCAGCGAGGAAGCTAATGATGATGTTCATGAAACTTCAGATCAAGTTACTACTGAACCTCGTAGGTCAACCAGAGTGCGTTTTTCGCGCCAGAGTGGTACGGTAACCCGGTTCTGGAAGTCATGTTACTAGACCATGATGAACCTACGAACTATGAGGAAGCGATGATGAGCCCAGATTCCGCAAAATGGCTTGAGGCCATGAAATCTGAGATGGGATCCATGTATGAAAACAAAGTGTGGACTTTGGTTGACTTGCCCGATGATCAGCAAGCCATTGAGAATAAATAGATTTTCAAGAGGAAGACGGACGTTGATGGTAGTGTTACTATCTACAAAGCTGGACTTGTCGCAAAAGGGTTTTTCAACAAGTTCAAAGTGTCAACTACGATGAGTTTTTCTCACTCGTAGCGATGCTTAAGTCCGTCCAAATCATGTTAGCAATTGCCGCATTTTATGAAATCTGGCAAATGGATAACAAAACTGCATTCCTTAATAGATTTATTAAAGAAGAGTTGTATATGATGCAATAAGAAGGTTTTGTCAATCCTAAAGGTGCTAACAAAGTGTGCAACCCCCAGCGATACATGTATGGACTGGTGCAAGCATCTCGGAGTTGGAATATATACTTTGATAAGTTGATCAAAGCAAATAGTTTGGAATCCAATAACTCCCGAACATTCGCATTTTGAGCATTTCGTCCCGAACGTTTTTACATGGCAACTTTAGTTCACAGGGGATGGCAACTTTGTCCTTTTTAGTTTTTGCGTCAAAAAATTGCCATGTTTCTCTAATCTCACGCAGACTAAACTTGCCATCTAAAACGTTCGGGTTGCCATGCTTAAATCCCGAACGTTCGGGAGTTATCATTATCGTATAGTTTTATACAGACTTGCGGTGAAGCCTGTATTTACAAGAAAGTGAGTGGAAGCACTACAGCCTTAAGTATATGTGAATGACATATTGTCGATCAGAAATGATGTAGAATTTTCTGGAAAGCATAAAGGAGTGTTTGAAAGGAGTTTTTCAAAGAAAGACCTCGGTAAAGTTGCTTACATATTGAGCATCAAGATCTATAGAGATAGATTAAGACGTTTGATAAGTTTTTTTAATAAGTACATACCTTGACAAGTTTTTGAAGTAGTTCAAAATGGAACAGTCAAAGAAAGAGTTCTTGCATGTGTTGCAAGGTGTGAAGTTGAGTAAGACTCAAAGCCCGACCACAACAAAAGATAGAGATAGAATGAAAGTCATTCCCTATAAATCAGCCATAGGTTCTATAAAGTATGCCATGTTGTATACCAGACCTATTGTATGCCCTTCCCTGAGTTTGGCAAGGGAGTACAATTTTGATCTAGGAGTAGATCACTGGACAGCGGTCAAAATTATCCTTAGAGGACTAAGGAAATATTTCTCGGTTATGGAGGTGATAAAAAGTTCGTCGTAAAGAGTTACGTCGATGCAAGCTTTGACACCGATCTGGATGACTATGAGTCTCGATCTGGATACATATTGAAAGTGGGAGCATTTAGCTATAGTAGCTTCGTGCAGAGCATTGTAGACATAGAAATTTACATAATACATACGGATCTGAATGTGGCAGACCCATTGACTAAACCTCTCTCACAAGCAAAACATGATCACACCTTAGTACTCTTTAGGTGTTAATCACATGGCGATGTGAACTAGATTATTGACTCTAGTAAACCTTTTGGGTATTGATCACATGGCGATGGGAACTATAAAGTGTTAAATCACATGAGGATGTGAACTATTGATGTTAATCACATGGTGATGTGATCTAGATTATTGACTCCAGTACAAGTGGGAGACTGAAGGAAATGTGCCCTAGAGGTAATAATAAAGTTATTATTTATTTCCTTATTTGATGATAAATGGTTATTATTCATGCTAGAATTGTATTAACCGGAAACTTAGTACATGTGTGAATAAATAGACAAAACATAAGTGTCCCTAGTTTGCCTCTACTTGACTAGCTCGTTTATCAAAGATGGTTATGTTTCCTAACCATAGACATGTGTTGTCATTTGATTAACGTGATCACATCATTAGGAGAATGATGTGATGGACAAGACCCATTCGTTAGCTTAGCACTATGATCGTTTAGTTTATTGCTATTACTTTCTTCATGACTTATATATGTTCCTCGGACTATGAGATTATGCAACTCCCGAATACCGGAAGAACACTTAGTGTGCTATCAAACGTCATAACGTAACTGGGTGATTATAAAGATGCTCTACAGGTGTTTCCGATGGTATATGTTGAGTTGGCATAGATTGAGAGTAGGATTTGTCACTCCGTGTTTCGGAGAGGTATCTCTGGGCCCTCTC
Source organism: Secale cereale (assembly GCA_902687465.1). Lineage (NCBI taxonomy): Eukaryota > Viridiplantae > Streptophyta > Magnoliopsida > Poales > Poaceae > Secale > Secale cereale. Next base: position 295,448,480 of record LR738711.1, read on the forward strand.
GGTAATGCACATCACTATAAGCCTTGCTAGCAATGTGACTAATGAGTTAGTTGCGGAATGATGCATTACGGAACGAGTAAAGAGACTTGAACGAGATTGAACTAGGTATGATGATACCGACGATCGAATCTCGGGCAAAGTAACATACCGATGACAAAGGAAACAGCGTATGTTGTTATGCGGTTTGACCGATAAAGATCTTCGTAGAATATGTAGGAGACAATGTGAGCATCCAGGTTTCGCTATTGGTTATTTTCTAGAGATGTGTCTCGGTCATGTCTACACAGTTCTCGAACCCGTAGGGTCCGCACGCTGAACGTTTGATGACGATTTGTATTATGAGTTATGTGATTTGATGACCGAAGTTTGTTCGGAGTCCCGGATGAGACCGGGGACATGACAAGGAGTCTCGAAATGGTCAGAGGTAAAGATCGATATATTGGAAGGCTATATTCGGACATCGGAAAGGTTCCGAGTGATTCGGATATTTTTTCGGAGTACCGGAGAGTTACGGGAATTCGCCGGGAGAAGTATTGGGCCTTATTGGGCCATACGGGAATAGAGGAGGCAGGCCAAAGGGAAGGAGGCGCGCGCCCCCTCCCATGGGTCCGAATTGGACAAGGGGAAAGGGGGCGGCGCCCCACCTTGCCCTTTCCTACTCCCTCTCTCTTTCCCTCTTTCTTCTCTCCTACTCCGGAAAGGAAAAGGGGAATCCTACTAGGACTTGGGAGTCCTAGTAGGACTCCCCACACTTGGCGTGCTCCCTCTAGGGCCGGCCTCCTCCTCCTCCCTCCTTTATATACGTGGGCAGGGGACACCCCAAAGACACAAGCAACATTGTTTTAGCCGTGTGCAGTGCCCCCCTCCACAGAAATACACCTCGATCATATCGTTGTAGTGCTTAGGCGAAGCCCTGCGTCGGTAGCTTCATCATCTCCGTCACCATGCCGTCGCTCAACTGGATCAAGAGCTCGTAGGACGTCATCGAGCTGAACATGTGCTGAACGCGGAGGTGCCGTACGTTCGGTGCTTGGATCGGTTGGACCATGAAGACGTTCGACTACTTCAACCGCGTCACTAGACACTTCCGCTTTCGATCTACGAGGGTACATAGACACACTCTCCCCTCTTGTTGCTATGCATCTAGTAGATAGATCTTGCGTGATCGTAGGAAATTTTTGAAATAGTACGTTCCCCAACAGGAAGATCTCCCCAGGGGCGGCGGCGGCGCTGATGATGAAGCGAGCCATCAATCCTTACATCGACAACACAACGGAACTCTCAAAGTAAGCATCAATGTCGGTATCAAAACTGGTGGATCTCGGGTAAGGGGTCCCGAAATGTGTATCTGAGGATCGATGGTAACAGGGGAAACAAGGACACGATGTTTACCCAGGTTCAGGCCCTCTTAATGGAGGTAATACCCTACTGCCTGCTTGATTGATCTTGAAGAATATGGGGACTACAAGAGTTGATCTACCTCGAGATCGTAATGGCTAAACCCTAGATGTCTAGCCTATGGTAGTTGTGATTGCCTCTACGGACTAAACCCTCCGGTTTATATATGCACCGGAGGGACCTAGGGTTGTATACAATCATCTTGCAGAAGAAGGAATCATTACACCCGGACTTAAACTTGCCATTCTATACACATAGGAGTCCTATCCGGACACGAGGGACAATCTTTTGTATTGATCTTCACGGCCCAGCAGTCCGGCCCATAACGAGTAATCTGGACACCCGAGGACCCCTTAGTCCAGGACTCCCTCAGTCGTTGTGGTGACAATTTTGAAAACTACCGTCGTGGTAACACTTTCGTTCTCCTGTTCCTGGTGAAGCTCCATAGTCCTTCATGTTACTTCCTGTCGAATAAATAACATGGTTGATACACAGGTCATTAAATAGATAATCCCTTGGCTCCAGCCATCATGTCATACTATGACGCGTAGACCACTTAACTTTACAACATATAAGCATCTCATACATAAACTCATTATCAAGACGAAAGCTATACCACATCACCTGCAACCTACAAAACCAAGTGTAGGATCGAAAGTAGGTCTAGAGGGGGGGTGATTAGACTACTTGACAATATAAAAAATCTGCCTTTAGATCATGCAATGTTTTTGGCAGTTTCACAAACAAGATCAGTTCAAGTAACACCCTACACATGCAATTCTAGAGTTTATGCAGCGGAAAGTAAATTGCACATGTAAAAGAGAGGTGGAGAAGATCAAACGCAGTTTGGTGACACGGAGATTTTTGTCGTGGTTCCGATAGGTGGTGCTATCGTACATCCACGTTGATGGAGACTTCAACCCACGGAGGGTAACGGCTGCGCGAGTCCACGGAGGGCTCCACCCACGAAGGGTCCACGAAGAAGCAACCTTGTCTATTCCATCACGGCCTACGCCCACGGAGGACTAGCCTTACTCGGGGTAGATCTTCACGAAGTAGGCGATCTCCTTGCCCTTACAAACTTCTTGGTTCAACTCCACATCACGACGGAGGCTCCCAAGCGACACCTAACCAATCTAGGAGGCACCACCCCCCAAAAGGTAATAGACGGTGTTGATGGTGATGAACTCCTTGCTCTTGTGCTTCAAGTGATAAACTCCCCAACACTCAACTCTCCTCACTGATATGGCTGTGGTGGAAGAAAGATTTGAGTGGAAAGCAATTTGGGAAGGCTAGAGATCAAGTTTCATATGGTAGGAATGGAATGGCTTGATCTCAACACAAGGGTAGGTGGTTCACTTCTCAGAAAGTGTGTGGTAGAAGTGGTGGTACTTTCTGATGGCTCTCCTCACGAATGAGGAGGGGGTGGAGGGGTATATATAGCCTCCACACAAAATCCAACCGTTACACACACATTTGACCAATCTCGGTCAGACCGAAGTTAAAACTCGGTTAGACCGAAAGTTCAAATATAGTGAACGTTGGGATTTTCGGTGGGACCGAAAATACCATCTCGGTGAGACCGAAGTGAGTCAAAGGTTAGGGTTTGCCATCTCGGTGAGACCGAAAATATAAACTCGGATATTCCGAATTGATGTCAACTGATCACAGAAGGTTGGCAGCCCTTTTTCGGTGAGACCGAAACTCAGAATCGGTTTGACCGAGAAGCTAGGGTTTGGAGAAACAACTGAAGAGATTCATCTCGGTGGGACTGAGTTGGAGAAATCGGTGTGACCGAGATGTTAGGGTTTGTGTTAAGTAGTGAATAGTGCTGATAGTTGAGGGAGTTAGATCACCAAGCACTTGAGCAACAAGAACATTAACACAACCTCATCCCCTTTTAATAGTATTGGCTTTTCCTATGGACTCAATGTGATCTTTGATCACTAAACCAAAAATAGAGTCTTGAGCTTTTGCCAATGCTTGTCTTAGCATTTTGAGGGGTCCACTTCTTCAGACATTTCCATACCCATATCATCGAACTTTTCTGAAATGATTCTCAAGTAAATATTAGTCCAATGATATATATGTTGTTATTAATTACCAAAACCACCCGGGGATTAGTTGCACTTTCAATCTCCCCCTTTTTGGTAATTGATGACAACATATAGATCAAAGCTTCGACAAAAGATATAATCAAAGAATAATATCGTCGCTTTGAGAAGTATGTGATAAACAAGAGCTCCCCCTAAATTTGTGCATTATTTAAAATTTGCGTTTGAATGCAAATGCACAATCGATTAGGATTATGGGTCACTCTTCCATATCACATACATCTTGGTGGAGCGCACAAAATGATAAGAAAGAATAACATGCACTCAATCACCAAGACAAGAGTAAATAGCCATACAATAAGAAATAGCATATGATAAACAATAAGCACACATTAAAGCATAGTATGACTAAGCACTCATTAAGGTAGCATCAAACGTAGTAGCAAGCACACTTAAAGTATCTGGAACCAAAAGAAACCAATGTATCTCAAGGAAAACGGCAAAAGAACGAAAAGACGAAAGAGCACTCTCTCTCTCGAAGCCCTATGATCTATAGCAATTTCTCCCCCTTTGGCAACAAGTTACCAAAAAGTTCGAAAAAGGTATAGAGCTAAACGTCACTGCGGGCTCGGCTGGCTGCTCCCGTCTGGGTCGATGTCGGTGTAGAGATAGCTGCGTCGGCGAAGACTTCTGCGGATGTCTGCGCTGGAGGAGTGGATGCTGGAGCTGAAGGAACTGCTGGAGCTGTAGCTGGTGCTGAAGTGGTAGCCCTGGAGTCTGTCACTGGGATAGCTGCAGACCTGGATCCTCTGGGAACCGGAGCAGTCTGGCGATGAGAGTCCTGGACTATATCATCCTGCATAAGCTCTGCTCTCTCCTGCCTAGTCTCCTCCATGTCTGCCTCAAGCTTGTTGACAGACACCTGAATCTCAGTCAGCTTCACGTCTAGGGCGTGGATCTTGTCCTCGACGATCCTCTCAAGGCTCTCCTGAGATTGTTCAATGCTGGCCAGGCGTTGTTCAATTCTCCGGGTTGCTTCAAGAATCTGATCTCCGAAGCTCTTTGGCTTAGCTGCTGCTGCTGCTGCTCTGTCAGCTTTGGCTTTCTTTGCAGCTTCGATCTTGGCTTGCCCTTCAACTGAGGTGGGATCCTCTTCATCCATCACAACTACGTTGTCCTCATGCTCTGGCTGCAGTGGTAAGTGCTTCCTATCCAACATGAATTTGCCCGTGCCAAACTTGGCGTTGATAAGCATCTGTATCTGCGGTGCAAACCCACACGACCTCTTCTGGTCAGCTGCAGTCCTCTTGATGGTCTCTACCATCAAGTCCATCACCTTAAAAGGTGCCTTCTCATCGAGAATGTGCAGCATGTTGATAGAATAGCCTCGTATCATCCGGTGGTCACCTGACTTAGGCATCAAAGTATGCCTCAGGATAGTGTTAGTGGTGGTCAGACCTGCCTGGAGATAATACACTGAGCCGAGTTTCCATCCCTCCAAATCAGCAGCTGGGGTCTCCTTGTACATATTCTTCATGGAATCATGACTCTTCTTAGGAATCCCATAGACATCAACGTCGTCCTCTCTCTGCACTGGAGCGTTCAGAAGTTCTGCCCATTCTGCAACAGTTGAAGAAAACCGTTGACCTTCAGTCATCCATGTGACCTTGCCATCGGGGTAGAAATGAGCTGTGGCATAGAACTGCATGATCATCTCGTCGTTCCATGCTGTCAGTTCTTGACCCACAAAGTCAGCAACTCCACATGCAGTAAAGCTCTCATGCACATGGGGAAAGAAGTCCCGATGCTCTCTGCTGTCAATGTACTTCCAGTCGACATACCTGGTGTCAGCAACAATGGGCTTCTTATCCATTAGCACGGTCTCATAGAAATCCTGCTGCTCTTTGGTGTGGAATCTGGGGTCCACAGCAGTCCTTCTTCTTACGGCATATGGATCAGATTGTCTCCATAGCCTGAGACCTTTGTCCTTCCTTGCCTTCATATCCTCAGCTTGAGGATGAGCATCATTGTGGAGTGGCAATCTGGGACGGAGCTTGAGCAACACATGCTCTTCATCTGACTCAGAAGGTGGCATCTCACCTTTGTTCTTCTCAGAAGCTGGAATGCTTCTGGTTGTCCTCTTAGGCTTTGCTGGAGCTGCCTTAGCTAGAGCAGGCTTCTTGGGCTTGGAGGAGGCTTGAGCCCGAATAGCATCACCCATGAACTTAGCTTTCTGAGGAGGAGGCTGGGGTGCATCTTCTTCTTCTTCAGCATCATCAACTTGAGGTTCAGCATAAACAACTCTCTTCCTTTTGGAAGTCTTCTTCACCTTGCTTGGAGCTGGCTCTTCCAAGTTTAGCTTCTTGGCAACTGCAGACTGCTTCACTTTGCTCGTGCCTTTCTTTGGCTGCTGCCCTTGGAGCTCTTTGGCGACCACTTGCCTCTTTGGCTTGGAGGTAACTTCCTCAGCAACGAAATCGGAATCCTCAGAATCAGACGTTCTCTTCTTCCTGGTTCTCGTAGCAGCAGGAGGCAGACCACTGGGGGTACTCCTCTCACCATCATCACTAGAGCTGCTAGCCTCAGGACTTGTACCTGCCTCTGGAATCTCAGCAAATGGTGATTCGGACCTGTTCTGGCTGTCACTGACATCTGACATGGCTGAAAGACCTGTGAATAGATAAGGTATAGGCAGAATAGAAGAGTTATCACAACTGCAGAAGTTTTTGCAAAAAAAATGAGTTAAAAACTTAGTTTTGAGTTTTCACAGAATGTATTTCGGTCAAACCGATTTCAAGTTTCGGTGTAACCGAAGTGTTCAACAGAACCTACACACCACGTTCGGTCAGACCGAAATGGGTTTCGGTCCTACCGAAAAACTAGGGTTTCATAGAAACTTCACTTCGGACATTCCGATTTTCACAACTCGGTCAGACCGAACTGTGTAGTGCAATGGTCAGAGACCAAATCGGTCAGTCCGAGTTTCAGGAATCGGCTTCACCGAGATGCATTCCGTGGAAACCTAAACCTAAGAATTTTCCTCGAAACTAAACGATCTGAGCAATGTATTGGGATCATATCAAACGTGGATTGAATCAGGGCAGTCCTATCATGCAAGAATCAGAAGTGGAGCATGAATAGGGATTGAGACACACCCTAACTTGGTGGTGTCCCTCTACGGCGGCAACGGAGGAGAAGATTACCGTTGACGGCGGCGGAGACCTGCGGCAAGGGCACACAGGCGACGACGGCGACGATCCTTAGATCAGGGCGGCGGCAGCAGGGGTCTTGGAGGGCGAACGGGTTGAAAGGAATAGATCGCGCGCAGCCCTCAGTATATATAACCCCGTACTGTCGGTGGGACCGAGTTGAAAAACTCGGTGTCACCGAGATGTATTTCTGCTGTGCAGTTACACATATCGGTCAGACCGAGATTTTGAACTCGGTTTCACCGAGATGAAACCTAGATCAATCTAAGTGTTTCGGTTGGACCGAGATTGAGAAGCCGGTCAGACCGAAATAGACTTAGAAGGTTTTGGAAGTCAGCCTTAGACGAATCGGTGGTTCCGAGTGCTCCTCACTCGGACTGTCCGAAAAAGACTTGTTCAAAGTTGTGATATAAGCATGAATAGATTTTTGAGATAAGAAAGCATAGATAGCTAGGGAAGGTGCTTAGGCATTCTTGTCCATCCATTTGGCCAGAAAAAAGAAACCAAAACAATCAAAACAACAAATGGATGTCCTTGAATGGATAAAATCATGCATCCAACATGCTCACACAATAAGATAGCAACTGAAATATGTGTCAAACATGCACAACCAAAACTCTAGCTACTAGCACACAAAATGTCGATGACTAGGTCATCTATATATGAGTATATTGACTTAGGAGTCAAATGAGAACATTTGATCATAGGTCATACTCATCGTTTAAGCACAAGTGGGGTTACCACTTTTACATAAAGCATTTATGTGTTCACATCATTTGGAGATGTTTTAGCTCAATTTTTAGAGCAAAGCTCCCCCTAGATGTGAGAACCCCTTTTAAAGGGTCAAACTAACCTTGGGTTGTCGTAGAAGACTTCATGTAGATGTTGAAGATGTGGATGCTCAATGTTGATGTAGATCATCAAGAGTTGGGAGCAATCCTTTGGATTAGGGCACTTTCAATACCTACATGGGTTAGTCCCACAAGGAACAAACAAGAATATCCATAGACATAGAGTGAAGTTCACAAAAGATGATGTCCATGAAAGCAATGATTACCTTGTCCCTTGACTTACCAACAAGAGGGTTTGTGACTCCATGAACAAGTGCATGATGTGGAAGTTGATTGCACAAGTTCTTGCCAAAATGAATATGAGTGAAGTTTGTTGGCGGAGTCACCCTCAAGAACCTACTAGTTCTTCTTCTTTGGGATCCACATCATCTTGATGGGAATCCTTGGTGTTGTAGTTGAGCTTGACGAAGTAGAACTTGATGTGTCCTTGGGAACCCACTTGACCATGGCTTGAGGTGCTTCAATGAATGCATCAATTTCTTCTTGAAGCTTGTCCTTGGCCTTTAGCTTGAAGCATCTTCCAATTCCCTCATTTGGTGAATCAAATAAGTCGTAGGAGTTGGAGTTGGAGGATACTAGTGCAAGTCCGGCAACACCTTCATCTTGACTATAGTCGGAGTCGGAGTGATAGCTTCCATCGGATTGATTGTCAGAGTCGGAGCCGGAGACCCATTCACCAACATGAGCTTGATGTCTTCTTCTTGTGTAGCTCCTTGATGACTTGTCTTTCCTCTCCAAATCCTTGCTTCTCCGAGAGGGTCTTCGTTCATAACGATCATCTCTACTCCTTCTCTCTCTCCGAGGTGACTCATCTCTTGCTCTTCTTCTTGGAGATTCTTCTCTTCTCTTGTGGGGAGCCGTACACTCATTTGAGAAGTGTCCGGGTCTTCCACAATTGTAGCAGTTTCGATCACGACTAGAAGATCTCTTTTCATCATATGATCTAGACTTTGAGCTTCTTTCTTTGCCTCTATTCTTGTAGAACTTGTTGAAGTTCTTGACCATTAGGCTTATCTCTTCATTGGAAATTAGCTTGTCACTTGAGGTAGTAGGAGCATCACTTGTAGCTTTGTAAGCACCACTCGACTTGTTGTGAAGCTCTTCCTTATCCTTAAGTGTCATCTCATGAGCAACAATTCTTCCAATGACTTCAGTTGGCTTGAGAGTCTTGTAGTTTGGCATCATTTGGATCAAAGTGCACACGGTGTCATACTTTCCATCCAAAGCTCTGAGAATCTTCTTAATGATGAATCGGTCGGTCATTTCTTCGCTTCCTAAGCCAGCAATCTCATTTGTGATGAGAGCAAGCCTTGAGTACATTTCAGCGACTCCTTCACCATCCTTCATCTTGAACTTGTCAAGTTGACCTTGAAGAATATCTAGCTTTGATTCCTTCACAGATTCAGTACCTTCGTGCATTTCAACCAAAGTATCCCAAATCTCCTTAGCATTCTCAAGACGACTGATTTTGTTGAACTCTTCGGGACACAAAGCATTGAAGAGAATGTCACAAGCTTGAGCATTGTTTTGCAACATCTTCAACTCTTCGGGTGTAGCTTCGCGATCCGGAACTTTTCCTTCTTCAAAGAAATCACCTTGCATACCAACACAGATAATGCCCCATGCGGCTGGGTTATGACCAAGAATATGCATTTTCATTTTATGCTTCCAACTAGCAAAATTTGTACCATCAAAGTAAGGACCTCTACGATAATTACCCTCACTAGACGCCATACTCTCCTAGGTTGTGAAACCAAGATTATGGAGTCCAATGCAATGGAAACCAAGGCAATGGAGACCAAAGCTCTGATACCACTTGTAGGATCGAAGTAGGTCTAGAGGGGGGGTGATTAGACTACTTGACAATATAAAAAATCTGCCTTTGGATCATGCAATGTTTTTGGCAGTTTCACAATTAAGAACAATCCAAGTATCACCCTACACATGCAATTCTAGAGTATATGCAGCGGAAAGTAAATTGCACATGTAAAAGAGAGGTGGAGAAGATCAAACGCAGTTTGGTGACACGGAGATTTTTGTCGTGGTTCCGATAGGTGGTGCTATCGTACATCCACGTTGATGGAGACTTCAACCCACGGAGGGTAACGGCTGCGCGAGTCCACGGAGGGCTCCACCCACGAAGGGTCCACGAAGAAGCAACCTTGTCTATTCCATCACGGCCTACGCCCACGGAGGACTAGCCTTACTCGGGGTAGATCTTCACGAAGTAGGCGATCTCCTTGCCCTTACAAACTTCTTGGTTCAACTCCACATCACGACGGAGGCTCCCAAGCGACACCTAACCAATCTAGGAGGCACCACCCCCCAAAAGGTAATAGACGGTGTTGATAGTGATGAACTCCTTGCTCTTGTGCTTCAAGTGATAAACTCCCCAACACTCAACTCTCCTCACTGATATGGCTGTGGTGGAAGAAAGATTTGAGTGGAAAGCAACTTGGGAAGGCTAGAGATCAAGTTTCATATGGTAGGAATGGAATGGCTTGATCTCAACACAAGGGTAGGTGGTTCACTTCTCAGAAAGTGTGTGGTAGAAGTGGTGGTACTTTCTGATGGCTCTCCTGTCGAATGAGGAGGGGGTGGAGGGGTATATATAGCCTCCACACAAAATCCAACCGTTACACACACATTTGACCAATCTCGGTCAGACCGAAGTGAAAACTCGGTTAGACCGAAAGTTCAAATATAGTGAACGTTGGGATTTTCGGTGGGACCGAAAATACCATCTCGGTGAGACCGAAGTGAGTCAAAGGTTAGGGTTTGCCATCTCGGTGAGACCGAAAATATAAACTCGGATATTCCGAATTGATGTCAACTGATCACAGAAGGTTGGCAGCCCTTTTTCGGTGAGACCGAAACTCAGAATCGGTGTGACCGAGAATTTAGGGTTTGGAGAAACAACTGAAGTGGTTCATCTCGGTGGGACTGAGTTGGAGAAATCGGTGTGACCGAGATTACTTATGGGTGTGTGTTAAGTAGTGAATAGTGCTGATAGTTGAGGGAGTTAGATCACCAAGCACTTGAGCAACGAGAACATTAACACAACCTCATCCCCTTTTAATAGTATTGGCTTTCCTATGGACTCAATGTGATTTTTGATCACTAAACCAAAAATGGAGTCTTGAGCTTTTGCCAATGCTTGTCTTAGCATTTTGAGGGGTCCACTTCTTCAGACATTTCCATACCCACATCATCGAACTTTTCTGAAATGATTCTCAAGAGAATATTAGTTCAATGATATATATGTTGTTATTAATTACCAAAACCACCCGGGGATTAGTTGCACTTTCACCAAGTTAGACGTCCTCTAATAAGTTTGGCAAATTTTAGTAACATGGTTTCTAGGGTTTCCAGATAACACTAGCAACATACGTCCACCATTAAAGCGGTAATTCTTTATGCTAAATTAACTTTTGGGGTGTGTGTGAGGGAAGAGACTTAATTAAAAATCTCTAGCCCCACACTAAACTTCGTCAATATGCATGACCCCATAGAAGATTGATCATCTTCATTGCCCTATTGTGTTTGTGACGGTTCACTTTCCTTGACTATGACCAAGCCCAAAGAACCGTTAGAAGAGCATCGACAGCCAGAGTCGGTCGATTGTCAGAACTTTGTACAAAGCTACATCATGCTGCCAATGAACTAAACCGAAGCAACACTCGAGGGAAGGATAGCAAGAACATAAAACCCTCACATCCACATGTGATCTAGATCGAAACCTCCATCTACTCATAGAAACGGTGATGATACCACTGTTGAGAAATGTAGTAGAGAACAAAAAAACGCACTACGATCACCCAAGGACACTATGAAGATGTGATGAACAGTTTGGATCAGATCATTACCAACTCCGAGTTGTAGCCAAAGAATACAAGTCGGTTTATATGGTACTTGGATTCCCTCGAACCGTAGATAAACGATCCCGCAAAACGCCCACGAACAGTCCATTGAAAGGAAGACTGAAAGCAAGGCCTCTCCATAGATTTCAAGCGTACGGTCTTCACAATCCGACAACGCTTCGCCATCCACAGCTAATCGTCATCGGAGAATTAGACGGAGGATATTAGAACCACACTGGGCTTCTAATTATTAGGATTAGAGGAGCTAGATCAAGCTCTAACTGGAATAACTAGAACTAGACTAGAGAACTAGAGGAGGCTCCACAACTTGTGTGTTCAAAAAGTGCCAAAGCCTTAGTATATATGTTGGAGGGAGAGAAGGGGCATCACACAAGGGGGAGAGTCCCCCTTGCACTGGCCACGGGGAGGGGAATCCCTCCCCAATTCGGCCTCCCTCCCTCCTTTCCATGGGGGAGAAGGGCGCATCCACTATTTGGCCCTTGTGGCCCAATATGCTTTCGACCACTTGGCCTTTTAAGGCCCGTTGATATTAAATTAAATATAACAGACTCCTAATTATTATTAGAGACTTTTATTATTAATTTAACATCACTAGAAACATTTTCCACCTATATATTATTTACCGGAAATATCTGGTATTGCCCGATAAACTATGAAACCCTTCTGGTGACCCCAAAACGCTTCCAGTTTCTCTTGAAACTATTATTACCGTCCTACTAACACTCAGCAGATCGTGGTACCTTAAGCTTGTGGCCCTGTGGGTTCAGTAAAACATAGACATGAACAAAACACCTTTGTTCAATGACCAATAACGGAACCGTGGACGTCCATATCAATCCCTATTATTACACGAATGTCATTTGAGTGAACCTTTGGTTATCATGTGTTATTCACTTTGCTTCGTAATACTTTACAAAATCCAAGGTGAGAGATATTGGTATCCTCTTGTGTCATACACGTGCTCACTATATTGATCTCCATGTTGTCGGTTTTGTTCTTTTCCCATTGACATGCTCCAGCATCCCCTTGAGATAGTCACCTATGTCTGGCCATACGATGATGAATGTCGCCATACCTAGAGGTCCCTAAGAATATCTCTTCATCGTCGGAGGAGAAAATTCCACTCTCGAGCTATTTAGTCCCTTGTCAAACTTTCTGATGAACCTGTAAGTTGTCGTTATGATCACCGCATTACAGATGATGTTTGAGCAACCACAAAGTTCATCATACATTAAGAAGTGACTACGATACTCTCGTAGTCTAAGGAACTAAATAACATGTTAATACTCTGTGTTATAGTAATTGACTTCTATCGATATTATCTCAAAGTATAACAAATTAGTTTGGGTCGATTCAATATGATTGTTTTTCTAATGTCATACTCTTAATGTCGTTTTAGGACTACTGTTACTCTTAATGATATCCTAAGATCCGGAAAACCCGATCACCAACAACACTTGAGCCAGTCTTAGGGGCGAGACCAGGAATCTTATTTTACGTTTATATGAGTTTTCCCCTGAATCACATAAGAGTTTTCCACTGGATCATGTATTCCGGGATCATAGCAGTTATAGCATATAATATAAACTCTTAATTATGAATATGTAATATAATAATACAATGTTATTGCCTCTAGGGCATATTTCCAACAGCTGAGGCAGTCAAGCAACCGGTTGGTCTATGCTACAGTCCGTTCTCAACGAAACAGGAGTGATCGGGTCGAACAAGACAACTCGGGTACCAAATGTATCCTTGCCTTGGGTAAACTCTAGGATTTGGGGCTTGGGGTAGGTAGAGTGTTGTGAAGAACAAGAAGGTCAGGGGAAAAGAAGAAGAACAGAAGAAAAGAGAACTATTTCATCTCTATTTTTCAAGTGTCGGATTCAGTACAATCCTTGAGTTTATATATGGATCACTCACACACACCACTCGCTCACTTACACGGCCTAAGGCCCAACCCAGCTATTGCCACACTTGGCCCATTTATTTGAGTTTAAATTCACATATCGTTTGTGGCCCGCCTTCTTCAGCCTCCCTTTCCCACGCTCTGCGGCGCCACGTTGATCAAGGGTGCTGACAGAAGGGGGTTACAAGGCTAGGCATTAGCCAAGGCAATCCATCCAAGCATGTGTATAGTCATGGTGGCTCTCACTCAGGCAAGCACCCCATGTGTTGGTATTGTCCCGATATGCACATCGAAGGAAAGGGAGGCTGGAGCACTGCTCTCGGAAGGCAACTATGTTGCGATGCTTCCACACGTTCCAGAAGCAAAGGAGCATGACGGTGGACGCGGTTTTAGACGGAACCGTGGCGGGTGTGTTGTACTCATGCAGATGTTAGTCGTCCGCGTCCAGGGGGTGTCGGGCTGTCATTGCCGACCAAAACCGACGAACGAATGGACAGACACACATGGCCTAGGACGTCTCATCATTGTGAATGCGGATGGGGCGGACTGCCTTAACAGCCACAAGGATCTTCCCATGGGTTATCTACTCTTATACAATTAGAGGATATGATGATCCAATCATGTGTTTTCTCTACTCTTGCATTTTGAGAATCCTGCTAATCAAAGAGGCCCTTATATGGCTCTTTGTTTTTGGGCAGGACAAGTCATCACCACAAATATAATCACTTATCATGATGAAATAGAATGGTATGAATTTTGCTTCATGCAAACATCTCTTACTGGGTCCCTCGATATAGTTCTTTTTTTCATGTTTAATCTACTTTAAAGCTTGGTGTTATGTAAGGGCATCTATAACACAACATATGCCCTAACCAACAACATCTTTGGGTTAGGCAAAACGAATACTTGCAATGTGAGAGTCATGATAAGCGGTGAGTTCTCTCTACTAAAGAACAATGAAAGATAAACATATTGTGGACGGAAAACATTGCTAGGTTGGGACAGAGGTACATGGCAACTATTTGGTTTTAGAAACGAAATGGAGCAGAGAGTATAGGCATGTGTTGTTTCTCAGAACAAGTTAATAGCTCTGCTTCCAAGGGTGAGCTATATTTACTAAGGTACATAAAGGTTTCATGAACACTTGACTCAGAAGAATCCGAGTAACTTATTTTGGCATAGTATTAGTGGTGTCTTTCTCCCATGCTGACAAGTAGGGCCCACACTGGTACACCGACAACATATGTAGCCACACCTAGTGGCGAAGATTGGGCTACAATCCGGGGGAGGGGGGTGCATTGTCCGGGGGCAAACAAAATCAATATATGCTGATTTTTAGTGGAAAAAATTGGTCTAATGCGTAGATACATACACCGCCCAGATTGACCCCATTGCTCCGCCACTGGCAAACCGACCGTATGTGTTACGTATTCTTTTTTGCAACTTATATGTGTTCTCTCTCAGATCATATTGAAGCATATTCTGGGTTTGAGGATTGTTTTGAGACCAGCCAGCAAGCACGAGCATTGTAGATGTAATTTACTCCAAGGATCCGGAGTAGTTTGTATCACACTTGAACACATCTGGAGAGCACCTATGCGCTTTTCTCATCCCTGAGCGCAAGCGTACGCAACTCCTTCAACCCATTTTTCTCACGTGCAACCGTATTTCCAAAATTAGCACCATATCTTAAATCTAACTAGATGACAGTTAGCACATCTAAATTGTTCCAAGGAATTCCCTCAAAAAAAAAAAAACTTTCCAAGGATTAGAGAATATATTACTTCTCAATCGAGTGTCGAGATAAAATTTTGTTTTTACCGTTGCATTCCTAGCACAGAGATCGTCCAAACTAGATCTCACTTCAGCATATTTCTACAAAAGTTTCGCAAAAGCAACTTTATGTCACAAATACTAAGTTTCTAGATGTTTTTCTA
>LR738711.1:295464905-295510960 GCA_902687465.1 Secale cereale
GCAATTTTGTTTCCAGTAGCAAGTTTGTAGTACAAAATATGTTTTTTCAAACACAAACGGTAAGTTGACAATTGTTTCTGCTAAAAGCAAGTGTCTGGTATATAGTTGTTCCTATCGTTACAATTTGACATTGCATTGATACTATCGGGAAAAAAATAGCTTGATAGAAAAGCAAGTTTGTAACACAAGCTACTCCCTCATCTATTTTGGAACAGAGGAAGTAGCATTTTGTCATACTTAAAATACTTTTGAGAAACTAGTGCATGCGCTAAAAAGTGTGAGGATGCAATTTAATGGTATGCTAGCATTCATGTATAAGAAAATTGCCTGGATTCCTCCCTCCACAAACTTGATTTTCATAACACAAATGTTTATTTTAAAATCACCAGTACATGCCCTCCCAAGATTGAGAATGCAACTTTTTAGTTGTCATCTTAATGATATGCAGTCAACTATATACTAAAAGCTTACTAATTACCCAAAACAATTCTTAAGTTATTAGTCCGTTCTGGAAAAAAACATATTAGTTTGGGTTATTACCAGCTTACTAATAACCCAAAACAATTCTTAAGTTATGAAGTAAAATCGTTTTGCAAGACAAATATGACCATGTATACAGGTTCAATCCATGTATTTTGATACTCCCTCCGTTCATAAATATAAGTCTTTTTAGATATTCTAATATGGATTACATACAAAGCAAGTATTATTCTTTTTTTTCTTCACTATTACAATAGCCCAATCCCCAAATGTTATGCTATATACTACTCCCTCTGTTGACAAATATAAGATGTTCTAACTTTTTTCTGAATCGGATGTATATAAACACATTTAAGTATGTTTGTTCACTCATTTCAGTTTGTATGTAGTTCATATTGACATATCCAAAACATCTTAATAGATTTTTCTTTATCATAGCTTAGCGTAAATATTATGGATACGAATGCAGGAGGAACTTAGATCTGATTCATGTGTGCATAATGAAACTGCTTTCACGCTGCAGAACAATTTTACACTATGATTGAAATGTTTATGTATCACCTATCCTAGAATTTGAAATGGTACATTACCTCTGAGTTGAGAAAACTCTTTAGTATCGACATGCGACCACACTAACTGCAGCAAATGTTTCCCGGCTTCCTAAGCTGTCAACTACTCCCTCCGTTCCAAAATAGATGACCCAACTTTGTACTAACTTTGTACTTAAGTTAGTATAAAGTTGAGTCATCTATTTTAGAACAGAGGGAGTACATAGGAAGGAACATGTTCAACTTCTCCAAACCATGGCAGTGGCAAGTGAATATATTCATCATAGCACTATGAGTTCAGCTATCTGTTGCCGAATGCGCGGGGAACAAACATTCATGGCCAGATATAACCAGTTCAGCTCGCCCTATTTATCAGCAAAGTTGCGGTGAGTCGGCTCAATGAGACTGCGCTTCAAGTAGGATGTTTGTGGCTACATTGATATCATTTCTGGCTCGCACAAGTGCCTGTCTCGCAGCATTGCTGTCAAAGCCCATCGATACCAGCATAGCAATGGAGGACTCTGGGGGCTCCACAACAGGAGCAAACCCTGTAGACGGCTGGTTCTGTTTGCAAAAGGAACATGATCAAAAGATTAACCAGCGTAAATAGCATCAGGTTGTTGATTTCCTTTTGTGAAGCGCACAGACATTCGATATTGATAAGTTTAAAGTCTTGTAACCCCACAATCAATAGGTGTTGTGTGCAGTAGAAGAAATAATACAGATAAAGGTTTGTATGTACCAAATGAGACCTAGTAACCCATTAGACGTGAACTATCAATAATCTTTGTGATCCAACAACAATATCAACCATACAGTCAAGTTTGCTCTTTATATGTGGGTTCAGGTTAAATATCTAAGTGGTCCAAGTTCACTTCAGTGGCTGTAGATCTTCGACACATATGATTTAATGGCACAACAAAATAATATCTAAATCCGTGAAAGTTACCCGCTATAATGTGCTTACGTGGGCATCTGCACTTCATGTGAACAGACAACTGTCTAAACAATGAACAATCATCACAAGACACAAGTTCAGAATAAAGAATGACGAAGAAAATATTAACCTTGCAGGCAATTTTGTATTTATAAAGGATAGTACTTTAGCGTTGCGAATATTTAACCAGGCAATTTCTGAGTTTATAGCTGACCTCAACTCGACAGCTGTACTTCACGTGAACAGAATCTAGATGGATCAATGCACCGAGAAATCAAGCTTCCAAAATAGCATTTCACAAACTAACCTGAACAGTACGGCCTGTACGCGAAGGCACGTTTCCAACAAGACTTCTTGACGGCCGAGATGAGCTTGCTGAAGGAGGTGCAAAAAATCTTGCGAAAATTGATGCAACAATCTGTGGAAGCTGCACAAAGGGGAAGGAACTTAACAAGAAAACAAAACAGGAAGAATAGAACATCTACACTCTACAGGGATCTATATATGAAAATAATTGCAAGGAACACCGACAATATTAATCAATAATTTGAGCATAAATATACTTCGATTAACACCACCTGCTACCATTAGTCAGCATGGACCATACTGGCTGTCCTGTATGTTTTCTTAATTACTTGATAACACCAGTGCCTAGACATAACCAATGCCAACATTACATTACTTGCTGATTGCATATCTAATAATTTGGAAAGCTGGGTCATGGACAGCAGCCAAGGGTATCATCCAAGGGGCACTAACTTCTTTAACTGAAAAGGAGCTAGAACTACCATGGTGCTGATAAGATATAACGCATAATTCCAGGCAAGCCAGAGAACTACACAGAAAAATGAAAATCAACCATATAAAAATGACAACCAAAAAGATAAAAGGTCAATAGCAGTCCATCACGCAAAGAAAAAGGTAGCATGACTACACAGAAGTGCAAAGGGAAAAAAAAAAGAGATCTTATAACCTTCCTCCGGCGGATGCCAAACACATTGAGACGATAGAGTGAACCGGCAATCAGACCACAAATACCAGGAATAAGGGAACGCTTCCAAGAAGATACAAGAAGCTGCCATGAGAAACAGGATAGGTGAGTAATTTAATATTCAAATTTAAATGATATAGAAATGGTTCAGTTCTGATACAAACTAACCTGCAGGCCAGCTAGGTATATGAATGATTTGTCACTGAAATGGACGCCAAAAATACGAAATCGTGAAGTGATGGGAATGTCGAGGAAAAAAGGAATAAACGAGGCAAATATAAGGCCATAAGGTCCAGATGCAAGAGCAGTGATGTAGTTTGTATCTGCAAGAAAAACATGAAAGGGGGTGTCTAAATAATCTCATAACACTCAACAAGTACATATGCTCACAATATGCAATGCTCATGATTACACAGGTGAAACAAAGCAATATTATTGTGTAACCTCCTAGCACCAGCATTTCTATTGAAAAACTATGTTTGGAAGAAATCAATAGTCTAACTATACGATGGCATGCAACCAACATCTCTAGATAAGGCTAACTGTAGTTAACTTGAATTAACAGCATACAACAGAAAAGCAGAATGCAGCCAAAGAAAGCCTAAATCTTAGATTTAACAAAAAACATATCATATGTTATGGGAAAATTCTGTCTCACAAAGATACATCTACTAGTTGCAGCACCAAATGACGCTTTACGCTGCTAATTGATCTACTGACATTTTATCAGAAGTTAGATATCAAGAACATTGTATTACTCCCTCTGTAAACAAATGCAAACATTTTAGGTCACTTATTATATTTGTTTACAAAGGGAATACAATATTTGTACAATTCCTTTTGAGCAAGTACAACCAGCTATCTCAAGAACATCTTAAGTACTGAGGTTCTAGAGGAGAATGGTAAAAGTGGTACAAAGTAGCAGAGCTCATAGGTCATTAGCAATGTCCTCTTTTTCTTTTCCTTAAAGAAGGGTCAAGAGATGTTAGTCTCAGCAGTTTATCTAAATAGCATACCTTTCAGGAGAACCAAAGATAGAATCTCCAGAGGTAATGAAACTGCAATAGCGAATAAACTAAAAACCTGCACAGCAGATTGAAAAATATAAGCACTCCTGTCGTAGTTTTCTTACAAAGAAGCTTAAATATTTCATCTATTTCAATGTAACTTATTAAACAAAATCTGCTTGTCACGTTAATTGCATCGTATGGCCCCAAACTTTCATGGGCATAACACAGACTCGTTAACTTGAGAACTTAACATTTAACAACTCTTTATACACTGCCAAAGTGTTTCACTTGGGTCGATTAGGTCAATATTTTAGGCACTGCATACAGAATAGGTTTAAACCACTTTAAAAGTTTATGGACTTGAATTCTCAAGTCCAGGCATAATAATGCGATTTACTCCTGCTTCAGCCGTATTACTGATGTTGTTTATCTATCTTCATTAAATACCCAAGAGAATTACAAGTACTTACAGAGTATTTGTTAGAGCCCATCTGCCTCTCAAACACACGGAAATAATACAGAAGGTAGAGTCCAAACATCAACTCTGGTGTTGACTGAAAGGCAAATACAGATGCAAATATCCTCCAAACTCGGAAGTTCTTTATGATGTCCTGCAAGAATAATAGAAAAATGTTCAAACCTCATACATACGTAACAAATCTCCAAGTAATAGAGCATATGCAGCGGACCACATGTTTTGCATTGAAGTAGCTCGAGCTCAACGACAAATGAAATATTTGTTGAACATCACTGACAGCTACAGGTTTGGATGCACTCACTACCGAGATTTAACTATTCATCCCTAGTTCCCCAAGAAAGACTTGCAGCATTTAGCATCACTAAAAGTTTAAAACTGGAAGGTGCACATATAAAATGGAACATAAGAAAGTAGCATCGTATTGGTCAACTTGTTACCATACATTTTTCCTAATGATTATCCATAAGATTAGTCAACATTTAAGCTATATGCCCTGTAAAATTTAAAGTTGAAGTGCTATGAACTGTCCAGATTCCAGTAAATGAAAGTTCCATCGCGGCCATCAGTCAGTTAACAGTTGATAAACCTAAGCTAACAACCTTCTGTAGCTCCTTATGTAATTCCAATGGGTGTACTTCAATGAAACTCGTATGCCCCGTTATGAATGAGGGTTAAATGCCTATAGGAGAACTTCCTGACATGCTTTGGAGCAAAGAAATACTCCCTCCATCCCATAATACTCCCGCCTTGGAGCACACGGTTCGTCATAGGCGGTTTCATCTCTTTGCGGTGGCATGCTCACGGTTGAGGACTCCGGTTGCTCTTGTAGTACTAGGGGTAGTGTTGCTGCGCTCAGCGCCTTTGTATCCTGCCTTGGGTGCGTGCGTGTGTTGTGCTGGCGTGCGTTTGTATTTGAGTTGTGATCGGTTGGTGCTTTATATATAAAGCGGGGCGAAAGCCTTTTTCAGTAATATAAGAGTGTTTTTTACACTAGTTTAGTGTCAAAAACGCTCTTATATTATGGGACGGAGGTAGTAGTTCATAAGGATTCCTGTCGAATTCTTTAACAAATGGGCTATTAGATAAGAATTTCAGAAGAAAACTAACAGTCTTACCTTAAGTTTTCTTCTCTTTGTCTAGAATTGATGTGTGAAATCTGACATAGGACATTTGAATTCTCCCATGTTTTTGGTTCCAGTAGGATTCTAGGGTGCAAGACAGCCCAATTACTGTGGCTTTATATTTCTGTATTTTCGAGTAACTGTGTCCAAATTGGGTCTTAACAGGTGTTATTGAGATGGGATGCCTCTCTTGACTAAAGTACCAATAGCCAATTATTCCTACTGATTAGTGTACAAGCCATGTAAGTATGGGGAACCGGTCGTCGCCTCGTCGGTATAGCTCCAGTGCAGGCATGGGGATAGAAACTAAAGTTATTGTCATGAAGAAAAACGAAAAAGGTACGACCATGTATTGGAATATCCCGGTAGAAACGCCTTAATCCAAAGCTCAGCCCACCAAGGATTCATGCTACTGTGGCATACAACATAGGCCTCCAGCCCAGTAAGGATTCATATTGTTGTGGCACACCACACAGGACATTCTTTTGTACTAGTTCTGTCGGTGTGGTTGGAGCTAACAAAGGGAAATGGACTACAGCAAGCTAACAAAGGGAAATGAACTACAGCACTCTGCAGTTCCACGGTTTCATTTTAAACCGGATTTGAACACCCCTGCCCTAGCATACCAGCATATTTTACCAACCAATTCTCAAATGCCAGACTAAGCCAAGCACAACAGGCACGCCAAAACCTATAGTTCTTACCACAAAGAAGAACACCACCAATTTGACGATTAGACACCCATCCACCCAAATGGAACATGGGCGAGCAATCCTAGCCACTCCACTTATGACCAAGGCCCTGACTGGATAGTCGTTTTGTGTCCCATTACCAGTGTAAAATTCAGAGCCCAGAGTTTTTCCAAGCAAGGCTAAAAAACCTGCTTGGATGGCCGTTTTCGTTTTCTTAAACACTAGTATCATACCATTCCTGGGCCACTTACACCTGAGAAATGTTATAGACCTCAATGGGCCACACTTATTTTCTGATGAAAGTCAATGACCGGAGCGAGATAGAGGCGAGACGATGAGAAATAGCTAGCAACAACGGCGATGACCATGGGAGCGAGCTCTATGACGGCGGCGGCTGTGAACTCATGATGCTTGGCCACGACGAGAGTAGGCCCTAGGGCAGCAAGCCGAGTAGTGGCGGAGAGCCGGTGACGAGAGCGGGTTCATGGACGACGAGAGAAAACCATCTAGACCGCCCGGCAGACTGGAACTAGCAGGGCAGCAGTATGTCCAGTTGGTATTCAATCTCTACTTCCCTGTGGCTGTCACTGAATGGCAGTTCATCCAAACAGAACTTCCACAACCGAAAATGTATTCTAGAGTTTCACTGGTGGCTACTAAAACACCGGACCACCCCTGTAAAATGTTCACAGCCACAGGGGTATATATTTCAGAGCTCCTAAGCCGGGCCTAACCAACGGATTCACACCCAAGGGTATCACGTCGCGCCTAAGGTGCCAGAACTAGTCAAGATTCGGCGGCTGCCTGAGGCTACCTACTGACCTGGTAGGAGAGGCCGAGGGTGCGGGCTCGGCGGTTCACACTGAAGACGACAGAGAGGAGGCCGCTGGCGAGAACGATCGCCCGCGTCACCGGCGCGTTATCTGCAAACAAAACGGGGCCGTTCCGATCAGGCGATCAGAACACGCCAGCTGAATTGAGAAAGGCGATTTGTCGGGCGGGGGTGAACCCGAGGTGGGAGCTTACGAAATCCGGAGACGCCTCCGCCCTGCATCGTTATCCCGCCGGGAACACGGCCGCCGGGCGGGGAGGCAGATGCGCTGTTCATCCGACGAGGCGAGGGGACCGTGGGCAGCCGGCCGGCCGGCCAGTACGCACCCGCGGCCGCCGCCTCCTCTTCTCGGCGGGCACTCGTTTACTGGTTCCGGCGGGTCAGTCCCCGAGAAGAGAAGAGAAGGGAAGGAGATGCGGAGGTGCGGCGGCAACAGCTGGAGGAGAACGAGTTTTTGGTTGCAGCCAGGGGTAGATGGCTATAGTCGCGGTATTCTGAGGGAGATGGAACGGAACACGTTGACGGTAGAGGTTGTTGGGGACCCTTCGGGCTCTCCGGCGTGGAGATTTCCCCGCAAATAAAATACACTCAAGGCTTTACAAATATTTCAAGTACTAGCAAAAATGCCCGTGCGTTGCAATGGGAGATAAAAAAAAGCACACGTCAATGCTGGTCAAACATGCCGTCGTGCTTTGGCTCCTTAGACTGTCGTGCTTGCTTATGCCGCTGCTAGGTCTAGCCTCATGGTCTAATGCTGCCACCCACTGCGTTGCCGGCTACCGCTGGTTTGCCAAGCCCCTGCCGGCAGATGTGCATCACCCACTCTTGTCTGTCGACCTTCTCCATGTGTGTGCCGACGCAAGCTTCACGCCTATTAGCAGGAGTCGCCGCATCACTTTTAGTCATCACCATCATTGTCTGTTGCCGCTGCCAACACGCTTAGCTTGGCATGCCGCGGGCATCGTGTACTATCACCATCGCGTCGCACGAGCTACGCCCGCTTGCCAACGCTGGGTCGCAGACCCGCACCATCATGCCATCGCGAGTCGTAGTGTTGCAGCGTGCCTTGGCCGCCCACTATGTTGTCGGCTGCTGCTGGTGTGCCGGGCCCCTATGCCGGGAGACACGCATCACTCGCTCTCGTCCACTCGCCTTCATCCTGTGTGCACTATTGCGAGCTTCACTCCTACCAGCAGGAGTTGCCGCACCGCTCCTAGTCGTCACTACCATGCCCTGCTAGCAAGCGCACCCCGAGCGCCCACGCGCCTTGGCTCGGCTGGCTAAGAGCATCACGTGCTACCACCATGAGTCGTAGTGTTTCGGACATGCATCGACTGCACCAGATGCACGACTTGATCCACCCAGGCCAGCCAGAGACGTTGCGAGCGTACCTCTGCCGAGTGTCATAATTTTAGTTGGGCTCGAGCTGGGCTTAAGAGGCGAGTTCGACTGCCCTGACGTGTAGTGCCTAACGTTGATAAATTGTTCTCTTTGACGGACAAGAAGAAAAACCAATAGTTTTTTCCTCACTTATGGATGGCATTGATGGGTAATTTTCATCAACTCTACATACTTTTAATCTTAGTCGTCGATTTTTATACTTAAAACAAAATCAACGGATATAAAATGATGACGGATGGAGAACTATGAAAGTCTCCGTCCTTTATTATTAGGTATAGATTCCCTTCGTAAAAATATGGTATATATGAGTGTTTATGGCATCTCTAACCCATCTTCAACTCCGACGAAGATGAGACTCCGACAAAGTGGCTAGGGAAGGTGCTGCACCGGGACCTACTTCATATCCAGACTATAGGCAATGCCCTTCGCCCGGCTTGGGGGAATCCCCGAAATCTGCAGTTTCGATCTATGGGGGACAATATGTTCGTGGTGGAGCTGGAATCCAAGCGAATCCAAGCGCGATAGGGAGAGAATTTGGGCAGGGTCGCCATGGCATGTTAGCAATCATGCTGTGATACTTGCTGACTTTGAGGATTGCATGCGTCCAGATGAAGTGAAATTTGACCGGCTTCATCTTTGGGCTCGGGTCATTAATCTTCCATACAATCTGAGAGATGATGCATGGGGATTGAGATTGCAAAGCAGATAGATAAAGAGGCTACATCAGTGCAGTTTGATCATATGGGCGGATATCTGCATGCGCGGGTCTCTGTTGATGTTAGCAAGCCACTCAGGAGATGGATCCTGATTGATTCAGCAAGGAGGAAGCGGCAAGGTCTCTATGATACCCAGTATGAAAACGTGTCGTACTTTTGCTTTTCATGTGGCCGCTTGGGGCACTCTGACCTCTACTGCCCTACTCCGGGGAAGAGGGACATGCATGGTAATCCTCCATTCGGGCCTAATCTACGGGCCTCTGATGACCGGAAGAAAACGTCATCGGGGGATAGCTCGAGTAAACAAAGCACTGCTGTCAATCGTAGCAAGAGGGAGTCACAAAATTCGAGCAACGTTGGTGCTAGAAAAGCCACTCATGAGGTTAATTCTCAGGTCAAGAACCGCCCCATTAATAGGAAGGAGGTACCTCGGCAGGAATACAGGAGGGTTAATGGCCCGCTGATACGTCCAAAACGTATCTATAATTTCTGTTTGCTCCATGCCTCTTTTGGGTGATATTGCTATGATATTAACTCAGTGCACCCCAGTGCCAGTTTCTGTTTTCTGCTGGTTTTGTATTTCAGGTTTTCCCATCACGTAAACTACCAGAAAAATCCCGGAAAAATTATATAAAAAATCAGCGTTCCAGAAGCTTCCCGGCAGCCAAAGTAGAGCCGGAGGGGGGCCACCAGGGCTCCAGGCGCCCTGGTGGTGCGGCCCCCCTCCTGGCCGCGCCGGGGGGGGCGCCTGGGCCCCCCAGGCCTCCGCTGATGCCCCCCTTTGGCATATATTTAACACGCATCCCGAAACCCTCAAGACGGGAACCCTTTTTCGCGATCTCATCTCTGTTCCGCCGCCGCCGTGCTTCCAAGATCGGGAGCACCAGGAGAACCCTTCCCGGCACCCTGCCGGAGGGGAGGATCACCACCGGGAGCCTCTCCACCACCATGGACGCCTCCCGGATGAGTTGTGAGTAGTCTCCCTTGGACCATGGGTCCATGACCAGTATCTATGTGATGTTCTCCTCCCCTTCTTGTGCTTCACTAATTAGTCCTCGTGAGCTACCCTACATGATCGAGGCACATATGTAATCCTTATGCTGTTGCTATGATGAGTTTGCTGGGATCCGATGGATTGTGAGATTATGTTCAGATTGTGTTTGAGTAATATATTTGATTTACCTCTTTTATATTTATGTTCGTAAGTAATTCTTGCATGTTCTCCGTTGCTATTTATTGCTTTGGCCAAGTAGTAGGTAGTGACTCCAAGAGGGAACGTTATGCTCGATTGTGGGTTCATGCCCCTCGATGACTAGCTTGAGTGACAGAAACATGAGTCTAGGGGATGTGCTGTTGCCACAAGGGGGAAAACAACGGTGCTTGTGCCTGCGGGTGCAAGGATTGTTTACTTTACACAAAGTTCTTTTAATGCAGTTGTCTGTTGCTTTGAGTTTACACTATGGGTGGGACTCGCAACTTAATACCAGCGAGATGTTCTGGATAGATATCTCAAGGTGGATGATTAGTAGTAGATGCAGATGGATTTCGGTCTACTTGCCTTGGCGTACCGCCCATGCTTTGAACCTCTACCTTTCTTGTAACATAGTTAGCATTGGTTTGCGCACATAATTCTGTCAATTGCCCAGCTGTAATTCGTTTACCTCGCATAGTTGTTTTATCGTCTTTTGGGAGAGAGACATCACTAGTGAACATCATGGGACCCCGGTCCATATTACCATCACTGATCACATCCGCTATTTACTTTCCGTTTTTACTACTATTTGCAGCAATACCTATCACTATTATCACTTGTGTTTGATCCTTTGTAAACGACAAGGCCGGAGGGATTGACAACCTCTCTGTACTCGTTGGGAGCAAAGTTATTTGTATCTGTGTGCAGGTCCACGTTGATTGCTAATATCTGGCGCCGTTAGCAGTTGACACCTTCTTGTTGAAACTGGGAGTCTCAGGGGAAATCGATCCTTGGTATCTTTGCCAAGGGAAAACTTCCGCTACACTGCATCTCAAACCTTCCACTTGGGGTAACCAACGAGGGGCGAGAAGCCATCAAGCAAAGTTTTCTGGCGCCGTTGCCGGGGAAGTGAGTGCTTGAAGGTATATCTTTAGATCTTGCAATTAAATCTTTTTGTTTCTTGTTTTAATTTCACTAGTTATGCTTATGGACAACCTTGCTATTGGATCGTTGCTTGTGGGAAGACGCCCCACACCTGTGGTGGTTGCTCCTCCCCCTACTGAAATTGTGCCCTATAAAATACCAGCTGGTATTATCGATTATGTTTTGGCTAATCGTTATGCAGGAGACAGACATCCCGGTGAACACTTGCTATATCTGTCACAACTATGTTTATTATTTAAGTTTGCAGGTGTATCAAGGGAGTTTGTCATGAGGAAATTGTTCGCCATATCACTTATAGATAAAGCTTCAGATTGGTATAAGCTTCTCGATAACTCGCACTTGCTTGATTGGCAAGAGCTTATGTCTCTCTTTTATACTAAGTTTTATCCTCTCCATGAAATTCATCGAGACAGGAACTATATCTATAACTTTAGGTCTCGTGACGGAGAGAGCGTAGCTCAAGCTTGGGGGAGACTGAAAACGTTAATGCTAAAAAGTCCTAACCATGGGCTCCCCAAAGATGCTTATGTGGAGAGTAAGAGTACCTTTTTGCATGTGGATCATGGTAACAATGCTTTATGTGATGCTTATATTGTTGAGTTCATCCATGATGCCACTGAAATTTATAATGAGAGAGGGAGACTTGGTTCTAAATATCTTAATAATAAGAAGTTTCCTCTCTTTATGGTGAATATTTTGAAGTTATGCTTGTTTTGCCTTCCTATGCTAGTTGCTTTGTGCTTCAATGAATTATTCTATTGCAATATTCCTATGCATAGGAAGCATGTTAGGCTTAAATGTGTTTGATATTTACTTCTTGATGCTCTCTTTTGCTCTTCAACTCTTATTCCTACGAGAGTATCATTAAAGTCTTAAGCCTATCTTTATGGCTATAAAGAAAGAGCTCTAGGGAGACAACCCTTGTTATCTTTGCTTTCAGTTTGTTCTTTCAGTTTGTAGTGGTCTTGATGTTTGTTACTACAGTAGCATCATCATTGTATCTTTACTTTTCAACTTTGTGCCAAGTGTAGCCTCTGATTGCAAGAAAGTTCAAAAGTTGTGACGTGCTGTCCAGGAAACAGATTCTGTTCTTGGATAGAAAAATTCGTATAAAATCATCAGATCATCTTTTTGGTCTGAATTTTTTCGACAGCGTGCTCTATACAATTTTCTTTCGTGCGTCTGTTCTGAGCTTTTTGATTAGAGTTGCAGAAGTGCCCCGAAAAATTCATTTAATACCTGCTGTTTTGTTTTTCACAGATTCTGTCCTGTTTTGCCTTTCCCTCATTTTGCAAACCTTGAGCTTGCTTTTTCTTTGCAAAAACCTTTTGTCAATCTTGAGAAACAGTAGACCTTCAAGAATATCCTTATTTCCAGCAAGGAACAATTATTTTATTATGGGTACTAACCTCGCTAATCAGATTATGATGAGTTATGTATGAAGGGAGTTTTCAAGTGTGCGAGGGAAGATGATAAAAAAGATTCAGGAGTGTCAAACGCTCAAGCTTGGGGATGCCCCCATGCACCCCCAAGAAATATTCAAGGAGACTCAAGCGTCTAAGTTTGGGGATGCCCCCGTGCATCCCCTTCTCCATCAACATTATCAGTTCGTCTTTCGTTCCACTATATTTTTATCACTTCATGTGTTATGTGCTATGCTTGGAGCGTCTTGCTTTTAGTTTCCTTTTTAGTTTTCTTTAGCTTTTCATAACGAGTCAGAACTCAGCTTTCTTTATGTGGGAGAGAAACACGCTCCACTTCAACCTAGAACACAACATAGAATTTTCATGTCTATCTTAGCTGTGTATGTTCTTGATCTTTTAAAAGCTGCTATCATGCTTAGCTCTTAGTTTTCATGCTTATCTTTTTAAAGAGCTTTTGTTTAGTTGGTTGCTTGAACTCTCTTTAGTTATCATGCTTATCTTATTAAGAGAGTTTGCTTCTGTTGCATTGGTCAATATGTCTATGATAAAAATGCTATGTGCATAATGGCACTTAGTAGTTCATGTTTTCTTATGGTTAGTCTCAAATAGCTGGGGGGTTCCCAATGTGTTATTGGAGTACCAACATGATTTGTTTGCCTATGATGTGGTATGGTTTAGTAATATCTTCCTTAGAGAATTTATTTTGATTGACTTGGCGTATGCTCATGCATATTTAAGACTGTAAAAAAAGTCTGTCAAGCCTTGATGATCTTTAGTTTCTGAGTAGCGATATAACTTCCATGCCTGATTCAATGTTGCTTTGTCGCTCTGCATGATTATGACCGTCATGGCTCTTTTAGTTGGTCGCTCCCAGTCTTTTGCTAACCTCCACCTGTACTAAGCGGACTGACTGCTTGTGCATCCAAAATCCTTTAAACCAGTTATGCCATATGAGTCCACCATACCTTCCTATACATGGTATTTACCTGCCATTCCTAACGAAGACTTTCATGTACCATCTCGAAACTATTCAAAAAAACATTTCTCTTTTGTGCCTCTGTTTTAGTTCATGAGGAAGTAGTAGTTAATTCATGATCTTTTTAAGTTGGACAAGCTTCACCCCGGGATTGCATGTCTAATGTGCAAACCCATAATACGAGAAGGAACTGGCAAAGAGTGCGCCCGGCTCAAAATTAATATAACAAACAAACCCTCCTTCACGCTTTGTTCATGAGAAATCAGAAAACGTTGGCAGTGATAAACAAAGGAGATTAAGAGGATGTGATCGTCCTCATTCGGGAGCCGTTCCTCGAAACTTGTCCATCTCAAGAAGTGATTGAGTTGTCTGCTAGCATTCGTTGACGGAACATGCATAATCTAAAAAAAGAATTATTACCTCTGTTTTTTTAAACCAAGAGCTCTGGTACATGCTTTGTCTTTGTTTCCGACCACGGGGTTTCAACCTTGCCAACAAAAGCCACGGTTCGAGAGTCTCCACCTTCTTTTAAAGCACCAACTACTGAGAGCATGATTGTCATTCTGAGTGTAATGTGCATTGTCCCAAAGTAGCATTGTCTTTTGCATGATTATGATATCGTTTATTCTGAAATTATTGTATCTAGTCATCACTTAAACCTTGGAGGTGCCCCTGCATTTATGTTTTGCTTCACTAAAGGGGGCAAGCGAGATATCATTTTATCATATTTGCACACCATGCTCATTACAAATCTATTTGATGTTTCAGTATCATATTGTAAAACTTTCAGTTCTTTGTGATTTTCTCATGAGGCAACTTAATTACTACAGATTCATTGTCTCGGTAAGCTTTTGTCATATGACTATGAAAAGTCCTATATGGTTAATAGCATGTCACCACAGAAATTATTCTTGTTATCATTTACCTACTCGAGGACGAGCAGGAATTAAGCTTGGGGATGTTGATACGTCCAAAACGTATCTATAATTTCTGCTTGCTCCATGCCTCTTTTGGGTGATATTGGAATGATATTTATACACTTCCATACACTTTTGATCATATTTGGACTAACCTATTAACTCAGTGCACCCCAGTGCCAGTTTCTGTTTTCTGTTGTTTTTGTATTTCAGGTTTTCCCATCACGTAAACTGCTAGAAAAATCCCGGAAAAATTATATAAAAAATCAGCGTTCCAGAAGCTTCCCGGCAGCCAAAGTAGAGCCGGGGGGGCACCAGGGCTCCTGGCTCCCTGGTGGCGCGGCCCCCCTCCTGGCCGCGCCGGGGGGGCGCCTGGGCCCCTCAGGCCTCCGCTGATGCCCCCCTTTGGCATATATTTAACACGCGTCCCGAAACCCTCGAGACGGGAACCCTTTTTTGCGATCTCATCTCTGTTCCGCCGCCGCCGCGCTTCCAAGATCGGGAGCACCAGGAGAACCCTTCCCGGCACCCTGCCAGAGGGGAGGATCACCACCGGGAGCCTCTCCACCACCATGGACGCCTCCCGGATGAGTTGTGAGTAGTCTCCCTTGGACCATGGGTCCATGACCAGTAGCTATGTGATGTTCTCCTCCCCTTCTTGTGCTTCACTAATTAGTCCTCGTGAGCTTCCCTACATGATCGAGGCACATATGTAATCCTTATGCTGTTGCTATGATGAGTTTGCTGGGATCCGATGGATTGTGAGATTATGTTCAGATTGTGTTTGAGTAATATATTTGATTTACCTCTTTTATATTTATGTTCGTAAGTAATTCTTGCATGTTCTCCGTTGCTATTTATTGCTTTCTCCAAGTAGTAGGTAGTGACTCCAAGAGGGAACGTTATGCTCGATTGTGGGTTCATGCCCCTCGATGACTAGCTTGAGTGACAGAAACATGAGTCTAGGGGATGTGCTGTTGCCACAAGGGGGAAAACAACGGTGCTTGTGCCTGCGGGTGCAAGGATTGTTTACTTTACGCAAAGTTCTTTTAATGTAGTTGTCTGTTGCTTTGAGTTTACACTATGGGTGGGACTCGCAACTTAATACCAGTGAGATGTTCTGGATAGATATCTCAAGGTGGATGATTAGTAGTAGATGCAGATGGATTTCGGTCTACTTGCCTTGGCGTACCGCCCATGCTTTGAACCTCTACCTTTCTTGTAACATAGTTAGCATTGGTTTGCGCACATAATTCTGTCAATTGCCCAGCTGCAATTCGTTTACCTGACATAGCTGTTTTATCGTCTTTTGGGAGAGAGACATCACTAGTGAACATCATGGGACCCCGGTCCATATTACCATCACTGATCACATCCGCTATTTACTTTCCGTTTTTACTACTATTTGCAGCAATACCTATCACTATTATCACTTGCGTTTGATCCTTTGTAAACGACAAGGCCGGAGGGATTGACAACCTCTCTGTACTCGTTGGGAGCAAAGTTATTTGTATCTGTGTGCAGGTCCACGTTGATTGCTAATATCTGGCGCCGTTAGCAGTTGACACCTTCTTGTTGAAACTGGGAGTCTCAGGGGAAATCGATCCTTGGTATCTTTGCCAAGGGAAAACTTCCGCTACACTGCATCTCAAACCTTCCACTTGGGGTAACCAACGAGGGGCGAGAAGCCATCACCCGCTCCTTCTGATGGACTCGGGTGCAGAACAGGTGGAACATGACCAGACCTCGATGCACAGAGATGATCACACAGATAGACAGAATGATGAGGATGGAAGGAAGAAAAAGAAACCTACTCTAGATAACTCGACAGAGGCTGCTGGTCAGCCCTGCCCGTCCAAATGAATTGCATAAGTTGGAACTGCCGGGGGCTTTGGGAACCCTGCGACAGTTCAAGAGCTTCGCAGTATTGTGAAGCAGGAAGGTCATGCCCTCGTGTTTGTCATGGAAACTAAAATAAGGGTGAAGAAAGTAGAGAATCTACGAAATACTTTGGGATTTGCGGGATGTTTTGCTGTCGACAGTGATGGTCAGCGGCGGGTGGGGCTATTCTGGTCGAATGAAGTTTCGGTTGAACTGAAAAATTATAGTGTGAGCCACATTGATGTGGTTGTCAAAAAAATTGGGCTTGATTCTCCGGGATGGAGAATTACCGGTTTCTATGGAGCTCCGAGAGTGGAAAATCGTCATCACAGTTGGCGCTTCATGAGAACTTTACAGGCCATCAAACATCAAGCATGGATGTGCGTTGGCGACATCAACAAAACACTATATGGGATTGAACATTTTAGCCATGCTAAACGTCCGGAGTGGAAAATGTGAGCTTTCCACGAAGTTGTTGATGAATGTGCTCTCCAGGATCTTGGATGGGTGGGTGTGGAGTATACATGGGATAATATGCAACAAGGTGCTGCTAATGTCAAGGCGCGCTTGGACCGGGCTTTAGTCAATCCAGCAATGTTGAACCTGTTTGAGGAATCTCGGGTTAGGCATGTAAGCTCCATAGAATCAGACCATTGTTTCATTGTAATTGAATTGTGTGAGCATAACAATCATAATAATAGAAAGGGGGTGAAGTAGTTTTGTTATGAGAATGTGTGGCAATCACATGCCGACTATGATGATCTGGTCCGTGAATTATGGATGCGGCTACACCAAGGGCAAGGTCTCGCGGGTATCACATGTACTCTTCGCAAGATGCAGGGCGAGTTGGGTGCATGGGGTGCAAGAGAATTCGACAACCTCTCCAAAATGGTCAATACACTGCAAAAGAAACTTGAGAGTTTGCGCCGACACGTAGTTGGCTGAGGGCCTTTAGCGGAGGAGTTGGCAACAACTCGGAAACTAAGGGAATCCCTCAGGCAAGAAGAGGTGTGGCTGCGGCAGCGCTCGAGAGTTCGCTGGCTGAGCTCGAGCGAAGCAACGGAAAATTATGAATCATATAGTTGGTATGAAGCGCCTCGATGGGACTATGTGCGAATTCTGATGAGGATAAAGTGGAAGTTCAAGGTTTTTATGAACAACTCTATACATCACAACCCAGGGATTCCAAAATATGGATTTACTATTACAGTTTGTTCGAGAATGGGTTACTCCGGAGATGAATTTTTACCTCGAGAGACCATTCGATGCTACTGAAGTGTGTACGGCGATGTTTCAAATGGCCCCGTCCAAAGCTTCTAGCATTGATGGTATCACGGCGGGTTTCTTCCAGCGACACTGGTCGGTTGTTGAGAAAGACTTGGTGCCGGCTGTGTTAGATTTTTTGAATGGTGGGGAGCTTCCTACGGGTCTCAATGACACATCGATCACTCTGATCCCTAAGGTACGACATCCCCAATCCATCGCTCAATACTGCCCCATATCCCTCTGTCTGGTGCCCTACAAGATTGTTGCCAAGGCGATCACCAATTGCTTGATACCGTGGATAGATTCGATTGTGGGAGAGGAACAAAGTGCATTTGTACTGGGAAGGCTGATCACAAATAATGTGCTTGTGGCATTTGAGAGTATTCATTCTATGAAGAGAAGGAAGAAAGGTAAAAAAAATCCTCATGTGCTATTAAATTAGACATGATGAAAGCGTATGATCGTGTCGAGTGGCATTACTTGGAGGCTATGCTTCTCAGACTTGGGTTTTGGCAATGATTTTGTTAGACTGATTATGAAGTGTGTCATGTTAGTCAGGTTCACTGTCAGGATGAACGGTGAGTTGCTCCCTTTTTTCACACCTTCTCGGGGGTAGAGGCAGGGATGTCTGGCATCCCCCTTTCTGTTTCTACTATGTGCAGAAGGACTCACCTCTCTGCTGAACCATTATGGGGGCAATTTTGTGGACAGAGGGGTTTGTGTCTCGCACAGGTCGCCATGGGTAAATCACCTTCTGTTCGCTGATGATAGTTTAATTTTTATCAGTGCAACGGAAGAAAGTGTAGATAGATTAAATCAAATTCTGCAAATATATGCGGCTTGCTCTGGCCAAAGTGTTAACAAAGAAAAGAGTTCGGTCTTCTTCACTTCAAATTCTCCCACAACAGTCTGGGATAGAATCAAACAGAGACTTGGACTTATGGTGGAGGTGTTCAGTGAGCGATATCTTGGTTTACCCATAGCAGTGGGAAGGATCACCGGCGACACTTTCGATCACATTGGAGAAAGAGCTCACAAAAGTATGCAGGGTGATGACCCACAAGTGTAGGGGATCTATCTTAGTCCTTTTGATAAGTAAGAGTGTCGAACCCAACGAGAAGAAGAAGGAAATGGTAGGCAGTTTTTAGTAAGGTATTTTCTGCAAGCACTGAAATTATCGGTAACAGATAGTTTTGTGATAAGGTAATTGGTAACAAGTAATAAATAGTAGAAGTAAATAAGGTGCAGCAAGATGGCCCAATCCTTTTTGTAGCAAATGACAAGCCTGGACAAACTCTTATATGAAGGAAAGCGCTCCCAAGGACACATGGGAATTACCGTCAAGCTAGTTTTCATCATGTTCATATGATTCACGTTCGTTACTTTGATAATTTGGTATGTGGGTGAACCGATGCTTGGGTGCTGCCCTTACTTGGACAAGCATCCCACTTATGATTAACCTCTATTGCAAGCATCCGCAACTACAAAAGAAGTATTAAGGTAAACCTAACCATAGCATAAAACATAGGGATCCAAATCAGCCCCTTACGAAGCAACACATAAACTAGGGTTTAAGCTTCTGTCACTCTAGCAACCCATCATCTACTTATTACTTCCCAATGCCTTCCTCTAGGCCCAAACAATGGTGAAGTGTCATGTAGTCGACGTTAACATGACACCACTAGAGGAAAGACAACATACATCTCATCAAAATATCGAACGAATACCAAATTCACATGACTACTTATAGCAAGACTTCTCTCATGTCCTCAGGAACAAACGTAACTACTGACAAAGCATATTCATGTTCATAATCAGAGGGGGTATAAATATGCATAATGGATCTGAACATATGATCTTCCACCGAATAAACCAACTAGCATCAACTACAAGGAGTAATCAACACTACTAGCAACCCACAGGTACCAATATGAGGTTTTGATACAGAGATTGGGTATAAGAGATGAACTAGGGTTTGAGAGGAGATGGTGCTGGTGAACATGTTGATGAAGATAACCCTCCCCAAGATGAGAGAGTTGTTGGTGATGACGATGGCGATGATTTCCCCCTCCCGGAGGGAAGTATCCTCGGCATAACAGCTCCGCCAGAGCCCTAGATTGGTTCCGCCAAGGTTCCGCCTCGAGACGGCGGCGGTTCGTCCCGAAAGCCTCCTTATGATTTTTTCCAGGTCAAAACACCTCATATAGCAGAAGATGGGCATCGGGGGGCTGCCAGGTGGCCCACGAGGCAGGGGGCGCGCCCCCCACCCTCGTCGACGGTGGGTGGCCCCCCTCCTGTACTTCTTTCGCCAGATATTTTTTATATTTTCTCAAACAGAGTTTTGTGGAGTTTCAGGGCTTTTTGAGTTGTGCAGAATAGGTCTCCAGTGTTTGCTTCTTTTCCATCCCAGAATTCCAGTTGTCGGCATTCTCCCTCTTCATGTAAACCTTGTAAAATAAGAGAGAAAAAGCATAAGTATTGTGACATAATGTGTAATAACAGCCCATAATGCAATAAATATCAATATAAAAGCATGATGCAAAATGGACGTATCAACTCCCCCAAGCTTAGACCTTGCTTATCCTCAAGCGGAAGCCGATGTCAAAAAATATGTCCACATGTTTAGAGATAGAGGTGTCGATAAAATAAAATACGGACATGAGGGCATCATGATCATTTTATAACATCAACATATATATATATATTGTCATATGATTTCTTATGATAGAGTAACAATCCATTCACAATGTCAAGTATGAATCAGAAACTTCATTGAAAACTAACAAACTATGATCTCGATCATTGAAGCAATTGCAATTTATCGTAATATCGGAAAGAGTCAATATAAGAGTTTTTCAACAAGTCCACATACTCAACTATCATTTTCTTTCACAATTGCTAACACTCACGCAATACTTATGGGTATGGAGTTTCAATCGGACACATAGAAAGATAGGGGCTTATGGCATTGCCTCCCAACCTTTTACCTCAAGGGTAATGTCAACAGTAATAAATCATGATAACTTACATCCAAGTGGGTATATATGTCAAGATCTTTCCAACACAATGTGCTTGCCAAAGGATAAAATGTAAAAAGGAAAGGTGAAGATCACCATGACTCTTATAAGGTAAGAATAATAGATAGGCCCTTCACAGAGGGAAGCAGAGGTTGTCATGTGCTTTTATGGTTGGATGTACAAAATCTTAGCGCAAAAAATGTCACTTTATATTGCCACTTGTGATACGGACCTTTATTATGCAGTCCGTCGCTTCTATTGCTTCCATATCACAAGATCGTATAAAGTTTATTTTCTCCACACTAATAGATCATATATATAATAGAGAGTTGCAACAATGACAACTTACTTGAAGGATCTTACTCAATCCATAGGTAGGTATGGTGGATTCTCATGGCAAAACTGGGTTTAAGGATGTTTGGAAGCACAAGTAGTATCTCTACTTGGTGCAAGGAGTTTTGGCTAGCATGAGGGGGAAGGGCAAGCTCAACATGTTGGATGATCCATGACAATATACTTTATTTCGGATATAAGAAGACATAACCCATTAGGTTGTCTTCCTTGTCCAACATCAACTCTTTAGCATGTCATATTTTAATGAGTGCTCACAATCATAAAAGATGTCCAAGATAGTGTATTTGTATGTGAAAACCTCTCTTTCCTTATTACTTCCTATTAATTGCAACGATGACCAAAACTATGTTTGTCAACTCTCAACAACTTTTATTCATCATACTCTTTATATGTGAAGTCATTACTTTCCATAAGATAAATATGATCCCCTTGGTACTTTTTATATTTTCTTTTGTCCTCTCATGATCATAGTGAGATAATCAAGCCCTTGACTCAAAACTAATCTTTATTATATAGCTCATGGACTCGATTACATAGATAAGGATCATAAAGCAAAGCTCACAACTAGATCATACTAAACTTTATTCTACTAGATCAAGATATTACCAAAAGGATCGAACTAAGAAAAATGGTATGAAATTAACAGCCACATAGCAACTTTGGAGCAAGAAATATATACTCTACAACACTCAAACATGGTGACAAGAAGCATGGACATGAAGTAGACATATCCTACAGCAAACAACTCCATTGGAGCAACTCCATAGGAGGCATGGATCAATAGCAACAAGCTACACCAAATTGATCATGCTGTTAAAAACCTGACAGTTATAATTTATAGCAACTTGAGTGCAAGAAATAAATAAGCTACAGCAAGCCATATGAGCAAGTGAGGGCATGAATGGATATACAATAACATGGAAAACAAGGAATGATCATTGGCCACTCCAAAACAAGCATGGATTTGACTAGGGTATCAAGCAAACATATCATCAGGTTATAACAGATTCCAGACTTAGCAAAATTTTCACTAAGTATAAAACAGTAACCTTGGCATGGCATGTTTACAAGCATGTTTAAGTCACCTCAAGGCATATCATGGAAAGTGGTTTGCACCACAACAAAGACCATATGATGGATATTCTAAAACATATTGACATGTGACATGGGGACAAACACATCAATAACAAAGAGCATGTCAAAACAACGTCTCACAATAAGTTTTAGCACTTAAGAACCACATGCACTTTTGCAACAGAGATTAACATGGCAATATGACACCTAACATGAATGCTATAGCAACCATCATGTAGAGCATTTCACAATGAACATTTTGACATATCATATGCTCCATTTGGATAAACATGCACCAAGTTATCACATCTCAAACATGGCATAAAAATAACAAGTAACAACAGTTTATAACAATTAGCACTCTTGTCATGAAGATTAGGACATCTAGATGAACTCAAACAAGCATGCCACAATGGAACAAAATGTAGAGCACATCACCACGATCATTTTGATATATCATATGCACAATTTGGACAAGCACACTAAAAGTTACAGCCATGCAAACATGCACATATATTAACAATCTCCAGGGACTTAGCCACAAAACCAAACTGAAAAGCGGGCGATGGATAACTAAACGCCGCCCGAGTGCTAGATAGTCAAAGGAGACGGGCTGGCCCAGTGGCTCACCTAGCGGGCTCGGCTCGAGTCGGAAGGGGATGGGCCGGCGGGATCTGGGCCGCTTCACCCACGCGGAAGGAGACCGGCCCGGAGGCGGCCGAGGCGTCGTCCTCCCCCCTGCTCGCTCGAGCAGGAGAGGCGACCGAGGCAGGCGGCGGCGCCCGGCGTTGCCTCGCCGGCGGTGAGGGCGAGGGGCGACCGGAGCTGCGGGATCGGGCGGATCCGGGGTCGGGAAGCCCAGATCCGGCGGCGGCTCGGCGACCCGAGGCGACGGGGAGGTGACATGGCGGCGGCGACGTTGTCCGGCGCGGCGGCGGCGATGCGCGCTGGCGACAGAGCTGGAGGCGACGGCGGTCAGGCGACGGCGAACGGCAGCCGGCGGCGGGGAAGAAAGGCGCGGGGCGCGCGGCGGCGGTTCGGGCCGGGAGGGCCCCTCGCGGGCTCTCAGGCCCTGGCCGGCGGGGATGTGGGTGCGGGGGCGCGACCAATTGGGAGGTGCCACATGGCGGCGGAGAGGAGGATGGACACGTCCGGATCGGGCTGGACGTGTCCGGCGGCGGCGGGGATGAGTTAGCTAGGGTTTCACCCGAAAATGGACGTGGGGAGGCTAATTTATAGGCATAGAGAGCTAGGAGACTCCAAATGGGGTGCGGTTTTCGGCCACGCGATCACGATTAGACGACCGAGATGATGGGAAGGGTTGTGCTGGGTTTGTGAGTTGTTGTGGAGGGGGTCTTAGGCCTTAAAGAAAAGGTTCTTTTAGCCCACTAGGTTAACCGTTGGAGTACCAAACGAACTCCAAACGCGAAGAAACTTGACAGGCGGCCTACACGTACCAAAACAACAACGCACGACAAGTCTCACATCATTTCGGAAACGTTACACGGCCACACACGAAAGAAGGACTCGGGGATGCCACGGGCACGTGTGTGAGCGTCGGAACTCGAAACGGACAACAGGAAGAGACGAGTGGGACCGGGTGCAAGTGACAACACGAATGCAATGCAGTGCACATGACACCATGACATGGATGAAATGCACACACACACACGACAAAACGAAGAAACCCGAAATGAAAGAAGAGCCCATAATGGAATTGACGAAGCCAAAGTTTCATATATATCCATAATTGGAAAGTGTTACATCTGGGGCATTACAACTCTCCTCTACTACGAAAAGATCTCGTCCTGAGATCTAGGACTGGAAGAAGGAAGGGTACTCGGAATGAAGGTGATCTTCTCGTTCCCACGTAGCTTCTCGGTCGGTATGGTGTGACCACTTAACTTTCAAGAACTTGATGGACTTGTTGCGGGTCTTGCGCTCGGTTTCTTCAAGAATAGCAACGGGGTGCTCACGGTAAGACAAGTCTTGTTGAAGATCAATCTCCTCGAACAGAATGGTGCGTTCAGGTGTCTTGAAGCACTTGCAGAGTTGAGACACGTGAAACACATCATGAACATTTGCAAAGTTGGATGGAAGCTCGAGTTGATAGGCTAGATCACCTCTTTTGACAAGAATCTTGAAAGGGCCCACGTATCTAGGAGCAAGCTTTCCTTTGATACCGAATCTTTGGGTTCCTTTCATAGGAGAAACACGGAGATCGACATGATCACCAATGTCGAAGGCCAAA
The DNA here is from genome assembly GCA_902687465.1 of Secale cereale. Classification (NCBI taxonomy): domain Eukaryota; kingdom Viridiplantae; phylum Streptophyta; class Magnoliopsida; order Poales; family Poaceae; genus Secale; species Secale cereale. Next base: position 295,489,409 of record LR738711.1, read on the forward strand.
TCACGATGCTTGCCGTCATAGTAGCTCTTTTGATGCAACTGAGCGTACTTGCGATTGTCACGTATGACTTTGCACATTTCTTTGGCTTCTGAGATCAAGTCATTGCCAAGAAGTTGATGTTCACCAGTCTCGGACCAGTTGAGAGGGGTACGGCACTTTCTGCCATAGAGGATATCAAAAGGAGCTTTGCCGACACTTGCTTGGAAACAGTTGTTGTAGGAGAACTCGGCAAACGGGAGACAATCTTCCCACTTCATGCCAAAAGAGATGACACAAGCTCTGAGCATGTTTTCGAGGATTTGGTTCACTCTTTCGACTTGACCACTAGTCTGAGGGTGAAACGCAGTGCTGGAACGAATCTTAGTGCCCATGGCTGACTGAAAGGAGTCCCAGAACTTGGATGTGAACAAACTTCCACGATCTGAGGAGAGAACTTGAGGAATGCCATGTAACGACACAATTCTGGAAGTGTACAACTCTGCCAACTGAGCTGCATTGATGGATTCTCTGACTGGAAGGAAGTGAGCTACTTTGGTTAGCTTGTCGATCACAACAAAGATAGCATCATTCCCCTTCTTGGACTTGGCAAACCCAGTGACGAAATCCATTTCAATGTGGTCGAATTTCCACTCGGGAATAGGAAGAGGTTGGAGGAGACCGGCTGGACGTTGATGCTCTGCCTTCACTCTTCTGCAGACATCACATTCTTTCACGAATTGGGCAATCTCCCTTTTCATGTGAGTCCACCAGTAAGATTGCTTGAGGTCTTGGTACATCTTGGAACTTCCGGGATGAATCGAGAGGAGGGAGTCATGTGCTTCGTTCATTATGAGCTTCCTGAGATCACCCTTGGGAACCACAAGTCTGTCCTCAAAGAACAAGGTGTCTTTCTCATCAACGCGATAGCACTTGTATTTGGGAGTACCCTTAGCAATACCATGGTTCACTTTCTGCACCATAGCATCACTGAGCTGGGCCTCACAGATCTGATCTTCCAAGGTAGGAGCAACTTGAAGGTTTGCAAGAAAGCCTTGCGGAACAACTTGGAGGTTGAGCTTCCTGAAAGATTCACAAAGATCAGGCTGGAACAGCTTGATAAGGAGACTGATGCAATATGCCTTTCTGCTCAAGGCATCTGCAATGACATTGGCCTTGCCAGGTGTGTATTCGATGCTTGGATCATCTCAACCCAACGAGTCTGGCGAAGGTTCAGGTTCGGCTGTGTGAAGATGTACTTCAAGCTCTTGTGATCGGTGAAGATGTCCACTTGTCTGCCCAACAGAAGGTGTCTCCACGTGATCAAGGCATGTACCACTACTGCTAGCTCAAGATCATGTGTGGGGTAGTTCTTCTCACTTGGCTTCAATTGACGAGAAGTGTATGCCACAATTTTATTGTCTTGCATTAGAACACCACCAAGTCCTTGAAGAGAAGCATCACAGAATACTTCGTAGGGCTTGGACTCATCCGGAGGAGTAAGAAACAGAGCAGAGATGAGCTTTTCTTTGAGTGTTATGAATGCTACATCACAATCCGGAGACCAGTTGTACTTGACATTCTTCTGCAGCAAGTTGGAGAGAGGCTTGGCAATCTTGGAGAAGTTCTCAACGAACCTTCTGCAATAGCTAGCAAGACCAAGGAAGCTTTGGAGTTGCTTGACGTTCTGAGGGGGTTCCCAGTTGACAACCGCTTCAACTTTCTCGGGGTTGACAACAATACCCTCAACAGAGATGATATGTCCAAGATACAAGACCTTATCTAGCCAGAATTCACATTTGGAGAACTTGGCATAGAACTTATGTTCACGGAGTCTGTCGAGCAAACGGAGGTGCTTGGCATGGTCTTCTTCATTCTTGGAGAATACTAAGATGTCATCTAGATAGACGAGAACAAATTCATTTGTGTAGGGGTTGAATATGTAGTGCATTATCCTCGAGAAGGTGGGTGGAGCATTTGCGAGGCCAAAAGACATGACTGTGTATTCATAAGAGCCGTAGCTCGTTCTGAATGTGGTCTTGTGAATATCTTCTTCACGGATACGGATCTGGTGATAACCCATCCGGAGATCGAGCTTTGAGAATACTTTTGCTCCTTTGAGCTGCTCGAACAATTCATTGATGTTGGGTAGTGGATACTTGTTCTTTATTGTCTTCTTGTTCAATGGCCGGTAATCAATGCAAAGGCGCTCCGTGCCATCCTTCTTCTTGAAAAATAGAACACCACAGCCCCAAGGAGAAGTGCTAGGCCTGATTAGACCCATACGCTCTTGCTCATCGAGTTGTTTCTTCAACTCCTTCAACTCATCAGGGGAAAGCTTGTACGGACGCCGACATGCTGGCTCGGTACCGGGCTCGAGTTCAATGACGAATTCAACTTGACGATGCGGAGGCATGCCTGGAAGCTCTTCAGGGAAAACACCTTCATATTCATTGACCACCGGAATTTGAGAGATGGCATTAATCTCGCCCTTGTCATTGTGAGAGAATAGCCTGATTGTGTTGTCTCGAGAGGCGGAGATAATCACGTCTTCGTCAGGATGAGTATGCTTGACTTCCTTATTTGCACAATCAATATTTGCATCATGCTGGGAAAGCCAATCCATCCCAAGAATAAGATCAATGTCGGAGTTGCCAAGAACAACCGGAGAAGCCAGAAAGCAGTAATCACCCATACAAATAGACACATCCGGAACATGCACCCGAGAGGACATTTGCAAACCAGGAGAAATAATGTTCAAAGGCTTTGGCAACACTTGAGTGACGAATTCATGCTTGGCAACAAATGGTCTTGAAATGAAAGAAAGCGTTGCACCCGAATCAAACAATACTTTTGCAGGAATAGAGTTAACTGGAAGATTACCAAGTATCACATCTGAAGAATCCTCTGCTTGAGCTGCATTCATCAGATTCACTCTTGCAACCTTGGGATTGTGCTTGACAATAGCAGTACTGACAGGTGGAGGAGGCGGAAGGCGCCTTGGGTTGGGGCACTTGTTAGCATAGTGACCCTTCTGGCCACACTTGTTGCAAATCACTTCTGAGAGAGAACGGTGATAAGGAGCACTTGACTTCAAAGATTGAAAGTGATTCTTTGACTGATTGCTTGGGTTGGGTGGGTGGGAGAAGCCACGGCCACCAGAATGCTTGTTATTGTTTTTGTTGTTGTTGGGAGGTCGGATCACTGGAGGAGGTGGAAGACAAAACTTCTGCTGCTTTGCGACCACTTGGGAAGAAGAGGAGGAGTTGACAGCATCTCCGATTCTCTTTTTGGAAGCTTCCATCTTGAGTTGGGCTGCCTCTTGCTTAAGTGCCATGTTATAGAATTGATCAAATTCATCCGACTCAAACAAGGTGAGAGCTAGTTGGAGTTCATCCTTCAGACCACCACGGAACTGATAAATCTTGCTCTTGGCATCTGGGATGTCTTTCTTGGCATAGCGAGCAAGGTTCTAGAACTTGACGTTGTATTGATAAACAGACATGGTGCCTTGCTTCAGGTTGCGGAATTGCTCACGCATACCTTCGATGACACTAGTTGGAATGTGGTGAGAGCGAAAATCCTTGCAGAAGTCAGTCCACGAGATTTCACGTCCTTCTCTGGAATCTTTGTACTGCTGCCACCAATCAGCGGCTTGGTCCTTGAGTTGGAAGGCGGCAAACTTGACGTAATCCTCAGGTCTCACGTTACTGCATTCAAAGTGCTTCTTGATGTCTGTTATCCAGTCTTCAGCATCTAGCGCGCCCACACAGTAACTGAATGCCTTTGGTTGGTTTGCCAGGAACTGGTTGAGAGTAGCAAAGTGAGGTTGGTTGAACAAATTGCCTTGGCCTTGGTTCCCATGACCACCTTGATTTGCTTTATTTGCTTGAATGTTCTGCATCATTTGCATAAGCATCTGGGTGTTCTGGTTCGTCGCTTGCATAATTGCTCTCCAGGCCTCAGACGGAGGAGGAGGGGAAGGAGGACGATCAGGAACTTCTTCACCCTCTGGGTTAGCGTTGGGAACCCTTTTAGGAGCCATCCTGAATGAGATGACAACTATTAGCCATTGATTGAGAAAATATATAAGCTGAATCAACGGCTAGAAATTGCAACATAAGTCTTCACAATAACATTTGAACAAGATGAACAAATGTAATCCACAGTTTAATGGTAACAACAATCTTCACGAGAAGCCACTTGGGAGAACAAAAGATAAATAAAAACAACAAGGAGCAGATAGAACAAATACAAGATAGAAGTTTCGTTCGAGATATTCATACTGAAAGCTTATGGAACGTGTTACAAAAGGGTTTTGCAATCCCCGGATCAGCATAGCCAAGGACCCTTTAAGATGCAACTCCCGGTCGGAACAAATGCCCATAAAACTACTTCACTCAATGTAGAACCCCGAACTCCATATCATGCATTCGTTGGAAGAATGCCTACGAACTACTAGATGAAGCCACCTATTAATTTTTGAAAGTTTCCAGTTATGCAATCAGATGTTGGGGATACAGGGGAAGCATCGCACACTCAACTCTAATCCTACATCTAGCTGTATCCATCCTTCAACACATAACCAGTTATTTCCGGAAACCGTCTACCTCGGACCTTCGAAACGCATCTGCTATACAAGCTATGGCAATACTCCCGAACTACCTCCCCAGTACTGGGTGATGTCGGGGTTATCTTGCCACTAACCGCATAGGAGATTTTTCGATGTCGGCCGTCTTAAGTATTCCAAAACTGATGCGATATATTTGTGACGACAACACCTCGGAGCTCAACTCCCCGGGACACTGCCACAACCCCTAAATGACAGGAGGCATCGAGAACAATGTTCTCGTCACAAAGACATCGGAACAATCCAAACAATACTCGCATGATCCTAAAAACAAAATTGTGAATTTTTGAGAGTAAAAGAGATAAGTAATCGTCAGGAGTCCTCACTAGAGTGAAAAAAAGACGAGGAGCAAAAGAAATCCTACTCTCCGATATATATATATATATATATATATATATATATATATATATATATATATATATATATATATATATATATATATATATATATATATATATATATATATATATATATATATATACAGCCGGTCTATTCTCATAACATTATGAGAATAATATTCTCATAACACTTCCGAACTGCATTGGAAAATTGCATTGGAAAGCTATGCGCACTGCTTCCTTCTTCTGCTGCGAACCACATAGAGGTGCAGCAGGAAACATTCATTTAGCAGCGTTTCTGGCTAGTTTGACCGATTTCTACTGGTTTATTTGTGCGTGCGCTGATTTAATATGTGGTTAAGCACTGAATTCAGCGAGAAAATGACGGAAATCCTTGGATTTGGCGGATCTGCGTCCGTTCTTCCGCTGGTGGAGGAGTTTCGCATCTTGCTGTTGGCTGTTCGTATTCTATTGATGTTTGTGTGTTACCATTATCGCGTTGATGTTTGTGTTATTCCGCGACAGATTAATCTGCTAATAGGATTGAAATTTCAGTATAATTTGTCGAGTATCTCTCTGTTCTAGCGGAAAAACCTCTGTTCTCTGTTCTTCCCCATGCGGATCGAAATTGTTGCGTTTTGTATGTAATATTCTGTTGTTTTCGGCAATTACGGGCTGCTTTTGATCTATCCGTATGAATTGGAGCGGATTAAGTTGTTAATTTTGAAGAATTTAAGTTTAATGTCCATGTTTTTTTGCGGCGCGACTGGCTCTGGTCGTTTCTCAAAGATGTTTTTTGAGATTTTTTGCATTATATAGTTGTTAGAACTGCATTGCAGGCTGTGTTTTTCGTCTGTGAATCGTGGTCAAGAGCGGTGGACTGCAGTAATATGCAATGCGCGGTGAATTTTTGTAGTGCGGCGAACTGCATTAATATGCAACGCGAGGCTGTATGAACTGCATTACAGCCACGGGGGTGTGGGGGGACTAGTTTGATAAGTTTTTTTGATTGGTCAAGCGCGGTGGACTGCTTTTTTGCGTTGCTTCTAGTGTATTTTCTTTATGAGAATTCTGAGTATAAGTGAACTGCTTTTTTACATATAGTTTTTCATGTGCATCCTATCAGCAGCAGCAGTTGAAGAACATCCATACTGGAAACCCCCACCGAGCTTTTCCTTTTTTTAACCCAGATACAGAACTAGAGTTTTTTTTAATAAAAGAGGACTGCATCAACCTTCTTAATAGCAGCAGTTTTGTGAAAGAATTCTCTATGTGAACTGCTCTGATAGTTTTGTTTTTTATGTGTATCCTAGCTACAGCAGAAGTTTTGAAGCAATATACATACTGAAAACAGACTACTGAGAACTGCATATAGTTGATAGATAGAAACCAAGGTTCTGCGCTCATAATTAACATAGTACATCATCAAGCAATCTAACGCAACATAAGAAAACGTTGTCCCAAAGCAAACTACAATGAAAGCAAACTAATCTACATACGCAGAGGGAAACTAATCGAGCACTTCCGACAGGAATCCTTGGCTTTTCAGCATCTGTCCTGCTTCACTAGTTCCACCCGTTGGAGTTGGAGGTGGAAGTTGATGCCCCCTTGCCCCACCCCCTCCAGGACGACCTCAGGCGCTTCCTGGTCTTCTCTGTTTCAGCGCGCACGAGGCCTTTCTTCATCGTGGTGATTCGGTTCCATATCTCGAACGCAGCGTAGGCGTCCTTGGCAGCATACTCGACGTGCTTGGTGCTGAGAATCGAAGTCCACAGGCTGTGGTCGTGGTCTGTCATCTTCATCTTCATGTCTGCGTACTCGTCGTCGATGATGGCAGCAGCTACATCGCCAAGCGAGTCCAGTGGCTTCGTTCCATCAGGCACCCTCCAGTTCGTCTGGATGTCGACGAAGTTTGGGATGTGGAGGTTGCAGCGTGCGAGCTTCTCCTTGTCCTGCTTGATGGCGAAGCCAGCGAACTCGAACCTAAGGAAAGTGAACCGCAAGTTATACCTTTCGGAACTGCATTCATAGGCATATAGAACTGCAACACGTACTCGGCAGAGAGAATTGCTTACCTTGGGTCGCCGAGGAACCTGTCGAAGGGGATGCATCTCTGGCCCAATGTACCACATACCTGGAAAAGAAGCACTGGGTGGTACTTGCCGATGGATAGTTGAACCAGGGCCGCCCTCTCGTGGTCGGGTTTGTACTCCACGTCGATGCCGACGATCTTCTGGCGGCGCCGCTGGAGAACTGTCTTGAACTCTTCGACGTACGTCGCCATGGCGGCGACGTCGATGGTGTAGATCACCTTCAGCTTCGTGTTCCCGTGCGCATGCACGTCGTCGTAGGTCCTGCTGAACCCCATTGCTGCAAAGAGGAGGAAGAGGAGGAGGAAGGCACAGCGTCGTGTGTTTTGTGCGGACGGTCTGGTTGATGGAGCGCGGGATTTAAATGGGAGCGGCAGCAACTTCTGCCGAGGCCACGATCTCGTCTCCCAACCATGTTGGCGATCGTGGGTTCGTGATGATCATTGCAGTTCGTGCGGCGTGCAACCGGCGGGATAGAGGAGGTGTGGGGGGCGCGGGCGCTTCGGGCGATCGTGGGCGCATTTATTTTAGGGCATGCGAACTGAATCGTTCGCCGTAAGCGAACTGCATCGCTTCAGAAGCGGAATCATCCGCCGTAAACGAACTGCAACGCTTCAGAAGCCGAGGCGGTTTTCCGTAAGCGAACTGCATCGTGTTACAACACCGAGACATTTTTTTATTTTTTGTCTATGACCTGTGGGCCTGTCGGACGGGCTTTTATTCATTAAGTCTCTCTTGCAGCCCCCTTGCCCGCTTCCACTTCCCTCTCCCCCGTGCCCGCACAGAAATCCCCCTGCCCTCGTGCTCTCGTGGTGGAGAGCGACGGCGCCCGCAGCCGCCGCCGTCCGTAGGGGCTCTCTGGTGGTGGAGGGCGACGACGCCCGCAGCCGCCGCCGTCCGTAGGGCGCTTCCTCCGCCGTTGCCGTCCGCACCCGCCTCGTCCGGCCGTCACTTCGTCCCACGGTGAGCCCCAAACCGCCCCTAATCCGTTCCAGATCTTGTGCTAGGGTTATTTTTCGTGCCAACATTCTCTTCTTAAGGTTGTTTTGTATGCTTGAAATTGGAACTCCCTCTGGATTGAAAGTTTTTCTCTGCCTGAATTTGGGGTTTGCTGTCTAGGGTTTAATTATTATCCCTTGCTGATTGGAGGCACAATATAGCTTCTTCCTCACCAATTGATGCGTCACCAGTTAGAACGGCTTCTCCATCTGGTAACTACATCATAGTGAACTGCAGTTTTCATTCAGGGTCAATTTACTTCTCTTTGTTGAACGAAATAGTGCACTGCATCTTAGATTCCTTTTTAGTAAGGCCTTTTTTTAAGACACGCGTGGCAAACTGATATGAACTGTGTCAAGTTAATTGTTTTTTACTTTTTTGGAAGGACATTAAGTTAGTTGTTATGTTTTTTTTGTTAAACATAAACTGCTAAAAGAGCACTGCATTTTGGACACTGCTTTGTATTTTTTTTATTTTTGTCTATCCACTATGCGGTTTTGCGAAATCGATATGAGCTGCATTAAGTTTTAGTTTTTGCCTCTCACAGAACTGCATGGATTTGTTTTGTTTTGCATATCTAAGCGCACTTCTTTTTTTATATGCGGTCAATTGGTCACTTGAACGAATTAGTGCACTGCATCATATAACCCTGTGCCAATGTCCACTTTCAGACACGCGTGAATATGATATTCAAGCGACATGAACTGCATTTTTTAGGTTTACTGTTATGTTTTTAATTGTTAAACATAAACTGCTGGAAAAGTGCACTGCATTTCTACATTTTTTTTGGTTTTCCAAGTTGATATGAGCTGCATTAAGTTTAGGTCTTCATCTCACACACACATCTTTTCTTATGTTTTTTCTCACCCATAGTTTTATCTCCTGGTGGGTCAGGGGGTGGTGGCGTTAACTATTTGATTACACGTTATTTCACAGCCGATGTTGTCGGTGGCGGTACATCTGATCAGGTCAACATTCCACCTGAGTTGAGTGAAACCCAGTCGCATCTGTTGATGGCACAGAGCCAGTTACACAGGATTGGATGGTCCCTGATCAGATTGCAGCCGATGTTGAGAGGAGAAGGCAGAAAGCTATTGCGCTCGGTAATACTTTCGTGAAGGCTCATAGGGCGAAGCAAGTAAAGTTAGGGGAGGGTAAGGAGATAGGAAGGAGGATTGAAGATTCAAAGAAGTCTGCTAAATTTGCCCCCGCAAAGAATCCTGTGAAGAGGAAACTCAACACTATCGCAGAGCAAGGTTTAAGTTCTCCACGCCGGAGCCCGCGTGTTGATTACTCAAAGAGACCTAATTACGCCGAGGTTGATGTGGATGGGATTCAAGGAAAGCGGAGACGGGCGGACGATCACTCTCGTGTTGATTCTGAGCGTCGATCTAAGCTTGCGCGGGAAAATGCAGCTGAAGAAGCTCTGGACAGTGATTCTGATGAGGAGGATGTTGATGTTAGTAAGGTATACGCTGTTTATTTACTTTTTCTTCTGTTTTTTTAAGTTGTTTTTGCATGAGTTTGCTGATGTGAACTGCATTTTTTATTCTTTTGTTTTTTTGTAGGCTGCTAAGAGTACGAAGAGGAAGAGGTCTGAAGACGATGTTGCGCACGAATGGCGTTTCAACAAGACTGTTCGGCTGTCCATTCCAAATTTAATCAAAGTTGTCGCTTTGCTGGGTGAGGTGCACAGAACTTTGGTGCGGCAAGCAGGTTTTGGCATTGTCTTTGACCTGAAATTAGAGAAGAATGTTTCTCGTGTTTTGATGTGCAAGCTGATGGGAAAGATCGACCCCGACACAATGAGACTGGACTGTGGGCCAAACAAGGTTCTGGAAATCAATCGCGAGGCTGCCCATCACATTTTTGACTTCCCTATGGGTTCTCACACTGCTCCCAGGCCTGCTGCCGGCGGCCATGATGATTCGCTGACTAACCTGAAGGATGAACTCGGGTTCAACCGTTCTCGTAGCATAGATGCGAAGGACCTACTTACCTTACTTCGCACGCTGGCTGCGGACCCTGCGAAGGTTGATAAGACGGTGAAGGTTTTTTTTCTCATTGTCTTCCAGTGCTTGCTTTGTCCTAGCCCCGCAACTCGGTTGTCCAGGGTAGCTGCTATGGTTGAAAACTTGGATATTGCATCTATGGCTAGCATGGATTTTTGTCAGCTTGTTGTCGACGAGCTGCAGGCCACTGTGTACAAGTGGAATTCTACAGGGAGCAAGCAGAACTGCGCTGAGGGTTGCACCATCGTTCCCCTGTTCATGTACCTGGATTCCTTGAACCTTCGAAAAGTATCGGTGATGGATAAACGCACTCCGCGCGCCGCAATACTGTCCCATGTGCAGTTGAAGAAGATTCACAAGGCCGACATCGTTGTCAGGGGAAAGATACACTTAGACTCTTACAAGTTTGGCAAGCTGCTGGTGAGTGCATAGCCATGTTTTGTTTTTGTTTTTATTCCTTTTTTTTGCGCGCATGCTAAATGTGAACCTCTTATGTACTTTTTTTTGTGAACTGCATCTCTTTTTTTTTGTTAATTTTTTCAGTGGAAGGCGGAAGCGGACATTGTGTATAAGCGGACTGCAGTTGCTGAAGCCCCTGAAATGTTTTGTGAGCCTCTTGCTAGGGTGGCTCCAATTCGACAGGGTCGTGGTTTTGCTAGGGCGGCTGCTGGAGGTTTTTCTGGCTATGCTTCTGCTGATCGTAATAAATTTGTTCAGGTCGATGAGCTTCTCGATAGGGTCATCAATATAACTAGTGATTTCCCAACATCCGGCTCCAGGATGAGGAATATTGCCGGTTTGTTTCCTGAAGGCAAAGGCCCTTCTGAAGCAGAAATCGAGGCCGCTCATAACTTTGACCGTGGGCAGCTTGAATTCCTTAAGCAGGCTGTAACGAATATCAGATCTTCATTCGTTCAGTTTAAGCAGTTTCAGGATGACAGGTGTGCTACGTATGAGCAGGAAGCAGATGCAATCGTGAAGGAAATGAACAGGCATGAAGATGTTGTCCGGCCTTCTCTGCCCGACCCCGCAGATGTGGATGTATGTCTTTTTTCCATATGTGAACAGTTTTTTTAACCCATATTTTGTTATCTATTTTTTCTGTGCGTTTGTGGCACTGACTATTTGTTTTTTCTATCCTTTTGTTCTTTTCGCAGTGTGTTGGAGAATCTTCCAAGGCTAACGCTGGTCGTGTTGATGAGCACCAGGACCACGACGGTGTTGATTCTGATTACTTGTTTGACAGGCCATTATCCCCCGTTGACGAAGCTGCCAAAGACAATCCTATTTACGAAGTTGTCATCGACAAGGTTTGATTTCTTCCTTTTTTTTGTTACAGTGAACTTCATTGTTTGATTTTTTTGTAGTGTCCAAAACAAACAATCATATTTTTTTTGCACCAGCAGTGGCAGCGAACTGCAGTTTTTAACTTTTTTTTGTATTTTTGTGCACCAGAAGTGGTAGTGCACTGCAGTTGTTGTTTAGAGAAGAAGCATCATCTTTTTTTTAGCAGTGAACTGCATGATCTGGTGTTGGTTTTTTAGTTGTAGAACTGCAGATTTGGATAATAGTTTTATTTATGTTTTAATGTTTTTTAGGTTGCCGAATCAAAGATGGAGATACATGGGAAGGATGCAGATGGTGACGACGCTGGCAAGGATGAGGAGGCTGCCAAGTGTAAAGAGATGGAAGGCGACGACGCTCCCCTGGTGAGTATAGAGAATTTTTGCATTTTTGTGTTTTATTTTTTATTTTTCGTGGTAGCTTCATGGTCCGTTTTTATTAGTGAACTGCATTCTAGCTTTTTTGTGTAATGTGTTTTATTTTTTAACTCATCAGAACTGCGGATTAAATGTTGAAATCCAAGCGGAGCGCAACATTGGGGATGATAACGTGGAAGGGAGAGGAGGGCAGGAGCCTGATGCGGAGGTTGATAAGGCAGAAGGTAGAGAAGGAGGGGAGTGTCCTGTTGCGGCTGATAAGGCACAAGAGAGAGAAGGAAGGGAGGACATCATGGATTGTGATAAGCATGAAGAGAAAGAAGGAGCTCCTGGTGTTACAGTTGAAGTTGCAGAAGAGACAGAAGGAACTCGTAGAGTCGGATTTGACGATGCCGGGACATCCGCTGGCATCGATGGTGTTGTTGGGCCTACTGTTTTGTTGGTTGGCGACGAGGTGCCTGAGAAATTTTGTGTGGTCCCTCGCGCCCCTGAGCAATCTGTCGGCAATCTGGCTTTCCCAGCCGATACAACCAAATTCCCATCTGAGACAATTTCGATTGATTCTGAAGAGGAACAGCCAAGACTCTCTCAGGACATGAGTAATCAAGCGCCGCTTGACGATGATATTACCGGGCTGGAGCACTTGACGCTCAGCGAAGATGTATATGAGCAGCAGAAGGAAGTTTATTCTGAAACCGAAGGTAAGCGAACTGCATTATTTTTTGTTCTTTTTCCCGGTGGCGAAATGGACCGTGTGTGTTTTATAATCTGATATCGTTCCCACTCTGTATGCAGATGAGGAATTACCTGTTGTTACTCCTTCAAGGATTGATCCAGCTCTTATGAGGAGATACAATGAGTTGTATGACACTGTTACGAGGGCTAGGAGGGATAAGAAGAAGCAATATGACATTTTCTGTCTTACGCCCCGGTTAATTAATATGCTATTTTTTCAGGGACGCTCCCATCTTATCACTTTTTGCTGTGCTTTTTTCTTCTTGTCTGAAGGCATCTAGTTGCGTTCAAGGGCGAGTTTGGTGATATTACTATCGACCATGTTGGCGAGCCTTTTTGGTCGTATGGAACGCTGAGCACGCGCCTTGCAAACATTGGCGTCTCTATGCTAGCTGAAAGGTTCAAAGGATCTCAAACTATGGTTGTCCCGTACAACCTATGTGTAAGCATTTTCATTAATTTATATTTTATCCCCCTCGTCCAATTTTTATTTGTGCTATAACCATTTTTCATTAACTCTCTGGTTTTGTCTTTTTTTGCAGAATTCCATTTGGAACGGCGGTGCCACAAATAGGGCTTTGAAAAAGATGTTTTCTTTAAGCGCAGAGGAACGTGTGGACAAGAAAAACTTGGTAACGCATCTTGACCATTTTTCGTCATCTTGAAAATAAGTTTTCTGTTTTTTCTATTTTTTCTCATCTGGTTTGTTTTATTCTTTTTTTTTTCAGATTATGTTTGCAACATTTGACCCTCCTCCCGCAACAGTGAAGGATGCGATAGGCCACTACTGCTTGGTCACTTTGAACCTGCGAGAGAAGCGTTTTGAGCTTCTGGACTCATTGAACGAAGGAGACAGCACTGCTGCAAGTGTTGTCTTCAGGAAAATGGTCAGGAACATCAAAAAAGTCTGGAAAGATGGCAGTGCAAGCTGCGACGAGCCGTTGAACCCTCCCACCCTGGACGGCTATGCGCTGACTCATATTAACTTCCCGCAACAGGGAAACGGGTTTGTACCTGTTCTCCTTTTTTCTTTTTCCTCCTTCATTTTTTCTTGTGTAAGTGAGCTGCATTGTTTTTACTAAATTAGAAGCACCTTTTCCCTTGAGCGAAATGCATTACTAATGTGTTATTGGTTGTTCTCCCTCGGTTTCTTGTGTGTATGGAGCTGCATTGTTTTACTAACATCAGTAGCACTTTTATTACTGAGTGAACTGCATTGTTAATGTGTTTTGTGTTGGTTTTCTTTGCAGGCATGATTGTGGATTTTACATGTTCCAGTTCATGCAGACCTGGGATGGTGAAACGATTGCCAAGTTTGGGAAGGAGCACATTGGCTACATCAGGAAGGCTATGCTCTATAGTTGGCTGACCTCGTCGCATTGCTGTCTGGACCTGACATCACTTTTAATTTTTAAAGAAGGTTATTACATTTTTTTTTTCAGTCACACACCTTTTTTATTAAGTGAACTTCATTGGTACGGAGAGGGGAGGTCGACTACTTTTGTTAAGCTTTTTAGTAGAACCCCATTTGTGTGTTTAAAATGACTTTTCCGTAGGGAACTTGATGATTCTTTTTCACTATTTTTGCTCATTATCCATTTTTTTGTGCAGGCTTTGATGAAGGCGCACACCAAGGTGGTGTTTCCTTGTTTGAAACTCAGGTTCATACTCCAACTATTCAGAAAGTTGTCCTTGATGAACCTCCCGTTAAGGTTGTGAAAGAACCTGTGTGTAAGAGGTTGAGGAGTGGCGTCGGCACTTCGAATGAAAAAGCTCTTGAGAAATCTCCTGTCAATGTGAATCATGTGAAGAAAGCTGCGAGCCCTCCGAATGCTGAAGATAGCGATGATGATTTTGAGAGGCCACCACCAGTGCCTAGGAGGACCAGGAGCGCAGCTGTGGAACGCCCGACGGACAGCGAGGCACTAATTCTATCAAATAAGAGGCCTGTGCAGAAGCCATCAAAGTTTCGATCTCCTGTACAGAAGTTGAATCCTGCGAGATTCAGCCATCTTGTGGAGATGAGGAAAGTCTTGCAACTCATCACGAGCACACAATTCAGGCAGAAATACAGCGAGTCAGTTCTTTTTTCGTTAGTTTTTTATATTTTTTGATTTTTAATGTGTGTAATGTTCTTTCTGTGTTCTTGCTTTTGTGCTACTAACCCCCCCACCTTCGCCGTTTCTTTTGTGCAGGTGCGCGCTTTTCATGCACAGGAATCATATCGAAGTCTACACCGTGACTGTGGACTACTTGTTCTTAACTTTCACCAAAGGTGGTTTTATGGACTCGGAATTGATGGATCATATCATCAGGTTCTGGAAGAATGACGAGAGTATGAATGTGGTTTATCGATCTGGCGAACGCGTTCTGCTGTCCCCTTTGTTTATCACGGTATTTCTCTTTTTTTCTTATTTTGTTCTGCTCGAGTGAACTGCAGTAAATAGTGTATAATAATTTGTTTTTAGAATGTACTGAACTGCATACATTTTTTTTGTGTCTTAACCCATGCATCTTAAAACGAAACAAATTATGGTGAGAATTTGTGAACTGCATACTGTTTTTTAGAGAAGCGTGATCCGTTTTTTTATTAAGCGTCGGAGCGAACAACTTTTTAAGGTGAACTGCATTAACTTTCTTCTGTGAATTACCCACACGCAGTATGTGCTTCAAATGAATGATCACACGAATAGAGATGAAGATGGAAATGTTGTGTTGCCTTTTGTCCACAACAAGTTTAACGTCCAAGATGCAGCACAGCAGTTCGAACTTTATGTCCGTGATGACGAGAACCTTCTTGATTGCAAATTAGTAAGTTATCAGATTTGCTTTTGTTCAGCCTTTTTGTATTTATTTTCTCTCCCAATTTTTTCCAGTAATCCTTTTTCACTGATCAGACCCATAACAAATTTGATGAAACAAAATCAGATTCTGTTACCACGGATGAAAGACCAGCATTATTCGCTATACACGATGAATAGGCACCGCGAGACCCTTGACATTCATGACACTAGGAGGTACAACAGACCGGTTGATCAAACGATGAGGTGGCATAAGTCTGAATACCACAGCGACCGCACTGAAATGGTAAAATTTTTCCTTTTTTCACCTTTCTTGTTTTTTTTTCATGCGTGTGCGTGTTGAACAATATTTGTTGTGATGTGTATTTTTGTTTTTTTTATTTTCCACCAAATGATCAGGATGACTGCATTGTTGAAGAAGGTTTATGGAGAAAAAGAGTACAAGAGAAAGGAGTCGGTAGACTGGGTGGATGTTTCAAAGAAAGCTAGCTATTTGGGCACCCCTGAGCAGGGCCCCAACGAGTGCGGCTTTTATGTTCTGAAGATGGCTCAGTATTACGACGGCAAAACCTTTGTTGTGAAATTCGCAAAGCGTAGTGTAAGTATCTTCTTTTTAACCCAGCAATATCTCCTCATTCCTTGATATTTTTTTCGCCAGTTTCTTTTTTTGTAGATGATGTTGTATATTTGTTTATTTTATTTTTTTCTTCATCGCAGGAAGCTGTTATTCAGGATTGGAAGGCTGAGTTTTTGTTCGAGATTCTGTTCCACCCAGAAAACATGGTCGTTGTCACCAAGTTCCCGGAGGATCTAAGAAATCTCTGCATTTCTCTTGGCTTCTCTCCAAGACTGCATTCGCAGGAGCAGGATGAGGCATAAATGATAGCAGATCTTTTTCTACGTGTGTTGATGTCTTTTTCGTGTGTGCTCCAAAACTTTATGTAAACAGTAATGTATGGTCGCTGTGTGTAGTTCTCGATGTGCAAAGCTGTAAACACCATGCTGTGTGCTTTTGTATATATCGGTCTAGTTAGTTTTTGTGTTTTTTTTGGTGGCAGATGGTGACAATGTCAAATATGTACATAATGGAGTTTTCAGCCAACTCCTCCTTGTGAGTTGTAACATGTTCGCAGCGCACTGCATTCTCTCATATGAGTAGCAGCCAAGTTTTTTTAAATATATGCATCTGCACTGCATCTCACCTTATCACATGGGACTGCAAAGACAAATTCAATGTGTTTGTCGTCGAGTTTCAAAATTCATCCGCACTGCAGCCAAGTTTTTGTTTTCACATTTTTTTGCACTAAGCGCACTACACTGTGTACTCGAAGCGTACTGCAGTGCAAGCTTTAAACGCACCACGCACGCACTGCAGTGTACGCGAATCCTAGTCTGACTCTATATTTTTTGTCTTCTAACTGCATTCTGTATTGATTCATGGTCATGTCAGATTCTATACGACGAAGAGAACTGCATTCTCCAAATGACATTCTGATCTCAGAGTTTTTATACAGAAGAGAACCGCATTCTGAGATCTTATTTTCTTTTTCATATAGAAGAGAACTGCATTTTATCAAACATATTACAAGTTAATATGTTTTTTAAAATGTAAAACTGCATATGTGTTGATCTACGTCCTTTTCCTGGTGGTGCTTCTCAGATTGTGCACTGCAGTTCGCATCCACGACGAATGCGATGGAGTAGTCATCCTTGCAGTTCGCTTTCCCCTGTCATGCATGACTGAGGCAGGATGCTTCAGCGGCGGATCCCCCAGGTGGTCTTGGGGCGAAGGTGAGGTGCGCCGTCGCTTCCTAAACGCCGCCGCGGAAATATCGTCGCCGCCGGACTGCATTGCCGGCTGTTTTGGCTCGCGCTCCGTGGTGCTTGGCGCGGAAGAAGGCGGGGAGGGGTGGGGGTGGCCGCCGGCCGCCGGGGCGATGGCGCGGAAGAAGGCGGGGAAGGGTGGGTGTCACCGCCGGCCGCCGGGGAGCTGGGGCGCTAGGAGGCGTGTAGGGGTGGGGGAGGAGGCCGACCGCCGGGGCGCTCCCGCGCTAGGAGGCAGGGAGCGGTCGGGGAGGACGCCGACGTCGGGGCGCTCCCGCGCTAGAAGGCGGGGAGGGGTCGGGGAGGACGCCAGCGTCGGGGCGCTCCCGCGCTAGAAGGCGGGGAGGGGTCGGGGAGGACGCTGGCGTCAGGGCGCTCCCGCGCTAGAAGGTCTGTAGGGGTGGGGGAGGGTTGTTAGGAGAATAAGCCTGTTGTTAGGAGAATAAGGTCTTAAGGGGTGTTATGAGAATAGACCCACCCTATATATATATATATATATATATATATATATATATATATATATATATATATATATATATATATATATATATATATATGACTCAAAACATTTTCCAAGTGTGTGCCTAGACTCAACCGTCAATGATTCGATCAAACAGTTGGGGCTTCTAGGTCGAAGAAGGCCTTGAATACCAACTTGTAATGCCCAGTATGTGATTATACCTCCTACGTGTCGAGGCAGACTTAAAGGTATAAGCTCATACTAGAATGATCTCAAGTATGGTATCTTTGCACGACTCATGTAAAATAGGGATGAAATTGCAAAAGAGTAGTTGGCTTACACTCGCCACGTCACACAATTCATTACATAAGCAATCATCATCCAAATAACATCATAGTCCGACTACGGACGAAGATCCAAATGAAAGATACCAAATAAATAAAGCCACAAGGTCTGAATCGCCCCCAGTAGAAGCCACTACTGATCATCGACATAGTGCACATAGTATCGCTCACGTTCTTCATCGAACTCCCAGTACATCTCTGTGCCGTCACCTGTGTAGTTCACCATGGTACCTGCATATGGTGTTGTGTAGAATCTGTGAGCCATGGAGGACTCAGCAATCCCGTTCCCGGGTAACAAAACTATCTAAGCCTTGGGTGTGGAACAAGGCTGAAGAAAATAAAGGTTGCAGCTGCACTAGCACTAGCTTACGTGTTAAGAGCAAGAAGAGAAGTGCCACGAGCGTCAAAGTGATCACGAAGTGATCCTATCTAAGCACGTCAGACATAACCCCACCGTGTTCACTTCCCGAACCCCTTCGGAAAATGACAGTCACGGTTACTCACGCTGGTGGTGTATTCTGAACATGGTGTCAAGTTTTCTACAACCGGATATTAACAAATTCCCATCTGCCACATAACCGCGGGCACAGCTTTCGAAAGTTCAAACCCTGCAAGGGTGTCTCAACTTAGCCTATCACAAGCTCATGATCTGCGGAGTCGCAACTCCAAGGTGGGAAGGCCCGAGTATTCTCGGAGTCCTGTGCTCAAGATATTTCGACTAAGGTAAAACTAATCCAGCAAGACCTCCCGACGTGCCGACACCCTGACAGTAGCCGCGCGTATCTAGTCTCAGGCCACGACCAGATGAGCAGTACGTACAGCAACCGAAGACCCCAGCGAACTGGGTGGCATCGCAAGTGGCTCTAGTTTGGACCAACACTCAAGTCGAGCCCTGGCCCAGGGGGTTGATTAATTAATCCTCGGGTTAGTTACTTCCTCGGCAAGTTTTAGTTGTTAGGCAAATGGAGTACCAAAGTTGGGCCTTGCTGGAAAAGCTTTAGCGCTAAGCGGGTTATCGAGGGGGTCCCATAACCCCAACCGTGTTAGGAACGCATAATCAAGGAACATAACACCGGTTTATACGGTTCCTAGGGTGGCATGAGTGGAACAAAACACCAAGCAAGAGGCTTAGCCTTCCACCCATTGCCAAGTATATAGATGATTTCGTTTAAGAGTTTATATAGTATGATATCCCAACAATAACTTCAACATGAGGCAAGAATCTTCAAATCTTCTCCTGCATCTAGCAATGCTATAAGAGGGGCTGAGCGAAGCTTACATAGCCAAACAAAGGCTTGCTAGGTGGGGTGGTTAGACAGATTCATGGTTACAATAGGAGGCTGACAAACAAACATGGGCATCGAGGCAAATAAGCTAAAGAGCGAGACATCTAGCAATAGGCAAAGATAGTAATGATATCTGGGTCAGGTCATCTTGCCTGTCGAGTCGTCGATGGGATCGTAAGACGGCTCCTCGTACTCAACCTCGGTAGGAACCTCGTTCTCGGTCTCGGCTCCCGGCTCTACTCAACACAAGAACACAACAAGGCACAAAATCAAGCAAGGTGCAATGCACAATCAACATGATGCAAGTATGATGCATTTCATGGCAAGGGATGAAGCACACAAGAACAACACAAAACACAAGTTTAAATGAGGCCGGAATCAACATATAGCATATCCGGTAAGTCCTCATATGCGTATTTTGAAAAATGGTCCAGATCTGAACAAACCTTAAGTTAAAGTTGTTAAACAGCAAGTTAACATGCACCATGATGATCTACACGAAATTCTAGTCAAGTTTCATATAAAGATTATTTAATTCGGGGCTACGGTCTAGAAGATATGAGCAAAACAAGACAAACATGGCAACGGTGCAAGATGCACCCAAACATCAAGCAAACACACTCCAAACATGTAAACAACATGATATTATGATTCTACATGCAAAATCACACAAGTTTCATATAGGGCACGCTCAAAACGGAGCAACGGTTCAACACATACACACGAAACAAGATACAATGCAAAGCTGAAATTAACAACCACATAGCAACTTTGGAGCAAGAAATATATACTGTACAACACTCAAACATGGTGACAAGAATCATGGACATGAAGTAGACATATCCTATAGCAAACAACTCCATTGGAGCAACTCCATAGGAGGCATTGATCAATAGCAACAAGCTACACCAAATTGATCATGTTGTTAAAAACCTGACAATTATAATTTATAGCAACTTGAGTGCAAGAAATAAATAAGCTACAACAAGCCATATGAGCAAGTGAGGGCATGGATGTATAGACAATAACATGGACAACAAGGAATGATCATTGGCCACTCCAAAACAAGCATGGATTTGACTAGGGCATCAAGCAAACATATCATCAGGTTATAACAGATTCCAGACTTAGCAAAATTTTCACTAAGTATAAAACAGTAACCTTGGCATGGCATGTTTACAAGCATGTTTAAGTCACCTCCATATCATGGAAAGTGGTTTGCACCACAACAAAGACAATATGATGGAGATTCTAAAACATATTGACATGTGACATGGGGACAAACACATCAATAGCAAAGAGCATGTCAAAACAACATCTCACAATAAGTTTCAGCACTTAACAGCCACATGCACTTTTGCAACAGAGATTAACATGGCAATTTGACACCTAACATGAATGCTACAGCAACCATCATGTAGAGCATTTCACAATGAACATTTTGACATATCATATGCTCCATTTGGATAAACATGCAACAAGTTATCACATCTCAAACATGGCATAAAAATAACAAAACGGCAGTTTATAACAAGTAGCACTCTTGTCACGAAGATTAGGACATCTAGATGAACTCAAACAAGCATGCCACAATGGAACAAAAGGTAGAGCACGTCACCACGATCATTTTGATATATCATATGCACAATTTGGACAAGCACACTAAAAGTTACATCCATGCAAACATGCACATATATTAACAATCTCCAGGGACTTAGCCACAAAACCAAACTGAAAAGCGGGCGATGGATAACTAAACGCCGCCCGGGCGCTGGATAGTCAGAGGAGACGGGCTGGCCCAGTGGCTCACCTAGCGGGTTCGGCCCGAGTCGGAAGGGGATGGGCCCGCGGGATCTGGGCCGCTTCGCCCACGCGGAAGGAGACCGGCCCGGAGGCGGCCGATGCGTCGTCCTCCCCCTGCTCGCTCGAGCAGGAGAGGCGACTGAGGCAGGCGGCATCGCCCGGCGTTGCCTCGCCGACGTGGAGGGCGAGGGGCGACCGGAGCTACGGGATCGGGCGGATCCGGGGCCGGGAAGCTCAGATCCGGCGGCGGCTCGGCGACTCGAGGCGACGGGGAGGTGGCATGGCGGCGGCGACGATGTCCGGCGCGGCGGCGGCAAGGCGCGCCGGCAACGGAGCTGGAGGCGACGGCGGGGAAGAAAGGCGCGGGGCGCGCGGCGGCGGTTCGGGTCGGGAGGGCCCCTCGCGGTCTCTCGGGCCCTGGCCGGCGGGGATGTGGGCGCGGGGGCGCGACCAATGGGGAGCTGCCACATGGTGGCGGAGAGGAGGCTGGACACGTCCGGATCGGGCGGGACGTGTCTGGCGGCGGGGGGGGG